>JAVJGI010000042.1:3073238-3128933 GCA_035590275.1 Ibycter americanus
TCGCCCCCGCCCCCCCCCCCCCCCCCCTTTTTTTTAAAGAGCTGGAGGTGACATTTGAAAGGATAGTGGGATGTAGTTGAGGACCATAGCTAGTTTCCCTCCCCCATCAAATAGATCACACTCTCCTCCATCTTTTTTTGAACCTTCTCTTGATTTCTGAGTCCTAGTAAATCCAGCTGGAAGACAACACGACCTAGTTCCCGGATTGAAGCAAAGGTGAGGTGTACTTCTGCAGACGTTTTTGTGTCTGAGTGTGGGCAGCAGCAGGAGGACAGGCTGATGATTCCCTGCCTGTCTGTCAGTGCTGGGATTCCCCTGCATGTGTGTTGTCAATGGGGCGCATGCAGATTTATAATTTTGTATAAGCCCAGTTTCATTATGTATTGGGAGCACAGGCTGTCTTTCTCTACTGCAGGCTGAGTCACTGCTGCCTCCCAGTGAATTTCGGTGATGATTATTGAGTGTGGGCAGATGCAGCCTACTCTTTATAGCAGCTCGCTTGTATTTTTTTTAATGAAGTTTTAAAATTTTTATATTGCTTTGACATCTTTTTCTTTGAGAAACTAATTTCTGCTGAGCTGAGTTTAGACACAAGAGCCACTTTATTACAGATGGTGTTTGCTGTATTTCAGAGACTGACCTCTTTGGGAGGCTTTAGGCATACTGTCGTGGGAAATAGGATCGTGTTCTGCCTGTTTCCCCATGTCCAAAGCAAAAAGAACAGGTGCTTTTAGCCCAGTCTTACTGCTGTGATTTGACCTTGGGAGGGAAAGGGGAGAGCATGGACAGAAAAAAAAAATTAAGATCCAGAACAGCGGGAGAATGCAGGGAGAAGGTGCTTGTGTTCTGTTTCCATAACTGGGTGCGTTTGGTCCAACCTCAAAACTGCTTTCTCACTTTAAAATTATGGTACCCCAAAAGTGGGGAGGCTGCCCATCCCCGTGTCTCCCCCACATCAGTTTCAAACCAGGGCTGGGACTGCTGTTCTTTGGCTTCGTTTAAACAGGTACCTGGGGTTTACAGAAGCAGCCTGCCTCGTTGGCACTGGCTGGATGTACGTAAAACCCTCTGTGCTCTGTGCATTTCAAACGTGGATTTGCCAGCACATAGCTCCCCAGAACTGGCAAAGTGGTACTGGCAAAAATGTCAGCTTTCACACATGTGATCTATCTGTGGGGCTTCAGCAGCTTAAGCAGCGTGACTTTGCTGCACTGGTACAGCGAAAGCAGCTCTGCCCTCCTGCCTGATGCTGTGTCTATATTGGTACAATTGTGCTTCCTCTGATAGAGCTGCTGCTTATGGGAACAAGCTACTTGGATAGTGAAACTTCTGGCCTGTAACTGATGCTATGCTGAGGGTTGTACCAACATAATTATATGAATAAATGAACTCTTCAGTGAGCAGCAGAACTGGTGAGCCTGGCTTCTTAACGATCAATGTCTTAGATGGATTCTGTGCTAAGGACTGACCTCAGGATTCTCTCCTGCCACTAGCGGGAGCATGAATAGGTTCTCTTTTATCTGGTCACTTACCAGAAGGCTTTTTTTGAGGTTTCAACTGTTCTGTCAGAATACCCCCACAGTGGCTGCTGAGTGGAAATGTTAGTTAGACGAGAGATGCAGACAAATTAGGTGAGCATGATTGTATAAGTTTTGATTTATTTATTTCATTTTATACCCATCCCACCCCCCAAGTATCCTGCTAACAACATGTCTGTAGCTGATCAAGTCAACCTTGGCTAAAGAACCTTTGATACAGGCATGGCATGTGCCTGGAGTTAAAAACTTCCTGGAACTGAAACCTATAGCACCCCCATGCTCTCTGCCTTGATAAGCCACAGGCTGTTTTTTAAGCTTATTCTCTGTGATAATTTTAGTTTGTATCCAATGGAGTAGTAAAATGCAGAGTGATTTTTTGATATATTTTTTTTTTTCTTGAGAGGAAGCATCTTTGTAACAACTTGTTCAGGAATAGTGTGGGTAGCTATTGCAGAGAGAAACCCTTGAGCAGTATTGGTAGCTAAAAGTAATCCAGGAAAATTTTCCATTGAGGGTGCAGGAGTCGGGGTGGGAGGAGAAGTTGCTACCTGCTGTGACCTCGAGCAAGCAATACTTTAATCAGGGGCAGTGACATAAATGGCTCTTTAACATGTGAAAGTCCATTGTACATAGGATTGACTTCAGGTGCCCATTATAAGCTTTTCAATATGTTCAATGTACAAAACTTTGAAATCAGAAATTCTGAGGGTGTTGGGAGATTTACTCTTCTTAACTGCAATTCCGGTAATGTATATGAAATTACTAGGTCCCAAGATGGTGGTTGGACTACTTTCATTACATTTTCTTTTAGTACTGTAACATTACATGCTTTCCAGAAATAGCGGCTGGCTGTAAGACAGCATCACCCACTCTGCGGATAACTCACGGCCACTCAGTGCCAGGTGGGCAAGTTCTGTTTACTCAACGGTGTCCAGTAACAGGCTGACACCAGCCAGTGTGTGACCCCTGCCTGTAGAACATGTAAATAGGACCGTGACAGCCTCAACTTTGAGGCAAGGCAGGGAAAAATCCTAAAATCAGACCTAATGTGGCAGTTTGGGGTTTGCTTTGTAAATGCAGGTGTGTATTGTGTGGCAATACTGGCTCTTGCTGGATACCTGCAGCTGGAGTAGGCAGGAGGCTTTGCAGGATGCCCGGTGTTCATTCCTCCTCTCCGCTCCCTCAGGCGGGGGCCTGCTGACAGAGAAGCTGGTTGATGGAAGCATGGGCTTCTCAGCTGTAGCACAAGTTTGTGTTTCTTTTTCTCTCCCTTTAAAGCCTCTTGTCAGCATCTTCTGAGCAGCAGTTCACACTGCAGGTTAAATGTGATCATGTAGTTAAAAGTACGTTAGTAGCCAAGTAAGGTAAGAGGACCACATGAAAACACAGGAAGGCAATGTACTCAGTTTTAGGCAAGATTTCCATTAAAATTACCCTTCAGAGAAGCAGACGGATGTTGCCTTACAGTGTTCCAGTGATTAAGACTGAGTAACACAGTTTTGTTCACCTTTGCTCAAATTTAGGGCAGAATACGTTTTGGGAGATCTTTGCTGAAACCAAAGGAGCTGCTTGTTTGATTTCCTCTTTAAGACTGAGGTTCCTTACAAGCAGGCAGCAGGTCTGCCTATTGAGCTTCCTCTCAGCGGCCTTTTACTTTTTCTTTTTTTTTTTTCTTTTTTTTTCTTTTTATTCCCTCACATCTTCAATAGTGTTTTATATTTGGGGGGAAGCCCCAAAATATTTATGGAAAGCTTCTTCTGTGTACAGATTTATTGGGTTTTGAATTAACTGTACATGATAGTATTTTATTTTTCCTTATCAAAATTATACTTTATATTTTCTTATTAGCAGCAGTTTCCTGTCTTACAAGTACTTGGGAAACTGGTATTGTTCTTCACGAGGAAGCAGGGAGAGATTGGTGTCTTTCTGGTGTTATTTTTTGAAGCTGCGAGGAGGGAAAAAGGCAGCCATCTGTCAAAGTATTTTTCACAGGTTCTGCAAAACCTGGAGAGACCATCTTTTTCGCTAGAGCAGTCCAACGGCAAACTGGGATAAAGGGCCTGTATCTGTGACCAGGGCTTCTTCATAATTAATAGTAAATGTGAATTGTGTTGGGCTCTGCAGCCTACAGAAGGAGGAACTCTTGGATCTGATAATGACCTTTCTAACCTTACTTACATCACTTTGCTGTGTCCTAATTCCCACCATGAAAATACAGGTGGACGCCTGTGTTGCAGACTTGTTCAGACAATTGAATATTTTAGGTTAGCACAAAGTTTGTTTGTCTTGGTTTTTTTTAACATGCAGTTATTAATGCAGGAAGGGCAATAACAGGTTTTGGAACTCTTTGTGCTTGTTGCCTAACGGAGTGGTGGTGGTGATGTTTATATAGTATATTTATGGGGTTTTTTATATTACATACTTTGTGGGATGTAAATGTCAGGACAGTTGGCCAGCAACAGGTGTTGTGAATGATGAATGGAAGTGTTTGGATGTAAGGTAGCTGGATTTAGAAGAGAACAGCTGAATAGAGAAAAAGGCTTTAACTTTCCCATTACAAACAGTCAGTGCTTGTTGCACCTTCAACCCCGCAATAGAAATCGGATCGTACCAAGGAAGTTCCTGAAGCTCAGCTTCCATTATCTGTGCTCCCCACCTGAGCAGGACAGGCAGGTAACGGACTGTAACTGACCCTGGGCACCAGGCAGCCGGTGCCCGTGCTGCTGCAGTCGCTGCCGCACTCGCCGGGAGGGTGGGCAGGACACGCTCACTGTACGTACTCCCACCCACGTACTTCCTGGAAGCTCTTCAGCATGGAGGCTGTTTCTCTTTTTTTGGGTATATGCCTTGCTGCAGGGCTCTGGTCCAGAAGGGGTAGCCCTGGTTGCTGTTGCCATATTAATAATGGTAATTGTTTTGGATTTCCAATTTAAAGGGTAAGCAAATAAACATCTGCTGGGCTTAATATGTAGAGCTAGGCTGCTGCAGCATCCGTGAGCTGCCCAGTTTGTTGACACACATGCTTTAGTTCATGCCACCTTTCTTTGCTTTTCTCTGCTTCCCCTTCATTTCTCTGGCATCGGCGCATGTTCTATTTTTAAACTGTGCTGGGCTCTGTATTGCGGCATTTCTCTTCCTGAATTATTTATCAGTGTTTGGAGCTGAATGGAGTGTGCTACGTTTTTTCCACTGCTCATTACTGCCCACGTGTCTGTCTTGAGCCATTGACAGTTTTGGTTCCTGACAAATCATGCCAGCCTGGGCTTGGAGAGGGGATGGAGGGGACGATGGGGCTTGGTCACAGCCCGTGCTGGTGCAGGATCATTCAGATCTGCATGTGTTTAATGCTCTCCTTGCTGGGTCAGACAGGGAGTGGATAGTTGCCATGATAACACATCCTCAGCTGAGCTACATTTGAATGGAAGGTCCCTTTTTAAAAAAGAAAATAAAATAAAATTTCTTTTTTACTGCCTGGAGACTGACTTCAGCTTGGGAAGAAGAAACCTTGGTGCACGTGTGTGTGCATGCACATGCAGAAGAGAAGACAATGGCAGAGACTGTGGGCATGGCTGAGGTTGACTCAAAGCTCCGTGGGGGGCTGTGTGTGTTTAATTTCTAGTTAGTAGAAAATTGTAATTTCTTTTAAATTTAAAACCCTTCTCTGTTCCTCCCGGCCACATCCATCGCAGGCACCCTTATCCATCAGAGATGGCAGCACAGCCTTTAGAAAGAACGGGTGGGCAAGATGTTTCATCTCTGAAGGGTTTTTCCAGCTACTCACTGAACTTAATTTGCCCCTTCCCCTTTCTTCCTTGAGAGTGTCTCAGCATTTATATTTTCTCCTGCCATCCCTGTCTTTTTTTTCCCCCCTCTTCTTCTGGCTCTCCTGTATTCTTTTGTCTTTGTTTTGTCCCTCTGAGATGATGGATTTAGCTGCTCTGCATCCCTGCTGCTTCTGGACTTTCTTCCTGATGGAGCTGGGGAGACTGCTGTCCCTCCGGTTGGACAGGAGGAGAGAAAGGGTCTGGCTGGAGGGAGGAGCTGCCTCCTCGCTTTCCTGCTTGTGGAGGTGCCAGGGAGAGCAGAGGCAGCAGCTCTGCCTGCCTCCCCTTGCAGTTGGTTCAGAAACGTCTGCAGCTAGAAAATTCACCCGGTGCCATGCTCGGCTCACATTGGGATGTCTTGCTGGCGTGGAGCAAGTGTGTGTTTTCCTGTGTGCTGACTCATTAGTGACATGAGGGTTACTGGGTCTTTATGCCCTTGGCACAGAGTGGGGGAGAGTTGAAGGGGGATAGAATTTAGGGGGTGAGGTTGTCCCAGTAACAGTTGAGCAAGGGACTGGGCGGCGAATGTTTTTAAATGCTAAGTGCAGCAGATGCAGCTTGCTGTGAGCACTGTGGCTTCGAGCATGCTGTGATTACTGCTAAGCTAAATGCTTTAGTCCAACGAAACCCGAATCTAGGGCAGTGTGCTTTTTTTCTACTAGGCTCCAAAGTGAAGTACTAATTCTCCTTACAATCTAATTTCTGAATTCTTCTATTTTAGGCCAAGTAAGCTTCTTCAAGAGTTCTTGTATCATTTCTCTTTGTTTCAGAAGCTCCACCCCTGTCCTCACATTGGTTTTAGGTCCCGGGTGTTTAAGAGTAGCAGGTGCCTTTACTTTGTGTGTGTCATGCAACACTTGGAGTGACAGTGATTCCCAGCAGCAGGGTGAGCTGAGGACAGGGTGGGACAGGGCTTGACTCTTGGATCTTGCTTCTTTGGGCATAAGCCAAATTTGTCTCTTTTTCTGGTAGTAGAAGCCATTAAGACAGAGTTCCTGATGGCCTGGGTTTCTCTGCCCTCCTCAGAATTTCGTCCACCTCACAACTCTCCGACTTTTGAGAGTGGAGTCTTCACTGTGCAGGTACTATTTTATTATTGTTTTTTTCCTTTAATCTACCCTTTGTCCCTTTGCTGTGGCCTCTTCTGAGGAGACCTTGGGCCTGATAAGAAAAACATGCTGATTGTAGGACTTGCGTGGAGAGATCTTTCAGATGGTCATGGTCTTGGTGAGGAATCCTGGCTGTTCTCCCTCTTTTCTATTTGTGTTCCCAATGGAAAAGGATGAGTAGGACCAGAACATCCTCCCTTCAGCCCCAGCTGTGGGGATTCTGCTGGTCTCCTGCTTTCAGCTTTTCTGTGGGGGCCTGGTCTGGTTCTGGATGTTCATGGAGCTGTTTTCAGGGGACATGTTAGAGTAGGTAGCTCCCAGCAGCAATGTGCTGAAGTTCTCATCCTTCCCACTTCCTGATGCCAAGCACAAAGAAGTCTTTCTGCTGCATGTGCACTCCTGCAAAACAAAACAAAACAAGCCTGTGGCCTGGAGAACTTAAGAGAGATCTTTGACTTGTCATGTGTGGTGGTTATTATTAAGACTGTTCCTTAGCTCAGATACTTGGTGTATACCTGGCAGCACCCTGAAGTTGAGTCACATTAGGCAGCCAGCTCTCCAAATCTCCCCTGCAGTCTGCATGCTCGTGATGTCCTTGGAAGTGTATGCTATGTGGAGAGTGTGTTTCTACCTGTGCACTTTAGTAATTAATGATAGCTTGCAGCCTGCTGCTGGATACAGTGAGCAGGGTCAGTTCCAACCCAAAGAACAGGCCATGATAGAGTTCTCTAGCTGCTTGAGGATTGCTTTCTTTACCTCACCCCCAGGGATGCTATGGTAGCTGAGGCTGGCAGAAGTGAGAGCGCTGGTGTTTGACATGCCTGCAACAAGGAGTCTGTCCCAGACTCTTGTTTGCGTTTCTCCCCCTTTTCTAAGGGGAGAGGGGAGTTTTCTGGTGCGGGTGGATAAATTAATGCATGTAAGTCCATTGGTAATGCTCTTCCGTCTGTCCAGCCGCTGTAGATGTCTGATGCAGACTGCCTGGTACATGTCTGTCACATGGGGGAGCCCAGTCCAGGGCTGGTGATGGGGGTTTGCACCAGTGCCATCCCACCAGTTTGACATCACAAGTGTTGACTTCTTTTTTCTCCCCTTCTGATGGGATTATGTCCACTACCTAATTGACATGTCTTCTCTCAACAGAAGCTGGGCTGGGCAAAATAGAGCCTAGGTTCATTTGATACATGTCTGCCAGGGAAGGAGGGAATGTGTCTTGTTGCTTTTTTCTTTGTTTGCTCTGCAATACCACTAATGTTAGGCATAGGCAGCTTCCCTGCAAGCTGGGAGCACAGACAATACCTAGAGCTGCTGCATCTTTCCTGTGCCCCGCTTTCACTGACCTAGTTTCATTGTGTGTGTGTGTGTGTACACGCTCACACGTGCGTGATACCTAAGCGAATGGCTCTCAGGTGTGAAAAGTAGGAGCCCTCTCTGTAGAGCTTTGTCCAGGCTGCTGGTGGGGCTGACTCACTCCTTTTCCTCTTCCTCCCCCCGCCCAGGATTTACTGTCTGCCTGTCTAAGGAGAAAGATGCAGCTTGGGAAATCCTCTCACATGTGCTTCATGAAGATGAAATGCTGCCAACTCATAGTGATAATGGGCAGCGGGTTTTGAAAGAGCTGGACAAGCCAAGCCTGCAGGAGGCGGCATCTATGCTGTCTAGGGCAGGTGCTTGTGTCCTAGGGCTGGAAGGTTTTCTCACCCAGAAATCTGTTCTTGCTGAGCCACCTGCCAGGCATCTAAGTGCTGGAGACCAGGTTTGCAGGCTCGGGTTATGCAGTATCTTTTCTTTCTGCTATAATATCAGTGTTAAGAACTGACAGAGATGTTTTAACAGAGGATCCTAAACTGATTGTATGTTCTTGCTTGCTTAACATGCTCTGCCAACCGGGCATCTGAAAATGGGAAGATCCGGTAAAAGGGTAGAAGAACATCCAAACTTCCCTCCTTTTATAGTACTTATCTTGCCACTGCAGGGCTCTGGAGTAGAGGGCACCAGCAATTGTCCTTAAGGATCCTGAGTCGAAATGCAGCAGACTACAGATGCTCCTTAGCAAAATAAAGCTCTGCGTGTTTCAGTAGGTTTTGTGGAGATTTTAGGGTGCTCTCTATGTGGAGCAAAGATCCTTGGCCTGGGCAAGGCGTGCTGGAGCACTGCTCCTGGACTGAACTCCTCTGTCCCTTCTGTTGCTTCTTCATTTGCAGAGTAGCTGCCAGAGCTTCTTCAGGGTGCAAACCTCCAGGTTTGAAACTCCAGGGGCCTGCCTGGGTGCCAGGAATAAACAAACCCAAAATAGATGGAAAACCGTTATGCTGAGTTGTTAACCTAATCTCTACCTGAGATAATCTTGCAGCTTTGCTGGGTTCAGCTGCTGCAGGGACTCAGTCTGAGCACGTGCTTTCTGCCAGGGGGACATGAATGTCCAGGCTGACTTCCTGCTGAGCAATTCATGGAGCCACTGCGAACGTAGTTGTAGTCGCTTGCTACCTCTCAGGTCTCTCTGTGCAGTGAACTGAGAAACTGCCATAGCAGAGCCCATGAGCTCAGCTCAGGGCCCTCATCCTACAAGTTTGCACTGCTCCGACGGTGGTGACTGTTTCTCAAAGAGCTCGGGAGATCATGCTGCAGCTTCCTTGGACAGGCCTTTGTTTTAAAAGTCATCTGCAGAATTGGGAGGGGAGAACTTGACGTGGCCAGAAATAGGAGGCATAAAAGGAGCTTGAATTGGATCTGCCTTCCTTGCAGCTTCTGATGGGGAAGTTTCACATAACATCTATGAAGCCTTTGCATTCAGCCAATGTGGGGGTCAATTAATTGTGGCCCTCCACTTGAAAACACTGGCATAGCATTGCAAGTGGCATTTGTCTTGTTACTCCCTACCTGTCATTCCTTTCTCTCCAGTTCTCTAGCCATGGGACCCCCTCCTCAAATGTCAGTACTGGTGTGGGCAGAAGCAAGGAGCTGTTTATTGCTGCCAGGATCACAGCAGTCTCAGCAGGGAGAGAGGGACAGCTGGCCAGGAGCATTCACCTGCTTTCTGCATGTGCAAGACATCCTTGATTCAGAAGGCTTTGAAGCAGGTTAAGACAGAAGCCCATGGTACATTTAAATTAAGTCCTTTGCAGAGCAGGGCTGCATTACAAACTTGAACTTCAGTTTGTCATGGAGCTGAAATGTATCTGGTTTCTGTTGTCTGTCTCCTTGCTTCTTAAAGCCTTCATTGGACTACTTCTTTGGCTGTAGCAAGGGATCATTTAGAAGAAACTGCATTAACTTAGTAAAAGTGGTAAAGCCAAGTCCTGAAGAGGCTTTACAAGCACAGCACTACGCTATTTGCAATGGATGTAGTCAAAGCTGTGCATCTCAACTTTTTTGTAACTGTCTCACTTCAGCCTCTCCATCTCCTTGAGGCCAAGGCTTACCCTGCCTTCTCATCTTCACCTCCTTTCACTTCAAAGCTTTTGTCTTTAGACAGCTGCCCTGTAAGCCCTGCTGCCCCTTGCTCTGCTGCCAACCCCAGCACTGCCAGAGCTCAGCCTGAGCAAGGAGCCTCCTCGAGAGCAGCAGCTGACTGAGCTGATCATGTTTGAAGTCAGCACTGGCCCTGCAAGAGTGTATTCTCTTCAGTTCTGGCTGCACCTTGCCTGGGATGGGCTCCTGCCCAGCAGGAACCATGGGCACTGAAGGAGAATGAAGCCTGCCTGCTGTTGACCAGCATTTAGAGCTGTAGTTGGAAGATCTCTGTAATCCAACAAGAAGCAACTTCTGAGCCTGGTGAGGGACGGGATGTGCTTGTGATCCATCATGGAGTCTGCCTGTGCACAAATCTCAGCAAGGCTACCTTCGGCACTTCAGAGAAAGCTTTAAGATATGGAGAGGAGACTTGATCACAGGCTGTGTGCCTGTAGAGTTGCCAGGTCAGGGATGGAAAACGTCCTTCTGGGGAAAATTTAAGCGAGAGGGTTAAAACTTCTCTGGGGCCATTTGTATTTCTTGTTTCCTGGCTCTGTGAGTATTTAATCACTAATAAATGACCAAGAAAAAAATAACCAAATTGAAATGAAATCATAAACAAACCGACCCCTTGGAAACATGATGGCAACAATGACAGGAGTGAAGCAAGGCTGCTCGTAACCTACCTCGGCACATGTAGGGCGTTCTGCAAAGTGTAGTCCATGCACTTGAATTCTTCTGGAAGGTGCTGATGTTTACTGTGGTATCTCTTATTTGCTCCTACATTTACTTTGTGTTGCTCCAGTGCCTGGCAGGGGACGGATACTGTGTCTTTAAAGCCTTCTCAGGACTGTGCGGAGGCAGTTCCATTGAAGTATTTGAATGAGAGCAGGAGGGGGGTGTGCATGTGGCTATTGGCAGAGCTTTCTATGACATCCCTCTGAACAGCTGGGCTCTGCTTTGCTTCAGAGCTGCTTGTCAGAGCAATTAGCTTGCTGTAGCAGCAGCAAAGATCTCTAGCATTTTATTCATGGTTGAGAGCTGGCGGTGGCTTTTAAGAAGCAATATTATCTTGGCAAAATTCCTCTTGAACTGGTTGTGGCAATGAAGTCTCCATTGAAATCGGGAAACAGATGACCTGCTGAGAGTGCAAAACCACCACGGTGAGTTTATTTTTAGAATAAGTCTTCAATTATTTTGGGCTTGAGAAAGATTGACCAGAGACTTTTCTTTTCCTTTCCCTGTACCCCCACTATGCAAAATACAGTATAGGTATAAATGTGAGCGAGTGTTTCAGGAATGGGGACCTGACATCATTCCTCTCTGGTAAGTGACAGGATTTCTGCTGCTTGATGGGGTTAATTTAAAATGGTGCTGTACTAAAATGAATATGTTGCTCTGTGATCCCATTCAAGACTTGAAAGTGTGAGATGAGCTTTCTCCTTCCTCTTTTTGTGATGCTGGGGATGCACCTATGGGAGACAGGGGAATCCCCGATAAGCATACTGTACTCTTCCATGTCATTAAGGAGTTCCCTGTGACAGTCTCATGGGTTCTCCTTGTGTCTTAGCTTGGTGTTTATGCAGCTTGGTCCTGGGTAGTTTCTGTTTATTTTGCAAATACAAAATACTCCCTGCTCTTCTGTTGGGTTATGCATTAAAGGATTTACTTGTTTGAAGCTGGCTAGTTGATGAGAAATGTTGACTAGCTAATTAGCTATGTGTCATATGATGTTTTCAGGCTAGCTTATGCAGTTTGGTGTTCCATAGGGCTATATTAACGCCATTTTTTAATTATTCTAAACTTATCACTGAATTGGGTTTGGTTTTAATGGAGTCAGGACTTTGGATTGCCTTCACCACCTCCTCACACACGTTCATCATCCAGTCTTGCCTAAAAAACAAGGTACTGGAACTGATGCTCTCTTTGTTTGAGATTTAGTGCTAGGAGCTGTTAATCTTGGGCTTGAGGTGTTAGCCAGTTACTGCAGGATCTTCATTCAGGTGTATTGGACCTGTTTCCTTTCCCCTTCATGTCTTTAAAATGTTTATTTAAACTGGAAGCATCACCTGTGGCTTGAGGCTCTGCAAACAGCAGGCACAGCTGCTGCAGTGAATGGTGGTGAGCACTTCAGCAGGTGAAAGCTGAGTTCATCTTGCTGAAAGCTGTGGGAGAGTGGGGAGGGGAATACCTTACCCACTTCAGACTGCCCCTTCACTGTCCAAGTCCAGCTTTTGCAGCTGGCAGCCAAAAGATGAAGTTGGTGGGGTTTTTTTCTTTTAAACATCATTCCCTGCTTTGTTCAAAGATCAAATCAGTTTCTGGATCCCACCTGGAAAACAGCCACAGTGTCTTGTATTTGCTGTGTACCCCTTTGGCTACTTAGTGTGTCAAGTGGCTCAGTATCTTCTGCCAGCATGGTGAGAAGCAGGAACATCAACCTTTAAAACAGAAAGCGGGATATAGATAGCAGCCCTACTTTTTGCCTTCCTTTCAGGGAGTTTTGCCAGGAGCTGGAATGCTTTGGGTCTGATTAGTAAAGTTTGAGGATTTGCTTTGCCAGCTCAGGTCAGCTCGGGAATGGTAAGCTGGACTGGGGAATACCCTGCTCTCTCAGCCAGCTTTTTAATGTTTGTGCTTATACTTCAACTGGCACCAGCACGGCACAAGCGAAGTGTGCCAGCAAGAGGGTAAAAGCTGTTCCTAATGTGCATTTTTCCTGGGCCTGGTTGCCACCTCTGTATCTGCCAGTGTCTCCTCCCTGATGTGGTATTTCATTATGGGTGGGTTCAGGTGGAAGGAATTCTGCTTGGGGGGCCTCTGAAAGAATTAGGACATGTGTCAGTGGGAACTGTGCCAGAGTTTTCCTCTGAGCCATGGAAGGGTTAACAGAAGTTCCTGTTCAATGCTGTCCTATTGCATCTTGACACTGTAGAAAGTAGGTGGATAATTCCTTGCTAGCTTTTCAGGAAACCCCTGTGGTGGACAGCCCTCATTAATTGTTGCTGGGAAACTGCTTTGACGTCACAGGAGCAGTTCCCTGGTCTTCAGATGAATACAGGAATAGCTCGTGATGGGGAAGGGAAAACTGATGTGAAATGGAGAAGGGAACTCTCTGACGGGGAGGTTCTCATCTCAGGTTTATCTTTTCTTTCTCCCACCACTCTGCCTAGGGACCCTCAGAGGAACTGTCCACAAAAATTTGCAGTGCTGTTTGGACCGAACTTAAGCCCTTCTTTCTCAAGAACCATTTATATTGATGGCTTCTGTGATCCTTTCACTTCTTAACTATTGGCTGGTTTGGTGTTTTTTCTCCCTAGATTTTGTAAGCAAGGGATGAGAGGGTTCTCGCTTGGCTTTGCTGCAGCCCCTAAAATAAAAGGGAAAGAGAAGAACAGCATTGCTGTTTTGCTTGGTTTTAATGTCAAATAAATAATAACCTCTTAGACTAACAGAGGGTAGAGCAGGAGGACTGAAGATGGCTGCTCTTGCTGTGAACTTCAGGCTAAAAGAACTTTTAAGCCTGAGCTGTTTAAACCCCCTTTCTTTAGTATCATTTGAACTCCCCTTCTTTGCAAGCCCTCCGGTGGTGTTTGTGCAGTAGGTTCCTTTCTCCCAGTATTGTCCTATCTGTCCAACCTGTCAGCTTCTGGGAGGCCTGTAGAGCTGTGGGCATCTAATAACTGTAGCAGGAATTCTCTGCATCTCCTTTTCCATGCCTGCAAAATAGGTGTAAGCAAAGTTTACCCATCCAGTTCAAAGTGCTTAAGAGATTTTTGTACCCAGAAGTGCTGTAAACCAGCAAAGAATGTATGGGTTGCTGGTCGAGCCTGGTGTTTCCAGTGAGGGCACCGAAGGGCTTGAAATGCAGGTGAACTGTCTTGCAGAGAGCTGATATCAAGGTGCCTTAGTGATGAGACAGACAAGGCACCGCTGTTGATACTGAGCAGGCACTGCAAACAGAACTTCATTCTCCTTTTCTTGTCAGGTTTCTTGAACATAAAAGCTATTCCAGTGCACAGTGCCATAACAGTCAATAACAGATGCATTATTTTAAATTGATTTCTGATGATATGTCATGGTTGCTCACTTGCATCTTCATGTGATACCTCCCTCCACACACCATTTCCTCCTCTGGATGCATACAAAAAGGAAACATGCATCAAAAGTCAAGCAGTAAGCCTAGTTGGGGTGGGGAGGAGGCTTTCAGCGGGATCTGGGATCTTTACAGCCTCTGGCTTTGGTGCTGAACTGCATTATCTTCCCCAGGAGATCTCCAGCATGCCTGAATCCAATGACTGCCTTCTTTCTGTCATCAACTTTTCGCAGCAGAAATGAGATGGGAGCTCTGATCTTGTATAGCGTGTAGGCTGCTTTGGGAGCAAAACGAAAGGACCTGAATATGCAGGCAGTCAAGCTGGATTCTCTGAACACATCGGTCAACTCTACGTGGAAGTTTCCTGTCAGGCATATGGCAACTCTTCTGCTGTTTCTACACCCAATCAGCAGTTTTCATGTATAGGGGGGAAAAAAGCAACACAGTCTTCCTTTGTCATTTTGCTGTTTTCCTTTGGTTGTGAGCCCCCGAATCCCTCAGCTGACTCAGTGATGGCAGCTGACTGGATGGTGCAGTGGACGTTGCCACCTTTATATTCCTGGCAAATGAACAGAATCTGTTACTTCACTGACGTGTCATTTCTCCCCTCCATGTTGGTTCATGTGGCAAGGATGTTTCCATGTATGACACCTGGGGGTGGCAGGACATGCTGGGTATGCTGGGATACCCTCTTAACTGTAGTAGGGGATCCTTCCTTGGTTTGATACTTGCTCTCATTCTGAAGGATCAGGGCTCTGTTAGGAATGGAAGTTACCTCCTTTGCTACTGAAATTCAGCCACCTCTGATGTGAAAGCTATGTATTTAAGTTGCACAAAAAGAACGGCATGGCCTTTGGAGCAAGAAGCAAAGACCTGTCTTGAGTGGGAATATCTGCAGTCTGGAGGGGGAAGGAAATTAATTGGTCTGCTTTGAATTTTATATGCAGAGACAAGCGCAGAGGGTTCTACTGTGAGCTTTCCTTTCCTTCTGCAGGAGGCTGGATCTCAACACAACAGGCGCCAGCTTAAAAACTGCAGAATCCCCTGCAGAGCATGTGGAGTCATTGGGTAGGTAGCTGGGCGAATTCGTTTCAGACATTGGTTCAACAGCATCTTCTGTTTTCTTCCCTTGCAAGGAAGAACAAACACCTCTTCCACTCCTAAAAGGAATTCTGCCTTGCATGTGCTGCCCAGGGCACTGCGTTGCTCACATTATAAGATCTGGTGAAGTTTCTGTCTTAGGCCCAGATGTCGTTCTTCCCATCCTGTATGGGGAGGGCCTTGTTCTTGTGTTGGTGATGAAATGAAAAGCAACCATGACTTGAGTTGAAGTGGCGTTTTCCCGATTGTGTGGTGCAGTGGAACTCACGTGGTGGAACCCTCCTCCTGCCTGGAGTCCGTCTGTGTGGCAGGCAATTACCTCTGCTGTGTGCTCCCTTCACAACAGCTGCTCTGCCTCATGTGTTTTCATTTAAGTGGTGCTTTTTGTTTTATCTTCTGCTGAAATACTAATTTTCCGTGAAAACTATTCCATTGTGTCTAGGCAAGATGTGTTGTTTTAATAGCAATTCTCAGACTGCAGTAATGTAGATGTTTACCCATCCCCAGGGTGATGTGGTCCCAAAGGCTTTGACAAGGGAGGCCCTGCTGCATTCCTGTTGCTGCCATGCCTGCCTAGGGACTGTGGCGCTGCCTGTTGCTTTGATGAACCAAGATCCCTAGATAGAGCAGGTAGTTCACAAAGGTGAGGGAAGAGAACTGCCCAGGGGAGGTGGCAGCCTGCTCATGAGAATGCATGCCATTTGTCAAATGAGTCGCCAGCATTGACTCATCCTTCCCGAGGCAGCGCTGGAAAGGCCCTGGTGCTACAGCGTGTGTCCTGCCCGCTGCCTGCCAAGAGGCCAGACTCACTGTGGCAGTGGCGTTCTGGATGGAAACCCTGAGCTGTGTCCAGGAGGAAATGGCAGACTGTTAAAGTTTTTGTTTTTGAAGCTCATGGGCAGACCATGCTGTATCTTTTTGATTCTCTCTTTACGCAGATGTCAGCACACCTTTACTGCTCTGGCACGTTTGATTCCTGTGTGTCACATGAAGATGACTTTGGCAGTCATGACACCACTTGTGTCACACTCTTGGAGTATGGTGATAGCAAGTTGACACCTGTCCTGATTTCAGTGCTTGCATTGATTGAGTTGATTAACTGATGCCCCACCCCCCACCCCCCAAATTGTCTTGTGGTTTGACATGTTCTACATAATGAAATCCACGCATGTACCGCATAACTGAGTTCTGCTGCCATGGTGGTAATTCAGGTGTCTGCTGTAACACACCTACCAACTTTTGTGCTATTTAACAGGGCTGACTGCACCTGTACTAGTGAACAGCCTTTTTAAAGGTATTTGAAATGAAGAAGAGCTCTAGGATTACATCTCTTCTTCAGGCTCCAGTTCCTACACTGAGCCAGAGATGCAGAGGCGCACCATGGGCACCACAGCTAGGCTGTTGCAGACACTGGCCTCTTCCTAGGGGTTATGGTTGGTGGAACGGGCCCAGTAGCCCCTGAGCTTAAGCCCCTCAAACCCAAGTGGGCAGTGGCTGAGAGGTGCAGAGATGGCTCCCTCTGAAGGTGTTCTCTTGTAGCAGCGCTGCCGTACAGCACAGGTGTTAGTGAACAGCCAGGAGAGCCACTAGCACCTTAAGCTGCTGCAGGCATTTGCCCAGCAAATGTGAAGTAGAGCTTGATACGGGGGCTTTCCTCAGCTGTGGAGGAAGGCAGTTTAACTGATGCTGTCTTACCCTCCTTGGAATTATTTGGGAGGGACATGTTGGAGGCCTCCTGATACTGTGCAGAATTAACTTAGAGGGCTTTCTATCTCACCTGCATTTCCTGTCTCCTTGTTCACGTAAGGTTATTTCCTCTCTTTCCACCTCAAGTCAAGCCCTCCCATCAGCATCATAATTTCACCTCTTTGATGTAATGTGGGGGTGGAGGTTAAGATTTAAAGCGATGACTAAGCACTGGGAGCCTATGCACTGTGCAGTCCAATACATCTGGCCTTCTGCTGGGGGGGGGGGGGGGTTTGCTAGGTTTTGTAGGAACCGTATGGTTGTGAGGAATTCAATCCCTCTCTTCAACTGCTAACAAAAAAAACCAATGGAGAGAATTCAGGAGAGGTTGCTTTGTTGACTGAGACGGTTGCAGCTTATGAGTGTTTCTGAGTAAGGTTTCAGAGCTTTGTCACTGAACTGGGTGCTCATTCTAGCTAGAGCTGTTGCTTCTGATAGGGAGCTGGTTTCTCCAAGAGGAGGGAAGGGGAGCGTGCTTGAAAGGCTTTTAACCTGTTTATTCTCAAGCTGAAGCTGCAGACTTTTTATGGGATGCTGAGGATGCCCCAGTCAGCAGTGTGGCTGCAGGCAGCTTACATTTTGCAGAGCAGATTGGGAGCCCAAATGGAGCCTGGGAGGAAGATGTTTCAGGAGCTACATGGCCTTTGTTGGTCCTACTAGCAAAGCCTTTCATTACAGCCTCTTGTTGCATCTGGTAGGTGTACTTTAATATAGCAAAAATTTTACCAGCTGCTATGCCTTGGCAGAAAAGGAGAAGACAAAAGCCTCTCTGAAGATCCCTCGGTATAGAGAGAGAACACTGTGCTGCCCGACTTAGTACAACCGAGGAGGCTTTAATGCCTTGAATTTGCAGCACCCTCTCCACCTCACCGCCTCCACTTTTTCCTGTGAAAACCTTTTTCCACAGCAGACGCTGTGCTCGGGAAGGGGAGCGAGGAGGGGGAATCTAAATCACCCCCCAAACTTGTCTGGTTGCTCCTAGTGATAGAGCCTGTTGCCATGGAGCTGTGATTCCGATTGGTTGACCTGGAAGCCAATGAGCAAATTGTTCGTGAGAGCATCATCATTTAACCTTGCAGGAGGTACTTACTCAGTGATATATGATGCTAATACTAAAGCCTTACACAGAGGGGTGAAGTGAAACACGCAGATGCTGGAAAAAGGCCACTGCTTTCCCCTTTCCCTCTTACAGGCTGGTTTGTTGGTTTTAATTACCAGTTGCACCAGCAAACCTCCTTGGGCTGGGCCAGTGCTTCCCACCCAGTTCTCCTCCCAGTGCTCAGAACTGACTTTGGTTGTCCATCAGAGCGGTGTGGTGGGGACTGTCCTGCCTGCCAGTGAATCACCAGCCTTCGGATATTTATTTCTGAGCCCTCGGAGCACTTTAACTCTGCTTAGCATGTGATTGGATGTATTTTGTTTCTAAGTATGCTTTCTTTATATTTTATAACCAGCCTGAGGATGGAGAAAGCTGCTGCTGTTATGGCTGTGTCAGAGTTTCTCCTTGGCAGTGAGGCTCTGCAGCTTTTCTGTAGTGAAAACTCTGTTCCATTAACATTGATGACCTGGACCAAGTCTGATAAGATTTTTACTCTGCCCTGTTGAGTGCCTTTTGGCATGAGTCTTGGAAAGCAAAAAAAGAATTGGTTAATAACCGAGGGAGGAGATGATGGGGAAGTGGGTCAGGAGTCTTGTCTTTGAAGAGAATTGTGAAGCCTGGTCAAGAAGGCTGTAAGCATGCAAACTTGCTTCTGCGGTCATGGCTCGGACAGGAACTGAGAAAGCAAAGCCCACTCACACTTGCTGCCTTTCTGCCTGAAAACTGAGAGGTAGCTTAACTCTCTTGCATGGTGGGATGAGCTACCTCAGATACCTCTATCCTATGGCAACACAGGAGCGTGCATGTAGGCAACTACAGCCAAGCAGCCATATGTCTCCTTTGCACCCTTATTTAACTCACAGGAGTGTGTCTGTACTTTGAGAAACAAGACCAGGAAGAGAGTGTATTTAGCAGTAGGCTTCCTGCCTTTCCCAGGTTTGCTGCTAGATCCATCCTAACTGTAAATGCAGAAGTTTCTTGCTTTTATTCCCTGCCTAAGCAGAAGCTGCTGCTGCCTGCATTGTCATGGCTTGGCAGCTGCAAATTGTATGTACCAAGAAGGTGGTAGGGGTGGAATTTGATGTTCCCCTTGCAGGTGAAGAGGAGGATGTGAGTCCATCCTGGCCATCCCTTCACCTGGCACTTGGCCAGCACACACAGTGCCTTCACACTGCCACTGCCTTGACTGGCCTGTTTACTTTGCCAGCCTCCAGACCCGAACCAAAAAGTCAGTGGCAGCTCACCCACCTCCTGTTGCTCCGTTGTTCTCTTTTCTGACACAGATTTGTGGCTTCCCTAATGTTGCATCTATGTAATCTTTTCATCTCCCTGGCAAGGCACAGTTCAATCCCACCCACCCCACCAAGTCCTCTGAACTTCCACTTTCTATGCAAGCCGCTGTCTGTCACAGCAGATCATGTCTGCCACCCCCTCGCTGCATCCCACGTCTGTCCTGGGGGAGCAGGGCTGATTCATTCATACGGAAAGGAAACCTCTTCTTGAAAGCATTGCTATTGAGAAGCACTAGCAGGCACGTATCTGCTTTGAATTTTTATGTGCAGGGAAATATCCTCGAGGGCTGTTGTCAGGGATGGAGGCTTTACTGGGAGGGGCAACCTACGAATGTCAATTTAGTGGCTCTGAGTTGTCTTTTCTGGAAGAAGGAGAGGGAAAAATTACCATATTCCCCTTGTTGTGATGCCCAAGTTACATTGCAGTATGATGAGAAAAGATCCTGTTACCTTTCTTAAATCTGACTGAGGTGCTTGGCTTTTGGGGTAAAATCTTGTTATAGGGTGGCCACTGCAAGGAGAATGGGCTGGACAAAACCTACTCCTTTATTTTAGTGCAGAAATTCCCCCCTTACGTAAGTGTCATGCATGCATTTCAGGTGCCACCTCCTGCCTCCCTTGCCCAAATCTGCTACAGATCCTCCTGATGTGTTCACAAGCCAGGCCTCTGGCCTGGCCGCAAGACTGGAGCAGTTTCCTACGGTGTGGAATATTTGGGGGAGGGGGGGACAGAGTTTACCAGCTTCACCCCGTGCATAATGCAGACTCCCACTAAGGAGGCTGGTGTGCAAGTCAAGCAAGTGCTCCCTTTTCCTTTTCTGACCTAGTTCCTGGCAGAGGCATTGCAGCAGAGCACGACTCCCTCCTGTGGGGCTCGCTGCCCCATGCAGCACGCTGGCTCTAAACCTGAGAGCTCGGTCGTGGTTCCTGTTGGTGACTGCTGGATGCCTAGCCTGCCAGCATGAAGAATAGACCCTTGCAGCTGGAGGACAGATGCCTCAGTGATTCCCGAGGGAAGCTGCTTCCTGCAGGGGTGCTCCAGGAGGCACCTGCCCGTGGCATCACGGCAGTGCTCCCGCTGTCCTGTGGGACTGTGCCAGGAAGGGGTAGGGAGCAGCAAGTGATGCATGCAGTGATCAGCATTCAGAACAGCAGACTGAGGTGCTCTTGCCCTCTCCTCCACCTGGTATTTGAGGCCACATACATGCTTGGAAATCGTTAGCAGCTTGAAGGGAGAGGTTTTTGCAGAATCATCTTGCAAGGCTAAAGTCAGCAGCAGGCTGCTCTCTGGTGCCTCTTCTGTAACAAGCCATCGGCGGCAGCTGTTTTCTGCCGAGAGCCACCAGTTTGGCTGGGGGACAGCCTGCTTGGTACAGCGTGACGATGCTGGGCTGAAGGAGCCTGGCTCAGCATTGCAGTGGGCATGGGGCTCTTGCCCGGTGGTGTGTGTTCAGTATTGCCCCTCGGGTGAGAAGAGAGCCTGCTGGCCCCTTGTGGACTCAACGCTTTCAGGTGTGCTACATAGGAAGTTGCTTATGGAATTAACAGTGGGTTTCTTGTAACCTTCCTACTCCAGAATGAATGTGCATGAACAGTGGCTGGGATCTTCCAGCGGTTCCTTTTAGTGAGAAATCACTTGTTTTCATACAGTGCTGGGCTGTATCTGTCTGCTTGCTTATCTCAACCTGTAACATCCACAGTCACTCTTTTACGGATACATGCGTCTGTCTTGAAACGTACTGGTTTCTGTGCCTAAACCGGATGGTGCAGCCCTGTCAGCTTCATCTGTGCCAGCTTTCTTTGCTTCTCCTGCACCCTTTTTCTGTGAATTATCTGGGGTCAACAGGAATATTTCCCACACAACCTCAAGGTGCCGCTTACTCATCAAGGCCTTGGATTAAGTAACTTTTTCCTTTCCTGGTTCTCCCATCTGTGACTCTGAACTGACAGCATTGTGTCTTACTGCTTCATCGTAAGTCTAAACAGGCGATGATAGGTGTGAAGGGAAGCTAAGGTGACTGTAGCTTCCTCCTTTGGTCAGTAAGCATCCTGTCCTCTCACTTGGATCCAGTGCAGTACTGACATCTCCAGGCACACTTGCTGCATGGTACTGTGGTTTCTCTGGCTGCAGCCCTGCCACAGGGGTTTGCCTGTAACACACAGCGTTTTCCATTCACAACAGGGCATCTGCCCTGGATGCCTTGAAAAGTTTGTTATAAATCCCTGTAAAAATCTGTGAACTAGAAGTTCTCTCGCTTTCTGTATCTAGAACTGATTCCAGTAATTGCAGTAAGAGTCAAATACATGTTTTATGTTCACCAGCCCCACAAATTAAAGGGGAATAAGGTTGAATTAGTTAATGAATATTGGTAGTTCCCATGCAGAGCCAAGAGTCGATAAATCTCTGTGAGATCTGACATTTTTCAGCCATGTTCTGGCAAAGTAATTAATAAAACAAGTTAAACATCCACTGTGTTTTCCAGTGCCCAGGCCTTTTGTTTGAGCCTCTCTCAAATTTAGGCTTCCCCTTTTCTTTTTGGAAACTTGTCTCAATGGGCCTGCCTTTTATCCAGCCTTTATCCAGCGTCCTCATCTGTCACCAGGACGAACGCTGGGTTCTGCGCAGGCAGCATCTCTGCAAGCGTGTTTCTCAGTACCAGAATCCCTCTGCAGTCCTACATAAGCTGGTTTAGCCCTCACTTAAGCTCAAAGAAGCCTGCTGTGAGTTAGCTGAGAGGGCTGACATTTCAATTCTAGACAATCAGTTTGGAATTAACACTTAATTTGATGAATGGATCTGTGACATGTTCATTGCTCCCATTTAAGACTGTCAGCAGACTGAGGCACATGTTGCTGCCCTGTCTGGCTTCCACTCTAATTCAGAGGTGGTTTTGGGGGCTCTGTGGGCTTGCCTGTGTTCTTGCTGATCAAAAGGAAGCAATTAAGCACAACTTTGTCAGGAAGCATTTTTTTTGTTTTGATCTGTAATTTGACTGTTGTTGTTTGACTCCTACTTTTCCTGAAGTATCTAACTACAGACAGCTAGAAAGAAGATATCGGGGGTTACCTTATTTCACAGGAAGAACCAGAGCAATGTCTTGGATCCGAGGCTGTTTTCTCACTGAAGATTTGACTCATTGCAAGGAGGATTGGGCTGGGATTTGGGGGAAAAATGCAGGTGGTTGTTGTTGTTTGTCCTGGGGCAGAGCATACATCCTCTGGTTGCTTGAGTTTATTTCACCTACCCTCTGGATGTTTACTAGCATTAGGACTACCCTCAGTCTCTCCCTTGCATCAAAGAAGTTAGAAGGCAGAGTGCCTGCGCTGGAGATCTCTGTAAAACTCGGAGGCTTGGTTCAGCCCTGCTAGTGTCTCCAGAGTCCTCGTGAGAATCATGGATTTTCTGCAGGGTCCCCTGTGCCAGGTGCTGCAGGGGGCTGCATCCAGGGGGATGAGTGGGTGGGCTGTTATTGGAGTGCTTCGTTTGGGGTCTTTGTACACAAGGTGAATTACAAGAAAGTTACAACCTATATGTGCAAGCGTTTGTGTTCCAGATAGAAACTTTCTCTACCCCCTGACTCCCTTCTACCTGTTTTGTCACCTCGTCTGGCAGGTGCCCATTGCTACGTTGCAGGGCTCTGAAGATGTCAAACAGCAACACAGCACAGGAGTGTCTGGAAATAATGAAGGAGTCTGAAAAAAAGGTGGTTGAGGAATCCGTGAACAAAACCAAATATGTATCCAGGTCACCAAGCAAGGAGGAGGCAGAGAAGGACAGGGGGGAGGATGTCAGCGTGCGCCAGGAATCTCAGGTAAGTGTGCAGGGAAGTGGGTAGTCCCTCCCGCCAGCTTGCAGAGCTGGACCCTCTCCTACTTGCAAACACAAACTAGTGGCTAACCCTTCTGAAAAGGGCCTAAGCCTGTGCTCCCACCTCCCAAGGGGATACCATGCCGTACAGACTGCGTTGTTCACAGGGTTCTCTCTTTCTCTTTAGCTGAATCTGTTCTGCTCAGAGTGGAGTAATTTAGATATTCTTTGAGCCTGGGAGAAAATGAGACTGATGTGCTCCTGGGGGCCCTTGTGCTCAGTCCCTAGGTTCTAGTCCCATGGCTGTTACCTTGCTCTTATTCCTTTCTTTGACTCAAGGATCAGTTAGTGACGTAATGTGAAGTGAAGGCATCCCAGGGAGAGCTTAATTTCAGGAATGGAGCTTGGCCGTTGCTCTGCTGCTGTTAAAAATGCCCAAATAGGAAGTGAATGTTTTGGGATTTCATTTCAGCAAGGAAAAAAAATCTGGGCAAGCATCATTTGTACAGTGCTGGGACTCATTCCTGCTGCTTTGCTCTTCTGTCACATGTGCTTTTGGCTTAGTGTTGAGCTTGAAGAAGTGCCCACCCTCAACACCAACCTGCTGAATGCTTCTGTGTTTAAAGCTGGTGACTGGTGCCAGATTTGTTCAGCCACTGCATGGGCAGACACTAGTGTTGCTCAGAGCCTGACTTTAGTAGTTTTTTAATGTGGAATGGAGAAAGGTTTCTTAGAAGGTAGGTTTAAGAGATGACTCGGTGTCTTAAATCAGAGCAGCACTGCATCTCTTGTTACGATCCACTGTGTTAGAACCCCCCCTCCTGTCCCAGGTGCGGTAGAAGACTTCTAGTTTTCCCATGTAGAAGTGTGTCATGCACGTCCACCTGTAAGCCCTGTGATTCCACGGTCGTGCTGGTTCTGTCAGAGGAACTGGGTCTAATCCACGCAAAGTTTCTTAAGCAGTTTTTGTCCACCTGGGGCCTGACGGGACAGCTTGCCAGGTCTTCCTATTTGCACATGCTCTCATTGCTGTCAGGTAGAGATTTTCTTCAGAGTTATTTTACACACTCGGTGCTGTGCTGCCTTGCACAGCAAATACCATTTACAGTGTGCACATTCAGATTAAGCTTCTTGCCTACTCTTTGCTTTCTCCACAGAGGCGAACTTCAAGTCATGGACATGCCAGAAAAAGAGCCAAGGTATGACCTCTTCTGACATCCTGTTCTTCTTTTGGCCATTGCAAGCTGAGTCGTGATCCCAACCTTAGGACGGTACTCTGAAGTCTTTCCTGTCTCCAGAAGCAACATGCAGGGTGTGATGGTTCAGGACAGTAACTCTTTAACACACACTTACCCATGAGGGAGCTGTTTGTTGCTGCTAACTGCCACACCTGTCCTCTCCCCAGTGCACAAAACACCAGAAATGAAGTTTGGAAGTGTTGCTGGAGGGACAACGCAGTGCACTGGCCTGTTACACCCTCCAGTTAAAAACCAGAGTCAAGTATAACTGCCTGGTTTCGCATAAGGCCCCTTTTTTCAGGGGATACCACGTTTGCTGCCATAACGATGGCACATGCGTGTTAGCTAATCCAAAACTTTTGCTAGTAACAAGCACCAGGACACCATTGTTCTAGAATGTTGTTTGTAGGCAAAATCTTGGGGTAAAAATGCAGCCATTGTGTGATGATTTTTTTATTATTCTTTTTATTTTTACCTTTCTTAGACTTAGCCCCGAGTTTTCTTTGCAAAAGTGGCCATGAATTTTCCAGGTTTGGCAGTTATAGAAATGTAGCATAATTCAGGAGTCCATTTAGTCCCACAAGGATCCATTTGGTTTGAACGAAACTTCTTGACTCAAAACAGAGTCAGCTGTGACATCTGACTAGGTTGCTCAGGGCTTGATTTTAAAACGGTGATGGTCGGGTGAAGGTCCATTGTTCCCTGTCTCCCCCCCTTTTTTTTTTCTCTTTCACAAAAGTTCAAACCCAGGTGAAGGCAGGTTCAGCCCTGAGGCACCGAGGCATGAGGAAGACCAGTTACATTTGTAACAGGGGTTCCGTCTGGGTTTGGGTTTGATTGAAGGTAATGCATGAAAGAGGTGTGCTGCTTATGACCTACAGAGAGTTCAGAAAAAATATTCTAATGGTTCTGTTTGGTCTTAAAAGCCTGGACTCTGAGAGTACCTGAACAGGCTGTGATTCCAGTTCCTGCCCTGTCCATACCTCGGGCAGAATGTTTGTGTACCTCAGGTCTTTCTCCATATTGTTGATCCTGCCTGGGATCTCATATGACTGGTTGGTTATTATTTTTTTCCTGTTTGTCACCCAAGTGAGTCAACTTGCCAAGAGTCCTGAAAGTGTAGGTTTTATTTTAAGCATTTTCCCTAAGCACTACTACATTACCCAAAATAACCAAAGGTATCAGGTCAGAGAGACAAGGTGTAAATGGGATGACACCCTTTTAATTAAGAACAGTAACAATCTTCACATCCTAACAAAGCAATAAAATGGTTTCAGCTATATCCTTTGTTAATGGTTTTTATGGTTGCCAGGAGGAAAGAGGGTGGAATTGCTCTGGCTGAAGAGGTCAAAGAGTGCATGAATTAAGGCAGTGAACTTTCTCACCTAAAATGTGGTTGGTTCAAATCTTAATCAAAGACTGAAGGAAGAAAATAACTGATTTGATCTAGGACTCCAAGCCTTTGTATATTACTGTTTGCTGCAGGAAACTGGCTTGGAAGTCCTCCTTTTCAGCAGTTCAATTAACAGTGACTGCATGAGTGGCTTGGTAACGCAGCAGCATGTACTTAAGTGTGTGCAGTTTGACTGAGGTGTCTTAACTACACTCTTTCTTTTCCTTCTGCAGTCTAATTCAAAGCTTAAACTGGTTAGGAGTTTGGCTGTATGTGAAGAATCGTCTAGCCCTTTTGTAGACGGGCTGCTGGAGACCCAGGTAGGCCTAGAATGAGACAAGCTGTGGTGTGTGGAAGCCCGGAATATCCATGTCGTGCTAAAAGTGATGTTCTGTCCTGGGCTTGTGCCCAAAAATTCCCACAAGAGGCTGCTTTTGAAGGAAGTGGTCATGCCTGTGAGTGCTGCTCTTATGTGTGCAATCACAACCCTTCTCTTACGAGGAATCATCTGCATCAACTCATTGGGCACCCACAACTACTCAAGCTGTGCAGGCTTATGCCCCCAAGAATGGAATGGCACTTTGCCTTCACAAAGCCCCTGGGGTTTTGGCCATGTTTTGGGGAAGTTTTTATGCAAACAGCCAGTTCACAGAGAAGTGATACGCAGTGCTCTGCAGCGATAATCCCCCATCTGTGGTCACTGTGGGCAGTGACAGAGAAGCTGAAGCTTGAAGGTGGGCAGCAGTCAGGGAGGCACTGAGAACCTGTCTGCCCCAGCAAGAGCAGATGGGTTGAGCTTTCTCTGCCCACACAAGCTTTAGAAACACAGAATGGTGCTGTGTGTGCTAGCTACAGCCCATCTTTGTTGAGCTGATGTAGTAGTGCACCATGCAGAGTCACCAGCTTAGGTCTGTGGTGCTAGATGAGAGACCTCTACGCTGCTTCCCGTTGATGAGGACAAACCTGGCCTGTGTCAGGGCTGAGTGCTGCCCAGACCTCTGTGCCCTTGTGAATGGGGTACCTGGCCTCTGAGCCTTCCTTCTGCTGAGGCTCCCAGCTCCAGAGGCTGCTCTCCTGTCTTTGGTTTGGGTGTCAGTACAGTAGCATCGCTAGGAGGACTTTTAAACCATAAGCGCATATTGTGGTGCCACGGAACCATACTAGCATAAAGGCAGAAGAACGGGGAAAGGATAGTGGTCTCATAGTCAGTTTTAACTTGAATTTTAGCAGCACGACATCTGACATTTGACAATTCTACTGGTGTTTTAATGTTTCTTCCCATGGAGCAGAGTGTATCCTCAGGCCATGCTGGGCAGTTGCAACTCAAGAGAGGAGGTGAAAAGGCACATCAGAAAGCCCTGTGTGGCACAGGGACCACTCATCACACCACACAGGCTTTTTGCTGTGTATTCTGTTTTCTCCTCGTGTCCTTTCTCTTCCCAGGTTAGACAGTAGAGTCTTACTGAAACGGTGCAGGACCTACCTCACCTTAGGCACTCCTGAGTCCAAAATGTAACAGCATTTTATCAGCTTCAAATAGGGAAGCATGTGAGTTAGATTCTGAGGTGATCCAGGCAAGGCAGGTTTTCAGCAGTGACAAATGCTGACAGTCTCCTCAGAGCCTGCTGAAGGCTTCTGACTGGGAGGAGGGTGGGGAGAGAAACTGCTTTGTCTGCTCTCAGAATGGGGTCTCTTACAAAATGGCTCAGATCTGTGACCTGAATCCCCTGCCTTTCCACGGTGCCTCTCTCGGCTGCCAACATCTTCAGCCACAGCAACGATTCCAGGGAGTGTCCGAGTGACTCAGACCAGCCTGGTTTGTTTTGTTCCAGGACATCATCCAGTTGCACATTAGCTGCCCCTCTGACAAGGAAGAGGAAAAGTCCACGAAAGATGGGGCTGAGAAAGAAGAAAAAGACAAGAATAAAGAAAAGGCACCAAGGAAAATGCTGTCTCGAGGTCAGGTGCTCATTTGAACAGGGCAGGTCCTGTCTTGCCTTCTTTGAGGGTTCCGCTGGCCGGTGGTACAGTTGCTGGAAGCAGAGGGGTTATCTCTGCTGATGACTGTTCAGGAATGTGTCATTTTTATACCATTCTTTCTGGAGCAGAGCATGGGGCAAGGGAGGGGGGGGAGGTGTCCTCTAGATTGGCATGTACCCCAACAGACTTGCAGGCTTCCTGCATAGTTTATAGTGATCTGGTGGCTTTTTAAATGTCCAGATGCAAACCCAAGAAAACCCACTGTATAGACTTTACTTTCAGTTTAGATTTGATTTTTAAAAAAGTGGCATAGGTGGCAAGATGTGAGGTTGCAAGGAGGTGAGGTGAGTTGCTGTTGTATGATCCTGTATGTATGATTTTGGGGCATAGAAATGGCTAAAAGATACACGTTTAATCCACTGAGCAAATTGCACCTGAAATCCTTGTTACAGACAGCAACTCTGCACCAATGCAGATTCAGTTACTGTTTTCTCTGTGATTACTTTTAAATTAAAAAGGGTGTGGGGAGAGGGGAAGAACGGGGCCAGCGGGGCTTTCCAGTTAAATAGCTTGCAGGATCAAAGGTGCAGAAGTTGCTTGTACAAAAGTACGGTATACTACACTTGCAGGGGCCTCCTGTACCAGTGTGGAATATCCAGAGTGTGCTCTGAGTGGTTGGTTTTAGGGGCAAGGTTTCCTTCCGTGAACTGATCTGATCTCCCTCTCTGACATCCTCCTGATGGGCCCTTGTGCTCATAGTGCTGTGTATGTAGCGTACTGACCCTCCTGCTGCCCACAGGGGAGAGGGTATACAGGGTATACAGTCCCTATTTTACAGCTTGAGAAACTTGACCTAGAGGTTGCGTTCAGAGCCTGTGCTAGAAACTGGACTTGAGCCCAGGTAATACGGGTCCCAGGCTGTGCAGTTCTGGAACAAGGTGGGCTTTTCTTCCTCTCTTCCTGTCGTGAATAGTCGATGCTGAGAATGAGGCTGGATTTCCTCTGGCAGCAGTGTGGGGATGTCATCCTCATGCATGTAGCAAGACACACACCTCTTCCCTTCAGTATGGTCTGTTGCAGTGTTTTGTTAATTTGTTCTGCTGCTGTTGTTGTTTCAGATTCCAGCCAGGAATATACAGACTCCACTGGAATAGATTTGCATGAATTTTTAGTAAATACACTGAAAAAAAACCCACGGTAGGTCCCTAGGCAGTAAAACTACTTGCTGATGGAGTTAAGGGAGAGAGTACCTGGCAACTGATGCTTCTTTGATTGACTCTTAAACCTGTGGTGATTGTGTGCATGTGTGTATATGTATGTATGTGTTCATGTGTCTTGGGAGGAGGGGGGACTACAGCAACTACAGAAGGTACCTGAAAGTGTGTTTTACTTTTTGGAATTCAGAGTGCACTACTAGAGCTGGGGCAGTGTCGAAACAAAAAGCACAACTGTAATTTTATATACTGCAGTCAATCAAAACATGTAATTGTGTATTACAGAGAGAGAGAAAGAGGGAAAATAATTTGTTTGAATGCAAGCAGGAAGGAATCTTGATTGCTTTAAAACCCTTTCTATAAATGATTGTCAAATACCAGCCTCTAAAGGAACTGCTGCTGTGTCAGTAACAAATGTAATCAAGCCAAATCCTGGCATTGGAATAGCAAAGCTGGAGTCTCTACCAGTGGAGCTTCCAGCAGAGCAAAGATTCAATATTACCAAAAGCCAGGCACTGTTAGCAAAATAACAACTTTAAACTGAAAAAAATCTGGCAATTAATTTACTATATATGAAAAAATGTGGAGTTTTTTAGTTCATTCTTGTGGAGGATGTGTGAAGCCTGGTTAATAGTATTGCTTGCTGCAGGTATTTGTGACTTTTCTCTGTTGCAGAGAGGGTGGTACCAAGCAGAGGAAGCTGTGTTTCACTGTCTCTAAAGGTGGCCTTTTCTTTTTTCTTTCCTTGACAGGGACAGAATGATGCTACTAAAGTTAGAACAGGAGATTCTGGAATTTATTAGTGATAACAAGTAAGTGATCATCAAGTTTATGTCAAGCAAAAGGGGTTTGTAACGTACAGTTTAGGAGCTTGGGTACGTTTTTGGACACAGTGGTTGGGCAGCCTGTTCTCTTGTACATCCTCCACCGCCTTTTGTCCGTACACAAGGTTCCTGACTATCATATTGGTCAGGTATCAGTTGCTTTAACACCATATCCACCTGTGAAGGAGATCAGTGCCATTGTGCTGCTCTTCCTAGCATGAACTGGGGGTGAAGAAACCAGGAGCAGGATTCACATCCCAGAATGTGAGATAGAATAGGCAGCGCTTGCAAAGTGCTTTATCTCATAGGATCAGGGAAGTCACAGTATAAGTACTAATTCTGGCTCCTGTGCTCCTGTTCCTGCGTTGAAACAAACATGGATTTCTGCACAAGCTGGTCTTGTTTCAGGAAAGGCCTGTTTAGCTTGAGCCCTTGAATCAGCCCAACTCTCTCTGGCAAAGCAGTGTAAGCCCATGCTCACCACCACTCAGTGTTAAGAAGCAGCACTTGAGTCAGGACTGTCTGCTTGGAATAGGTGGCATGGTCTGATCTGGTTAAGGCACCTCTGGCCTTGATCTCTCTTTTGGTGTCAGATCATCATTGTCTGTTTCAAGGCCTTCCAAATTCTAATGCTTTCTCCCTTCTTCCTAGCAATCAGTTTAAGAAGTTCCCTCAGATGACCTCCTACCATAGGATGCTGCTGCACCGGGTAGCTGCCTACTTTGGCATGGACCATAACGTTGACCAAACCGGGAAGGCGGTCATTATCAACAAGACCAGTAACACACGAATGTAAGGGGGAGGGAGGGAGGACAGATGGGCTGGCATCCCCTTCCCATTACTGCATGGTGCTACGTGACTCCCAGACACAGAGCCCTGGCGTGGTCCAGAGCAGGGTGGATTCCACACCACATTTTTTTTGCCTGCATAAGAAGGGCAGGTCCCCTCTCTAGAAGAGAAGAATCCTTTACTTCCAGTCCTAAGCGTATGTATTTGCGAGCCCTTCCTAGCTCTCTTTAGTTTTCAGAGAAGGGGCAAGAGCTCTCGTTGCTGTCAGACAGAGGAGAGATTTAACAGAACAAACATCTTTGCACACCCTCTCGCTCCCTGCAAAGCAACAGCAGAGGTTTTAGAAAGACAGTTCTATGCCTATTTTTGCCCTTCTAACAAGGGCTGGTTCTTCCTGCAGCCCTGAGCAGAGGTTCTCTGAGCACATCAAAGATGAGAAGAATGCAGAGTTCCCACAGAGATTTATTCTAAAACGAGATGATACCAGCATGGACCGAGATGATAATCAGGTAAGGGCTGGCAGTGGGCTATCTGCATACTTTGTTGAAAGTTAAGCGTGACTTTTCTAAGATGAGAACAACTCTAAATTTCTCTTGGGTTTCCTGCAGTAACCTTTAATAGAAGCTTCCACCCCACCCAAGCAGCAGCAACTAGATATATCATGAAAACTTTACAAAATACTGTGGAAATACATGAAGAATTTGTGTGGATTCTATGGGGGGTACTTTTCTGTACCCTGAATATCGACTGGTGGCTGGGCCAGGCTTTAAGGTGAAGCCTTTTGCTAAGGTTTCCTTGGAAATGCCCCAGAGCTGAGTGTTGCCAAGCATCTCTCCCACCCCTCCCCGGGGCTTGCAGCGAGTCAAGCTGTGAAGTCATCAGGACCTCGCAGTGCTGCTGGAAGGAAACCATCGGCAAAATGAAACGCTTTGAGCTCAGCAGCATTGCCAGTCATCGGAGCTAAAATCCCTCCTGAATCTCTGGCTGCCTTTGGGCTGTCACAGGTGGCAACACACCCATAACGCAGAGCTAGCTTGTTCATCTGTGGCTGTTTTCCCAGCCTGTGTCAGACAGAATCTTGAACGTCAAAAACGGGGCAAGAGACAGGAGACCTCTTCACCAGGGATCTCGTGCTCTTTGCTCTTGTAGCTCCCATCTTTACATCGTCCCAGCATACCACTATCCCTTGCTTTGGGTCATGTTTCTGAACGTAAGTCGTCAGCATGGGGAGCTGGTCGTTGCAATCAGTATCAGTTTCTGGTTTCCCCGTGGTGGCACTCTGCGGGTGGTGCAGCTACCCATGAAGCACAGAATCCATGACTGAGCAGGAGTTTGCTGTGTTGGCATGTGCTCCAAAGAGTGGCCTTTAGCTTTTGACCCCTGGGAACAGACTGTCTTTCAGAAGCACATGGTGATATTCCTGATCTGTCCTTTCCGAATCAGACAGAGTTCAGGCAGAGTGGTTGTGCTTGATCCAGGAGGTGGAGTGCACTAAGACCTCCAGGATGTTCATCCCTAGACATAGGTGTCCCGAAGGTAGGTTCAAAGGCAGAGGCTGTGTCATTGCATCCAGGCATCATGCACACACTCCTTAATCCACATCCACTTACACTGCTACGTAAAAATATCAGCAGCTGACTGCGCCCCCTGCTCCCATTGGCAACTGCTGACCCGCTGAGATGTGTTTGTCCCTTCAGATGAGACTCCCCTTGCAGGATGGGAGAAGGAGCAAATCTATAGAAGAGCGAGAGGAAGAGTATCAGCGGGTCAGGGAGCGGATATTTGCACGAGAGGTAAGCTTGGATGACTCACTTGCCAGGTACCCTCCTGGAACTTTGTGGCAGAAGGTGTCCTTGAGTATACTCAGAGGTCAGATCTCGTCATTGCCTTTTCTGCAAATTTCCCAGTATTCTTGGTATCTACCACTGAATTCCAGCTCCTAACAAAGATGTCTAAGACACTGAGATAGAGAGACCACACCTCCACTCACCAGTCTGCTCCTTCCCTAAAGTGCTTGTTTCAGGGGGCAATAGACGTGGGGACTGACAGGAGGCAGTTTTGCTCCTTGCTGCCCAGCAAGATTATAAGCTTGTGCAGTGGCATTTCTGGGATGACTAGCCAATCGATGAACCTGAAAGGAGCAGCAGCTGTCTCCCCCAGCTTCTCTCCAGTGCTGCAGCTTCAACCTCCTGACCAAGCAGTTCTGGCCTTGGAGTATCGGGCAGGGCTCTGTGCCTTTACAAGATGAATCTGGGCAGTACGTTTGTCTTTCTTACAAAGTGTCCAGCTTGGTTATTGCTTCCTTGAGATCTCTGCTCCCTACGTGGAACTCCTTTAAGCTGGAGCTGTGTTCCTTGCTCACGTCTGGCTCAGAGAGGCTGCTGTGCTCTGCTGTGTTGAGTACTGTCTGCCAGCTGGAGGCAGCTCTCCATGCTGTGCCAGGTGGCAAATGATGGAATCAGAGACAATTCCAAGTGCCCATCTGCCGTGGATCATGTTCAAAGTCCAGCTCCTTGCCTGCTGCTTTTGAGCGTCTTGGGGACGACACCTTTCGTTTGTCCTAATGGGAATTGCCATGTGCCTGCCCAAGGAGGACGTTAAGGCAGCCACTGACCTGAGTCCCTAGTCAAGTCACCAAGCTTCAGCTGATGACTCTCCAGCCAGTTGTGATCATGGACTTGTCTTACATGCACAGGCCCAAAGCCATCCAGACACGTTAGTAAGCAGTTCTGCCTGTAGTCCTGGACTAGAGCAGGTGCTGCCCCATGTTAGCGCAACACTGAGTGGGCACGTACTTACCCTTGCGCTGTGTTCATGAGCTGAGCCAGTGCTCTGCGTCTGACTTCCAGAGGCAGGGGTGACTGTCACAGGGTGGGCTGGGCTGGCTTTGAGCCCTCTGCCTTTTTTTCATGGCTCTGATAATTGTGCCTGCATTTAGCAAATAAGGACCCTTGTATGTCTGGCCTTGATTGTTCCATTGACAAAGCTACTGTCAAACCTGCCTTAGAGCAATGAAGTAGGGAGCTGAGGACTCAGATGTGCAAACTCTTGAAAAAGATCTCAGGGTTGCAGGTGTCAGGAGCAGTTCCTAATGGGCCTGGATGGAGAACCAAATGGGACTGCTGTGCAGAAGGCTCAGCAAGACTCCTGAGTGACCATGTAACTGATGCGCAACACAGACTGTGACTGAGTCCCATACTGTTAGTCCTTTTCTCCTCTTTGCTTTGAAATTGCCTGGGTTTGTTGCTTTCAAAGTTACTAAGTCTCGCTTTTCTTTCCTTCCCATCTTCATGTCCTTTCCGTGCTTCCAGACTGGCCAGAATGGATATCTCACTGACAGCAGGTTAGTACTGTTCAGCAGACACTGTTTGTATCTCTGGCTTTCTCTACAGAGGACTGCATGACTCTATAATGATGCTTTTTTCTGATGTTAACCGACAGAATCTCCAAAGAAGGCTTTTCTTCTAGTTCTCACAAACGGAGGCAGATTTTTAGGTATCTCTGTGTGACTTATATTGTACGTTGTCCTGCTGAGTAAGTTTGCCCCATGCATGGCTGCTTGTGAAGTTGCTGAAGTTGTATTTTTTGCAACATCAATTTCTGAGTCCTTTTTTGCTGATTCATCAAGTAACATGGAGGGGCGAAAAGTGGGAATGGCACGGAGGAGTGGGGAAGCCAGAGGATTCCAGCAGTTTTCAAGCCATTCTGTCTCTTGTTTCCCAAGGATAGGAAAGGCCCTGCCCTTACAGTGACAGGATCAGCATCCAGATAAGGTGGGGTGGTCCCTAATCCCTGATTATAAAGGCTGGATTACATAATGGTGGCATTGAAGCATCTCAGGCTTCCATTTCAACCAGAGTGTGCTGCAGAGGGCACTGGGAACATGTTTGAGCAGCATTTTCTTATTAAGTAGTTTTCCTGTGGATGAAAGGGCTGGAAGGATGGAGTTAGCCTGACGAGTCACTTTGCACAGACCCCTGCTGCAGGAGGGGGCTGAAGGTTTGAGGGTAAATAACAGGATGAAAAAGGAGAGACCCTCATGCTTGCTGTCATCTTGTTTAATAGCCAGAGCTCTAGAGATGAAGCATCTCTAGACGCGTATGAACAGGACAGCAGGATCTAAGCAAGTGTTGGAACAGCTTTACCCCTCTTCTCAGTCCATCACATGGCTCAGGCTGTCCTTGAAGGGACACTGTCATGGAAAATTGAGTGTCCTTAGTGCAGTTACAGGGACTTTGTCCTGGTGTCTGCATGGGGCAGTGGTGTTCAAGGCAGGGGTTATCATTTTCAGATCAGCCATGGGGCTGTAGTAAAACTCACCCAGCAAGTGGCCCAAAAACCATTGCTCATGTGATTACAACTTTAGGAGCTGAGTTGCAGCCAGGGCTGTGCTAGGAGCTTTTCTGACTGTTGTGCCCAGTCCCTAAGGAGCTCTGTTAACCTGCTGTCTTCGTTTTGTGGTTCCCATAGTGGGGAGAAGGAGCATATGTTGGCTTTGGGACTGTTTTGAACTCTGGATGGAGAGAGACAAACTCTTGAGGAGATTGGGATTCCCTCAGTGGTGGTGCTGGAGATGATGTCTGTGTGAACTCCAGAGACTTACCGCCCTCAAAGGCTGACGTTCAGAGCAGTACAGCTGCCTGTTTCACTCGCTTGGAAGTCCTGTGTTAATGCTGCTGAAAGGGCCAGTGCTCTCTGAGAGCAAGGGTATGGTACCATGCCTAGAGTTTAGAGAGCATTTGTAGAAAAAGCAGAGCCATTATGCTGCTGGGTTAGAAGCGATCAGCTTTATAGGGGGTCTGGGTTCTCGGGGAACCAGGGTTTGCAGCTGAGTCAGAACAGAGACCATGACATGCCCCTTCTCCACAAGCTCACAAACACTGCCCCTACCTCTGTGGACATCCCCAGGAGCAGCCTTCAGAGTTTAGGTTGGAGGAAGCCCAAGAGCTTGACAGTGGTGCTTGTTAGGGCAACTGTAATTTGGCATTTGAGGCTGCATAGTCTAATTCCTTCACCTCTTTAGGGATATAACCATTGTACTGGTTTTCCAAAAGATGTATTTTCTTTGGCTCTCACGTGCTCCCAGCAGCCCAGCTCCTTCCAAGCCTATCTTTTCCCCTCCACAGCTGTGTGGAGCTGCTGCCAGGCTCAGCCTGCAGCATTATATGAGCATCCATCCCTTCCAGTGTTGCCTTCCTCACCATTCCTGTCCAATGAAGACCCAGGAACCCATTACTGTGCTTATGATCCTTAGCTGGGCTGATAAACCAGGCTCACTGCTTGGGATGTTTTGCTGATACTCAGTAAAGTCCTGCTGTGGCCAGACCCGGCCTGGGGCTGAGGGAGGGTGGTCAGTGGGAGCACAGCTCTGAGCACAGCAATATCGCAGCACGTAGCTGTTCCAGCTGGGCAGAAAGCCTTACCAGGGCTGGTGTGGAAAGTGGTCTCGCAAGATCTCAATCAGCCTTGTCTCAAGGCCTCTGTTAAAAGCTTCCTTTTGTGAAACAAGGGCTTTAGCAAGGCGTCATTCTCTGACCCTGCTGGCATCTCTTGCAGACTGGGATCTGGCTAGGGAAAAGGGCCAGGAGCCAGCTCTCAACACACGCCAAGAAAGATCAGCGGTGTCTGAGTCTTCACAGTGCATGCCCAGGGAAGCTGTGGCCCAGGGTGTGTGTTTGCTGTCAGATGCCTATACAGAGTGCCGACATGCTGTGTCGCAGAGCCGGCTGCTGCCTGGGCTCGCCGCCCCGGTGAGGCAGTCCTGAGGCAGGTCCTGCTGCTGCCCCTTCCCACTGGAGGTGGCTCTTAACTCCTCCGGTCTCTGCAGGGGCAACCGGGACAGTTTGAACCGGGCCTCAGGCAGCCGCCAGAGCAGCACAGAGAGCGAGATAAAGTCGCTGGAGCCTCGGCCGTGGAGCAGCACAGATTCAGATGGCTCCATCCGCAACCTGCGACCACCTGTTACCAAAGCCAGCAGCTTCAGTGGCATCTCCATCCTGACACGGGGGGACAGCATCGGGAGTAGCAAAGGCAGCACTGCCAGCAGAACATCCCGGGCAGGTACTGTACTGTTTCCCCTGCACACCTTGTGCCAAAGGACACCTAGCAGATGTAGCCTTCACGCTGGGGAACTGGGGCTCATGGTGCTCTGGTCAGTGATTCTGGTTAAAGTGGGACATGGTTGACAACATCTGAATGTGTTTGGTACCTGGGCAGGGGTATGCCAGTTGGTTCATCATCTGCTTTTTCAATAGTCACCGTCATGTCTTCCTTCCCTTTCGCAGTTATCCAAGTTAAAGGACATAGTTTAGTCCCATACCCTGGAACTCAAGCTACCAGTTTTCTGTTGTTTTCTCTCCCCTGCTGTGCTGCAAGTTATGTTGCTGTTCCTTTGTGCTCTCCAGAATCCCTCATAGCCTAAGGAGACTTAGTCAGGGTGAACCATCTGGCACTTTTCCTTGCTTTCCAATAAAGGAGGTCCAGGGAAGGGTGTCACCGGTTAGTCTATCTCATCAGACACAGTCTACCTCTTCAGACAAAGACCGTGTTAACTGGTATCTGTCTACGATGTTCTGTCAAAATGATTCACTATACTCCTGAGAGCAAACGTAACAGGGAGCTGGGCCTGCAGCTCCTCAAGAGCTGTTGAATACAGCTCAAGGTTTCAGGAGCACCAAAGGGAATTAGGATCACAAGTCTCTTTGTCCACTTGTGATGAGTTCTTCCTTTTCCATCGAGGTTACACAAAGGGTAGCCCAGGGATGGAGAGTGTTGTTGTGGGGCATCACTGGTAATCTGTTACTGACAACAGCTTTCCGAGGGGATGTGTGCTGCACTTGGCAGGGAACTGGCCCTTCTATCGGTGAGGAGCAGAGTCCTTTATTTTCAGCCAACTGCTTGTGAAAAGCATTTGTGAAAGAGGCAGCACAGGTCTTTGCTCTCATTTTAATGGTCCGGTGATAACTGAGGAGCCGTATGGTAGCTGGTTACAATTGCTGTGCAGTATCAAATGAGCAAAATCCAGTGTTGTCTCGCTGTCTTGCTTCCTCCGTTCTCACTGGAAGGCAGCAGGTCCCCAAATGCATGAGAGCTGTCATTTTACTGGGGAGGGGAGGCAGGTTAGTCCTTGTGGGTGATTAGACTGCTCCACAAGAATCCTTTCAAATAAAAGGGATGGCCCTAAAAAGGCAGCCAGGCTGCTGTTCTAGCACCTAGGCTGACTTTGAAAACCACACATCCGTTTTGCAGTTTGAAGGTGCCTACATCATCTCTTGGGACCCTATTTCCATTGTGCTCAGGGCTACACTTACTCTGATTATTGCAACCACCTCCGGGACTGATTCATCAACTGATGGGAGCACTTATTTGAAGATCTGTCCCAGCCATGTGCAAAGCAGAACAAGAGAGAATCTGCTTTTTTTTGCTCTTTCTGTATTTTTCCTCCAGGTCTCCCCTAGGAACAGAAGCCTATTGCTCTCCAGGCTTTATAGAATGGCAAGTGATTAGAAATGTCGGCGGGGGTGGGATGAGCAAAGGAATTTTCACTTGGGGGGAAAAAAAACCCAAAACACCACCCTCCATATCCTTACATTTATTCTGGGGGGGGGGAAGTGCTTAGGACTCCGGGGCTCTTTTCCCATCTCAGCATTCAGCCCCTGGGCATATCAGCAAAATATTCCCTTCTTTGCACCATGTGGTGGATGATACAGACCGCTTTAGCAGAATGCCTGAAGATTAGCTGTTGAAATGCAGTAGATCAGAGTCAGAATTAGTTAAATAGCAGCTACTACTGGGCATCAAGAAATAGTTTCACAACCCTTTTATTTCTGGAAGTAAGACTGAAATACTGAGGAGAGCACTTCCCAGCTGGGTGTCCTGCAGCATGCATTGCACTCCTTCCTAAGAATTTTTCCTACCATGGGAAGGAATTGCTTTCAATCTGCCACCCAATAGCCCTTTACTCAAAAGATGTGCGTGTGCTGGGTCTATGTGGCCATGAAATAGGATTCCCTCACTCCCTTCTCCGTTCTAGACAAGCACTTGAAGCAGTCATGGTGGTGTATTAGCATCCGAGCAGGGGCCATGCCTAGCTGCAGAACGGAGCAGTGACTGGGAACAGCTCTCCAGCTTCTTTCCGCAGACTGGTTTGTGATACTGAGCTGCCATGAGTGTATCTGGCTGCTCCCTCTTTTTGTAATCTCTGCCTCATGCTGGGGTGGAGAGCCCTGCACCAGGCAGATGCTGCTGTTAACAGCCAGATTCCTCTTCCCAGCCGAAGGCCCATGGCATTTATAGAAGGCCCTGACTTGTGCCTGGTGCTTTCCAGACAAGACAGAGGGGGAATCCCTCCAAAGAATCAACCTGCAACGCAGGTGATTTTTACTACCCTGTGTCCATCTTGCCAGCACTTGCGCCAAGCATGCACTGTCCCATGGGCAGAGGCCGGCCACATTCATCATATGAGCCTGGCACTGGCCTTTTACTTTCCTGCAGTTCCGAGTGGTATCGAAGGTTTACGTGAACAGCAGCTATCTGAGAGCTGTGCATGGGGACCGCTGTGTAGGCTGTCCACTTGGAGTGAGGATGCTAGGTTGGGGTCAGGGAAGAGAGCATGCTCTTGGGAATAACAGCTGTGCACCTCGTGGCCGTAGTCTGGAACAAGAATTGCACCCTGGTCTTCCCTGTGTGGGGCAGGGCATGCACGGGTCAGGGGGAGAAGATGCTGTGAGCAGCTGTGGAGGGTCAGTGTGTGTACTTGGACACAGAGAGGAGAGAGGTGCAATCACCTGGAGTCCTGAGGGTGTCAACACCTTGGTTTGCTGTGAAGCAGAGGCAAACTAGTGGCTTAGCCTGCAGCCTGCTCACCCTGTCCCCTGTGGAAGCTCCCGTGTGGACAGCAGAGAATGCAGTCTGGCTGCAGTACAGGAGGTAGTGACAGGACCTACCCACCCCCCACCCCCCCGCCCTCCCCATCCATGAATCGATGTTTTTCTCTCCCAGGTACCAACCCTGCCATGCGTTTCTCTGTTCAAGGTTTGGTACTAAGTGCCCCTGAAGCATGCAGCCAATCCCCTTCTTCACAGCCCAGCCGTGGCCTCCTACCCTGCGCAGCCCAGCAGCCTCAGCCACAGCCACCCCAACAGCCACCACCGCAGCCCCAGGGACTTCCACCTGCAGCCCAGCAGCAGCCAGCCATGAGTAACCACATGATATCCCAGGTGAGTTGCTGCACACTATCCAGGGCTCAGTATGTTCCTTGGACACGTGGGTGGGAGGTAGAAGCAGAGCCAGCATATACCCAGGGTGCCCTGGACTCAACTTGCCCAGTGGGTTTTGGGTGTCCTCGCACTTGCTGCCTGTTGGGAGTGATAGTCACTCTGTGCTATTGAGAGCAGGAGAAGGTTGGAGCCTTGCTGTGCCTGAATATGATGCTGTGTGACATCTCAACTTGTCAGCCTCTGCTGTATCCTGTCAGGCCAGCAGCCCTCGTGGCCAGGGATCTGCAGCCCTTTGCTGAGTGGCAGGGTTACATTCTGGAACCAGTTGCCCTCCTGGCGAGGGACTGTCAAAACCAGTAGTTGAGTTTGAGCTCCCTAGTGCTGAAATGCTGTGGCTGGCCACCTGATGTCCTGGAGAGAGGCAGACCTGGAACTCTGCCTGGGTGTATTCTCCAGACCCTCCCTGAGTTAAACCCAAGGGCCGATCCACAGCCTGCAGGGCTGTTTCTGAGGACAGAGCCCTCTGGAAGCACTTGTGGCTGTCCTTCCTACATACTTTGTTGTGCTCCTGAGGCTGTCACAGCACAAGAGCTGCCCCTGTATCACTGCAAGACTGGGGAAGGGGTGGGAGCCAGACCTGGTAAGTTCATTTGGAGAGCAAAGCTTCCTCATGTTCAGCAGGTGCAGAGCTGGGTGGTGTGCATGGGAAGCATCTGCAGTACCTTCCCATCCTGCCCTGTTCAGAGCAACGTGTCGTGCTGGACCTCAATCTGCCTATGAGTTTTGTAGGGATCCTTTCTGGTACATCATCTCCTACTTACGATGTCTCCTACAGCAAAGAACTGCAGGTTACACTGGAGATTTTCAAGGTGCAACTAGACAGGGAGGGTGCTAGATAAGATTATCTAGGCTCCCCTTCCCATGAAAGGTTGGACCAGGTGATCTTCTGAGGTCCCTTCCAACCTGGACTGTTCTATGATTCTAAGTGTTTTCAGTGAGCTGGGATGGGAGAAGGAAGCAAGCCTTCTCAAACAGCTTTTACTGCATATAACATTGAACAGCTCCTTGCTGTGTGTTGCCATCTGTATGAGGATGGGGGGAGCTTGTAGTTCTTGGGGTCTGGACTGGCTCAGGGTTGTGGATCTGTTTGCAGAGAATCCTGAGACTTGAGGGAAGCCGTTCTACAGATGTGGTGTCTCCCTAAGGTAGCCAGGGTCCAGCACTAAGGCTAGCAGGAGCGTCTGTCTGGAGCTGTAGCACAGAGTGAGACAGAACGCAGTGCCCTGGGTGGGAGGTTTGAACACACAGCAGGCTTCTAGAACTTGTGTGGGACCACTGTGTCTTGCTGGGGTTTTATTTTCCATCCTATACTCTTTGGCTGTTCTAATGGTTTAGGTCCTGGAAAAACTTTTTTCATGTGTTTGACTGTTGGTGAAAGGTCTGAAAATGCACTCCCCATGTGTGTGCACCTTCTGTTTCACCAAAGGTCAAATCAAATGGTCAAAAAACCAATCCAGTGCTGACCATTACAGGTTTGGTGCCCAAAGCACAGTACATGGTGCTTGAGTTGGGGGTCAGCAGGTCCTCCCAGTGACAAAAGTGAGAGGGGCCCCTACAGAAGGCAAGAGTGAAGAAAAAGATTATCAGTGGGAGAGGCCAAGAAGGACTGCAGAGAGAGCTGGGAGTCAGTGCCACACACAAGCGGGCAGTGGAGTGGGAGAGACTCAAAGGCTGTGCTGGGGGGGAAGTGGCTCTCCTGCTGCTGTTGGCCATAGCTGGCCTTTGTGAACTTGTGTCACTGTTCATGCCAGGCAAGGGCTGCTTTGCGGACATGGTCAGCCCTCTCAGCTTCCACAAAGCAACTGGCTGGGCTGTGTGTCTTCACAGAGAGATGAATGCTCCCTCCTTCTGGTCTCCATGCTTTCCAACGCTCTGCAGTGCCCCCCTCTGTGTGTTTGCAATTGGCTCAGTTGACTAACCTTGTTGTTCCTTCTTTCTCTCCTTCCTCCTATCCTTCCTTCCCCCTCCCCCTGCCCTTTTCCCACCCAAATCTCTCTCCTCCACTCCCTTCTCTGCTGGTCTTAGCCGGTCCCAGCGCTGCAGCCTGTTCAGTATTCTCCAAGCTCCTGCCCCCAAGTCCTCTTGCCAGTCTCTCCACCCCAGCAGTACAACTTGGTATAAACCCCATTTCCTCTTCTGCACTGTCTCTGTTGTACTCATGTGCTGTGTTTTGTGTTGTATGAGCTTTTGCTAATCAGGTATGTCGCAGACACTGCACCCCAGTGGGTTTGGGATTCATGGAGGCTCTGTGCTGCAGTGGGGTCAAGGCAGTGGGATGCCTGAGGTTGTGGGACCTGCCAGGGCTGGGCACTGCTGGAGTGACTGATCTTGGAAAGAGCCTGGGAAAGCAAGCGCCAAGCCCAGAGCTCCGCCAGGAAGCAATGCTCATGCCCGGCGCTGGAGTCTAGAGGCCACAGCTACCCTGTGGTCTCGGTCAGCCCCTGTGTTGTCTCTGCCGGGTCTTTCGGGAACGGCGTGCCCAGTGGGACATGGCCTCTGGGCTGGGGCTGCCTCTGCCTGTGTGGTGCCCCACATGTCACCAGAGTCTGCTGAGCATTCAGGCCCCCCCCCAGCAGCTCGCATGCCCTACCCCTGTCCAACAGAATGCTCTTCGTCTGTGCCTTATTTCTGGGGACCCTTCTTGGGCAACCTCCTCCACAGAGTAGGGAGAAGGGGTCTGCAATCTACTCAGCAGAGCTATGTTCCTACATGCTGTCCTCTTCCATCCTTCCCACTTATCCCCGATGCAGGCCGACGAACTCAGTAGCCCCTTTGGGCAGATCAGCCTCAGCCGACAGGGCTCTACAGAAGCACCGGATCCTTCCTCTGCTATGTTCCAGTCATCCCTCATCTCCCAGCATCCTCAGCAGACAGGATTCATCATGGCAACCCCTGGGCAGCCCATTCCCACCTCCAACTACTCCGCCTCAGGGCACACGGCCCCCACACAGCAGGTGCTGCAGCCCCAGGGCTACATTCAGCCTCCCCAGCAAGTAAGGACATGCGCAAGCCTGGAGGGGATGTGCATCTCAGCCTAAAGCCATCAGGCCAGGGGCTGCTGGGGAGCAGTCCGGAGAGCAGTTCCTTGGGAGCGGGTCCCCTCTTTTTCTTCTGTTCATTTGTGATGGATCAATACACAGGGGTCCAAGCTCTGGGTTGGCACGCACCCTTGCTAGGCACAGGATGATCTCTGTCCCTTTGCCCCTCTGAGCACACAAGGCACTTACTTGGGGACCCCTCTGGCCATTCCCGGCTCATAGTGTTGCGGGAGGGACAGTGACCAGATTCAGGGCTGACACCTCTAAGCTCTCTTTGGGGTCCTGCAGGGCATTATGACCTCTAGGATTGTTCACCTGAGCTGTGATGAGAATTATGCCTACTGTGCTCTTGCACTACTGTGCTGGGAAAGGCTTGGATGTGGAGGCTGGGAGGAGCGGGAAGGGGCTGCCATTCCCTGACCAGCTATCATCTGGCCAGAGCCAAAGCCCTGGTTGGTTTCCTTCAGCAGAAGCCAGGCCAGGTGAGAGAGAAAACTGGTCCTGGGGGACCAGCTTTCTTGGTCCCACTCCCTCCTGTGTTCTCATCACTGTGTTTTCTCGATTCTGATAGATTCAGGTTTCTTACTACCCTCCTGGGCAGTACCCGAACTCCAGCCAGCAATACCGATCTCTCAGTCACCCAGTGGCCTACAGCTCCCAGCGCACTCAGCAGCTCCCCCAGCAGTCCCAGCAGCCTGGTAAGGGGGCGTAGAAGGGGGGGAGGGGGCATGTTTCCCTTTCCTGCCACTCTTGGTGGCTCTTAAGGATCTCCCATGCACTGTGGGGGGCTAGGCTGCTCTTCCCTGTCTCCCACTCTTTGCTGGACTTGCTGACTGTAGAGTGCCTCTTGACTGTGCAAAGGAAAGTTGAAACTTGGCCTGGCTGCAAAGGCTGTTTTAGGCTTTTCCCTCCCTCTTGGCATGTAGCATGCACTGAGGTGCTGCAAGGTGGATTTAAAGCCAGGAGTTCCCTTCACGTCTTTTTACATCTGCTGTAAGGGAAGCCTTTTTCCCTCCCTTTAGCAAGAGATGGGGGCAAAGCAGGATTTGAGCCCTTATATGCCAAGACTCAGGCTGTCTTCTGTGGCCAGCTGGGCAGCCACTCCATTTAAACCCTGTTCTGACAGGTTTACAGCCAGTGATGTCCAACCAGCAGCAAACATACCAAGGTGTAATGGGAGTGCAGCAGACACAGCCCCCTGGGCTCCTCAATAGCCAGAGGAACAGCCAGATGCAGAGTATGATGGGAGTGCAGCAGGCACAGCCCCCTGGCCTTCTCAGCAGCCAAAGGAGCAGTATGGGGAGCCAGATGCAAGGCCTGATGGTCCAGTACACTCCACTGCCTTCGTACCAGGTAGGCATCAGTTGTTCTCTGATGAGGGGCTGCTGGGGAGGGGGCCTCAGCTGCGCAAACCTTGGAGGAAGTGCCCTGTTCCCATGCCTGAGTGATGGAGCCAGAGATGGAGACTTGCTCACTTTGAGAAGACAGTGCATGCTTGCCAGCTTGGGAAGGGCACATCCATATTTGAATCTGTGTGGGACATGTCTTGAGAAGGAGGGCTGAGTGCAGCTGGTCCCTTTACCTTCGTGTTCACAGAGAAGCTGGGAGAGGCAGCCCTTGTCTGGGCAGGGTTGCTCTGGGCTGCAGTAGACAATCATCTGGCATCTCTTCTACCTTGTATGGACCTTGCTGGTGTCTCTTTGGGGCCAGTTCTCCCTGCTCCTGCTCTGTCTTACCTGTCATTCTATAGGGCTGCTGCTTTCCTCCCTGCACAGGTTCCGGTGGCCAATGAGTCCCAGAGTGTGGTCCAGCAACCCTTCCAGCAGCCAGTGCTTGTGCCCGCTAGCCAGTCTGTCCAGGGGGGGCTTCAGGCTGGAGGTGTACCCATCTACTACAGCGTCATCCCAACTGCCCAGCAGAACGGCACCAGGTAAAGCTTCTGTATCTCTGGCCTGCCTTGGGGAGAAAGGGGTCCTGCTGCCTTACTGACAGGGCGTAGCATCCTACTCTTGCAGCTAAAGGAGGTGGCTGAGCACCACAGATGCTGGTCATCTCTTGAGCTTGCCCAGTGCTAGCTCTTGCAGTCGGCGCTTCCTGGACACAGCTGTCCTGCAGCACGCAGTGCTTCCCCTGCCCCTCCAGAGGCAGCTGTGTTTCCAGCCATCTCAAGTACTGAGGGAGCTAGTGATTACCTGCACAGGTGGGCAGGCTGTTCCTCCCCATCCCCAGCACCTCACCGGAGTACTCTCTGCTTCACAGCCCTTCGGTGGGGTTCCTTCAGCCACCTGGCTCTGAACAGTATCAGATGCCACAGTCCCCATCACCCTGCAGCCCGCCACAGATGCAGCAGCAGTATTCAGGTAAGAGGGGTCACTGGTCAGGGTTGGCACTGATTCTGCACAGACTGGATCAGGTTTTGTAGGGGCTGCAGTGAACAGAACTGCCAATTCAGAGCCAAGTCTGGCAGCTCCTGTGCAGTGGGTTTCCCTAGTGTTACCCATTCCACAGCCTACTGGGAATTACCAGGACATGGCACAGCAAGTTCACTCCAGGCTCATGCTGGCCTGTGCTTGGCATCTCCTGGCCAAGGTGGGCAGGCAGGGTTAGGAGCGGGGAGAGGGAGCTGCCATGGGCTGCAGACTCCCTCTGCTGGCATCGCGGCTTGGTGTCACCAGGGCTGCTCGTGGGACCAGGGAGCACTGTGGTTGAGAGGAGCATCAGGATTCCTGCATCCTGTCCCAGCTGCAGGGAAGTGATCTGGGGCCTGGTGAATTGGTGCAAGAGCTGGAACCAGGGTGCTCAAGCTCTGCGCCCAGCTCTGTGATTAGATCCTTTGCCTGAAGTTTTGCTGCGATGCTCAGCGAGGTCACCCGAGTTGCCTTCAACTTGTTCCCTCTGCTCGCATTTCTCCTGGATTAAAAGTCATCACTCTGATATAAACTGTGATATTAGAGAGGGATCCCAACCAGGTCTTGGTGGGGCCTTTTTTCAGCCCACCTGGGCATGCAGGAGTGGCGGAGGAGAGACTATGGAAGGGGTGTCAAGGGAAGAGTGCAAAGTTGCGCTGACAGGCAGGCCTCTTGTCCCACAGCAAGTAGCAGTGCACAGAGCCTGGGCAATATTGCTGCTGTCATCTCTCCCCAGGGGTGTCTCCATCAGGCCCTGGCGTGGTTGTGATGCAGCTGAATGTACCCAATGGCCCCCAGGCCCCCCAGAACCCCTCCATGGTGCAGTGGAGCCACTGTAAGTACTACAGCCTGGACCAACGGGGGCAGAAGCCAGGAGACCTGTACAACCCCGACACCAGTGCTCAGGTATTGAGAGGACTAGGAAGAAGGCAGCTCATCTTTTGGGAGCAGCCAGACAGGAGAGAGAGGACACCAGTGTCCGAGCTGTCTGGATGGGCTGGGAGATGGGCGTGGGTCACCCATGGTGGTGAGTCAGGTGTGGGACCGGTCACAAGCACTGGGGCTGTCTAACACTCTTCCTCCCCCAGGCCAGCACCCAAATGAACAGCCCCATCACGTCTCCCACCCAGTCCCCGACGCCGTCTCCTGTCACCAACCTCAACAGTGTCTGCACGGGGCTGAGCCCTCTCCCTGTCCTCACACAGTTCCCCCGGCCCATGGGCCCAGCACAAGGTAAGGGAAGGGAGTGGGGACAGCGCAGGGCTGGGTCTTCCCGGTGATTTCTTCAGACCCCTACAAATACTTGCTTTCTTTTTGCAGGTGATGGGCGCTACTCATTGCTGGGCCAACCGCTGCAGTATAATCTGTCTATCTGTCCCCCACCACTGCTCCACAACCAGCCCAACTACAATGCACACCAGGTACAATGGGGCCAAACCCCCCTCTACCCACCCTTTCACTGTCCTCAGAGCAGAGCAAAACCACCCCCCTGCCCCTGGAAGAAGCGGGTTTCACGCCCTGCCCTGTGGACACCCCTTGGTTGGGTAGCAGGCTGCCTACCCACGCTCTTGCCATCCACGCAGCAAAGCTGCCATTGTAAATGGATTTCCCTAGAGCCTGGCACTGGGCTCAGATTTCATCCTGCTCCCAGCTTTGCCCAGAAGCAGTGTCATCCCTGAGTCCTTTGAGTGTCCTGGAACCATGGCTGTACCTTGATCTCATCTAAGTCACCCAAGCATGGTGTCACCTCAAAGGTGCCAGCGGGTGCAGGGTTCATCCAGGTGTCTTCATTCCCCTTTGCAGCCATGGCCTAGTGAAGTTTGGTCCTCCCCCCTGCTCCCAGGATGCTCTGTGGGCACTGTGAGGCTGCAGGCTCTCCTCAGGTGACACACTACCATTTTTATTCTTTAAGGGGCAGACTGGAATGAAACATGGAAACCGCAGCAAGAGACAGGCCCTCAAGTCTGCATCCACTGACCTTGGGACGAGTGATGTAGGCAAGTGATCTCCTCAAGCAGTTCCCCCTTTGCCCTCTGACTAGTCCCCACTGCATGGGCGCAGGTGGCATTGGCAGAGACTCCAGGTTCCATCTCTGCCCACAGCAGCATCCCACAGAACCCATTGCTGGGGGTGGCTGTGGAGAGCAGTTCCTGCCTGCCACTGCCTCACACACACACACACAGCAGCCCCCACAGCCCACGAGGCCTGGCTGGGGGGGGCGCACAGCGGAGCCAGTCCCAGTCAGCTGCGCCCATCAGGAGGTGGGAGGACAGAGGTGGCTCAGGACCCCAGTAAACACTGCCTGCTCTGAGCAAAGCTGCTGAGGAAGAGTGGGGAGAAATTTTTGGAGAGTCAGTGATGAGCAGTAGGACACCTGGGCCCTATTTCTGCCTCTGTGGGGGTTGAAATGATTGAGCGGGTGAAGCTGGCAGAACTCATGCATTTTTATTCTTTCTCAGTAGAAAAGGAGTGTCCAGACCCCTGAGATCTTGTTCCCACCAGTGTATTCCCAAGGGACTCTTCCCTTTCATGCTTCCATTTCTCAGTGGGGCCAGGAGCTGCAGAGCCCTCATCTTTGTAAAGGGCCTTGAGATCTTCCAGGGGTGGCTGCAAGGGCTGAAATCCCCAGTGGATTATCTCTCTCCAAAGGGGAAGGGACTCGCTGTTCCTCGCCCTGGGGGTGGGTCTGTACTTGGTCATCCGGGCAGGAGAGAGAGGCACGAGTCTGGCTTCTCTCCACAGCAATACAAGACTTGCTAGTTGGGCGTGAGCCAGGCATCCTGGAAGTGAGGCAGTCTTCACTGGCTCTCTGGAGGCTTGTCCCCCATGTCATCTCCATGTCACCACCAACAACAACAGCTGGTTGCAGGGGTCCCTTTAAGAGCTGCTTCCCAGAGAGCTGCCCCCCTCCCTGCGGCTGGCATGTTCATTACATGCCACGTTAATATTAGCAAAGAATCCATTCAGGCAGCCCTCTGCTAAGCCCAAAAGCCAGGGCTGGAGCCAGGAGGCAGCAGAAGTGTTTGGGTACCACAGAGCAGAGGCAAAGAGGTTGGCATGACACTAGCCTGGGCACACAGGGCAGTGTCACATTCAGGATCTGCACGAGTCCTCCATGAGCACAGCCTGTCTTTCTCCCTCCCAGGGACAGAGGGCCAGGAGAGCTGGGTTAGTTCCTGGTCCTGGTACCCAAGGATCAGGGTAGGAAGGCAGGGCAGAGCACCTGGGAAAGCCCTAACTAAAAAGCCAAGCCTGGCCAAAGGAAGCAAGGACAGCTCTGTGTTGCTGGAGCCATGGGCAAATGGGAAATACCAGTCTCCTCTTGAAGCAGGTCATGCGGGGACCAGGATGTGGCCATCAGAAAGGACCAGGATGGGGCACTGTAGGGAGCAGAATGGTAGAGTCAGTTTGAGGGGAAGGAAGTGACTGGCTTAAAAAAATACATTCATAATGTGGGGGCAGCTTTGCAAAGCGCTGCTCCCACAGGCAAAGTAGAGGTGACTTGCTCCAACCCCAGAGCTGGTGAGGAGCCCACGCATCAGCTCTCACTGTGCTGTTGCCACCCAAGAATCTGCTGCCGCAGACATGTGCTGTCTTTCCACTGCAGTGCTGGGTCGAGTTCTGGAGGTGACAGACCTGCCCGAGGGCATCACGCGGACAGAGGCTGACAAGCTCTTCACCCAGCTCGCCATGGCTGGTGCCAAAATCCAGTGGCTGAAAGAGACTCAGGGGCGCCGTGGAGATGGAGGCAGCGGGGACAACAATGGGACTCCAGAGAACGGCAGGCACAGTGACCTTGCTGCCTTATACACCATCGTGGCCGTGTTCCCCAGCCCGCTGGCTGCCCAGAATGCCTCCCTCCGCCTCAATAACTCTCTCAGCCGCTTCAAGCTGCGTGTGGCCAAAAAGAACTATGACTTGCGGGTGCTGGAGCGTGCCAGCTCACAGTAGGGCTCACGCATGGGCACAGAGCACACTGGACTGTGGGCACTTCCCTCTGCCTTCTCTTTTCCTTTCTGCCCTCCCTTCCTCTTGGCCTTCCTGGATATATTTATATGGACATAATTAAGAGACAAGAAATTGATTTTTTTTTTTTAATTATTATTTTTGGAGTGATGCCCATGCCCGCCCACCTTACCCTGTGTATATTGTTTTGTTAAGCACTGTGTTGAACTGCACATACAGGTGTTGATTGGTATGTTCACTGCACATTTTATTTAATCTGGTTATTATTTGGGGGGTATTTTTTTGTTTTATTTTATTTTGGGGGTTGTTTTTAAATAAAAGAAGAAAACTTGTCCATCACTTTAACGCTGCTTTCCCGTTCTCTGCCAGTACCAGTGGTAGGTGCTGTCTGTGCTGCCTCTTTGGGGTGAGATGGCAGCCAGGGAACAGAAGGGGCACTCACCAGAGGATGTGTTCCTGCCGAGATCATGCCCCCATGCTTGGCACCTACAAGGGCTGGCAGCCAAGGCTGGCAGCCACAGCTGGGAAAGGAGCGCTGGGCACTTTGACCTGGGGCTGGTCCCCCCGGTCGGGTATTTGTTGCCTCTTTCCCCAGCTGCTGGCCCCATGCAGCTGTGCAATGGCAAGAACAGGGGCACAGGGTCCCCAGCTGTATCCCCTGCTAGGAAGCAACATATTCCTCCTGATGCCAGGGGAGCAGCACTTGAGTCGAGAGGTGCAGGTATCGCTGTGTCCTCCTGCCCTGTGGGTAGAGGAGTTGGGCTGGCACTGCCCTCACCATGGCATTGCACACAGCAGCTGGAGCCTCTTGCAGCATCTGGATGCTACACCTTCGAGAGCAGGTGCAAGTAGAGAGGTAAGAGCTGCCTGGAAGGGGTGAGCTCCAACCCTAGGCCTGGTGCAAACTCCTGCCCCCTGCTACCCACAGCCTAGCAGGGTCGTAGGTGCAGGGACTCCGGTGCTGGAGTGCCTGGGCAGCTCTGGGGACCTAGAACCTGCTGCAGGGCAGCGTGATAGCAGTGGGGTCCCCAACTCTCTCCTCCGTGGCAGCTCTCTGTCTCAGCAGGGAGCAGACCATCAGGATTTGTGGCCAGAGGGTATGGGGCAGAGCTGCCATATGAGAGAACGCACTGCTGCCACTCTTCCCCTCCCAGCTGCAGGGGCCTCAAATGCAAAAGCAAACAAGACATCAGGGCTGGAGCACTTGGTGTGCCCCGGCTCTGCTGCTGCCCCATGCCAGGGGGTGGGTGGGCCCCTGGCACGCCCAGCAACCCACTAACGCAAATAGCCGGTGGCTCCTCTCCACCCTGCTCCCCTCCTTGGGCTCCAATTTCTCAGCGTCAGCCTCCGCCAGCGCTCAGCTGTCGGTTCCCCTCTGGCCTGTCACTCCCGCCCTCCAGGGGACTGGGGCAGCTGCCCCCCTCCCTGCGCACCCGGCACAGAGGGCTGGGGGCTCCACAGCCAACGGGGCCCCAACATCGGCCACACTTGGCGGGGTTTTTCATCGCAGGGCGAGAGCTCCAAACACAGCGTAAGTGTGTTCCCGTACGCGGCTCCCCCCTCATTGTGGCTACTGACCCCCGTGGGCCCCTGCTCCACCCACATTGCTGCAGGACCCCAGGGCTCTTTGCACCCCTTGCCCCAGGACTCCCCAGATCCCATCACTGTTTCCCTGCTGGTCATTCTGGTTAGTTTCCACGGGAACATGGGGGTCTTCATGTTAGGTATCCCCAAAACCAGTGATGTCTGTGTAGAAGGACTGCGGGGATGGTTGACAGTCAAAGGTGGAATCAGGCATGTTTGGGGGGATGCAGGAGCAGATCCTGCCCCCGTGGTAGCATGGGGCTTCTGTGGAGAAGAAAGCAGGGCTGCGCGGTGATGCCAGACAGCGTCATAGGCGTGTTTGTCCTAAGGGGCCAAGAGTGGCACCATCTGCAGTTTAATCGTTGAGATGGAGAAGTCTAGACAGAGATGGACATGTGCAGGTAGCCCAGGGTCTGGCTTGCAGCACTTGGCACCACATTCACCATGAGCAAGCAGCAGTGCTGTGCACATTGGGCCAGGAGCCTGCCACCCCCCAGCCTGCACAGCAGGGCCCAGGAGGTGCCCCAGGACACACCAGCTGCAGGACTGGCCCTTACTGGGGCAGGAGCTGCAGGCAGGGCGGCAGGAGGTGGTGCTGCTGGAGCAGAGGGAAGCACTGGCTTGGAAGATGCTTCCCATCCAGCAAGTTCTGACTGTTCCTGCCCCCACCGGGCACCTGTGATGGGAACAGCCCCAGCCAAAGTGATGTCTCTCTTCTCACCTTGTAGCATGACAGAGAAGGAAGTGCCAGAGCCACCAGCAGCTTCACCTGCCTCAGGTGGGAAACCCAAGAGCCGGGTAAGTGGGTGCCCACAGGGCAGCACCTTTCTGGCATCGCCTCAGCCCCAGGAGTCTTTGTGGGGCCTGGGATGCCTGGTGGCCTCCTGACCCAGCAGGGCACTGGGTGGCCATTTCCCAGCTTGGCTTTTCCCCTGGGTACCCACAGCCACAATGGTGCTCAGGAGTCACAGATTCTCCTGTTGTGGTGACTTCACGGCGCCAGGAGGAGGGTCCCTGTCCTCACAGCATTTCTGCCCCAGGATGCCTGGGGTCTCTTCCCACTTGGGGAGGAAGCAGTGTCTAGGTCAGAGCAAAGGGGCAGGGGGCCACGCACCAGCCTCTCTGCCTGTCTGCCTACCTCACCCCACATGCCTGCCGTGTGCAATGCATCCTCTCCTGCCCCAGCAGCTACAGAAGCTGAAGCAACTTTTCCAGCGAAAGCCCAAGGAGGAGACAATGCCAGAGCCGCAGCCCAATGGGGAGCTGGTCAGCCCCTCAGGGGGACCCATCTACTACATCTATGAAGAAGAGGAAGAGGAGGAAGAGGAGGAGGAGCCTGAGCCCCCTCCAGAGCCCCAGAAAATTGTCAATGACAAACCCCACAAGTTCAAAGATCATTACTTCAAAAAGCCCAAGTTTTGTGATGTTTGTGCCCGCATGATTGTCCGTGAGTCCTGAGGGTTCTGGGGCTGGGGGCCATGGTCAGAGTGAGGGCTGGGGGCCAAGGCTGGAGAGGGCTTCGGCCCAGCCGTCCCCACAGCTGCAATGTCACATTGCCTCTCCTTTCCGCCCCTCTTCCCCCCCACATCGCCAGTCAACAACAAATTTGGCCTGAGGTGCAAGAACTGCAAAACCAACATCCACCACCACTGCCAGTCCTACGTGGAGATGCAGCGCTGCTTCGGCAAAATCGTGAGTGTTCCCACCAGACCCGGGCTTGGGGCACCCCCTCGCAGGGAAGACCAAAGCACCATGGCAGGGAGTGGCCAGCTCGGTCCCCGTGGGCATGACCCAGGCATCATGACCCACCTCTCTTCCTGGCTCTGAGGGGGGACCACAGAGGCATCACCCGCCTGCTGGGTGGTCACCTTCTGGGTCCCCGGCATCCACCTGCTCCCCTCCTCAGCTCTCACAGGAGGGCCCAAGGGTCTGGGTGGAGGCTGATGCTGTGACCTCCTCTTTTCTTCCAGCCCCCAGGGTTTCGCCGGGCATACAGCTCACCCCTCTACAGTGACCAGCAATATGCCTGCGTCAAGGACCTGCTCTGTAAGTACTGTCCCCATGCTGGAGTGCCCCATCTCCTTGCATCCTGGAGCTGAACCCCTCTTACCATCCCTGTGCCCCCGCAGCAGCCAACAGGAGTGACCCCGTGTTTGAGACCCTGCGGACGGGTGTCATTATGGCCAACAAGGAACGCAAGAAAGGGCAGGATGACAAGAAAAACGTGAGTGCAGGGTTGGCCTGTCACTCCAAATGCCCAAGGATCCTGGCACCACAGCCTGCACCCCATTGCCACCCCCACCTCCCTGCCTGCTCTGCACACCCTGACAGCTCTCTGCCTTTCAGCCTTTGGCTGCTATGATGGATGAGGAACCAGAGGCCACGAAGCCAGAAGGAGGCAAAACTGAGGGCGGTGAGTGCTGCGACCGCAGCGGGGCTGGCTGCACATGGCGGGGCAGGGAATTGGAGGGAGCTGAGCTCCAGCCACGAGCATGGGGCAGGGAGGGAGCCTGATAGGGAGGGGGCGCACCAGGGTGGGTTTTGCTCTGCAGAAAGGGGGGGCTTTAGTTCAGGTCCCCACCCTGGCACCTTCTCTGCTTCCCCTTGTTGACCTGGTCACAGGAGATCCTTGGGGAGAGGCTGGTTGTGGGGCAGGGAGGCAGCACCAGGAGAGATGTAAACCCCCTCCTCCCATTTCCAGGCACCTCTGAAGGGGACAAGAAGACTGAGAAGAGCCCAGCAGATGACAAGGTAGCCGTCATCCTCACCCTACATGCCAAAGGCCCCCGACCTTGGAGCAGCATGGGCAGAGCCTGCAGAGATCTCCTTGCTGGGCTCTCTGGGGCTGTCCTCAGCTTCTCTGGGGCCCTAAACCCCTCTCTTCTCCTCCCTCAGAAGAAGCCACAGCCAGGCTATCTGCAGTCTCACTATTTTGTGGCACTTTATCGCTTCAAAGCTCTGGAGAAAGATGACCTAGATTTCCCGTAAGTTCCCAGCCACGTTGTGGGCACAGGAGCGATGAGGGGAAGGATGTGGCATGTCCATTGCAGAGGGGGAGAAGACTTCTCCTCAACAGTGAAGTCTTATGGCCAGGAGGGGTCTCTGAATGAATGAACGAGGGCAAAAATTAGAGCTATGCTGGCTGTGGTTTGGGTTTTATGGCTTTTCTGCCTGCCCCAATGGGCTACACATCAAGCAGGGGTCCTGGCTCTCTGAGCCAGCTCTCCCAGCTCCCAGGTGTTGGGCACAAGCCTCATTTCCAAGGCTGCTGGTGTCTGTCTTGATGTGGTTTCTTGCACCCCAGACTTGAGGCTGAGCTGGTCATGTCTGTCCCCCAGCCTGTGGGCTGCATGCATTCCTTGACCTCCCCTGACACAAGGATCCAGGAGCTGGTGCTGTGGGAAGAGCAATTTTCCCTGCCAGCCTCAGGGTCTACTATGGGGTGGGGGGGTACCCGTCCCCCCTCACACTGAGCCCTTCCTTCCCTTTGCAGGCCAGGGGAGAAGATCACAGTGGTTGATGATTCCAATGAGGAGTGGTGGCGGGTAAGGCTGGTGTCCTACAAGCATGGAGGGGAAAGACGTAGAGCTTAAAGGGAGAGGTCAGCTGGGAGTGCAAATTGCACTCTGAGGGGGACACAGCCCCCAGACCCGCTGTGTCCTCATGCCAACCCACGACCTGTAGAGTGTTTGTCATGGGGGAGTCTGGGGATCATACAGATTGGCTCCAATCCCCACCTCGCACCCATCCACTGACTTCTTTCAGGGGAAGATTGGTGAAAAAATTGGCTACTTCCCTCCAAACTTCATCATCCGGGTGCGGGCAGGTGAGCGGGTGCACAAGGTGACACGCTCCTTCGTGGGCAACCGGGAGATTGGGCAGATCACGCTCAAGAAGGATCAGGTGAGACTGGACCACATGGTGGTCACAGCCCATGGTCCTCCAGCCCCCACCCATCACAGCTGCCCGGCTGCACCCCACAGCCACTCTCTGCCCTGGCCCACATCCATCCCCACGCTGGCCACTGCCCCCAGCCCCTTGGACGACACCTGCTTTGCCCAGCCCCCCCGCCTCCGCGTGGTGGTTGCCACTGTCCCCCTGCTGTGTGGGGCCCTGGGGTCTCACCTGCCCCCCTCTCGCCCCCAGATCGTGGTGCAGAAGGGTGAGGAGGTGAATGGTTACGTGAAAGTCTCCACCGGCCGCAAAGTGGGGCTCTTCCCCATGGATTTCCTGCAGGAGATCTGAGTGGGGCAGCATCCTAGGGCCCCCCAGCCCGGGGGGACGGATGGACCCTGGGTGCAGGGAGCTGCTGGAGCTGGGCAGGGATGGGGATGGGGACAGTGGGCACTCCCATCCCTGATGCCTGCAGCAATGGGGTCTCCAGTGGGGACCGTCTCTGCCAGGACCAGAGCAGGCTGGGAGTGTGGGGGATGCCTCTTGGGCTGTTTCCCACATGGGGTTTTTGGTGGCCTCAGAGACACTGGGTGCAAGGAGGGGGCACCCCTAGACTCGCTTTGGAGGCCACCTAGCCCCTCCCTGCTGGAGGTGGTGGGTGCTGGGTGTATCGGGGGTGTCAGTGCGGTGCTGTCCCACTGCTCTGGGCTGTGTAATCCTGTGTTTTGGCAATACATGTTTGCTCCTCAACCCCGAGCTCTCCCTGGTTTGGATTTTGAGGGGCCGGGGTGTCACTGCGGGGCTGCCGGTGGCCCTGGCTGGTGCTTTCCTGCTCCCTGCGACACCGAGTGCGGCATACACCAGTGCCCCATGCATGTGTGTGCACGCGTGTGCGCCCAATCCACCCTCCCCGACCCCCCCGCGCCAACCCGGCGCCCAGGACCCCGCGCGGGCCCCCCACTGCCAAAGGCTGTTCCGAGCGTCGGAGCCGAGCGGGTCTCGGGTGGGCACGGTCGGCGGGAG
>JAVJGI010000042.1:3138329-3155262 GCA_035590275.1 Ibycter americanus
GCGTGGGCGCGGCGCGGGGCTGCCGGTGGCAGCGGGTCCGGTCCTGCGGCTGCTGGCCCGAGCAGCGTGTCCCCAGCAGGGATGTCGTCAGCGTGTGCACGCATCTCATCCGTGTGTGCCTCTCACCCGTGTGCGCGCGTCTCATCCATATGTGCGTGTCTCATCCGTGTGCATGCGTGTCTCATCCATGTGTGCGTGTCTCATCCGTCTGTGCCTCTCACCCATGTGCACGCGTGTCTCATCTGTGTGTGCATGTCTCATCCGTGTGTCTCACCCGTGTGCACGCATGTCTCATCCATGTGTGCATGTCTCAGCCAAGTGCTTGAATGTCACCGCCATGTGCACACATGTTTCAGCCATGTGTGCATCTCAGACATGTGCACGTCTCAGACGCGTGTGCATGTCTCAGCCACGTGCACGCGTGTCTCAGATGTGCACTGGTATGTCTCAGGCGTGTGTACATGTCAGCCATGTGCATGCATGTCTCGGCCACGTGCATACATCTCAGCCATGTGCGTGCATGTCAGCCGTGTGCGTGTGTCTCAGCCATGTGTTCCTCTGCCTGGTGCAGCGCGGTCCCCACCAGTATCTTTGTCACAATGAGGGAAGAGGCTATTATGTTTATTAAATTGTATCAAGGCAGCATTACAGCAATTGGCAGCTGGTGACCCCGGTTATTTATAAAACAGGCTTTGGAAATCGCAGCTCTGGGCTTGGGCTTTTCTTCAGAGAATTATGGAAAAAAAAAAAAATCAATAATGCGGGCCGGGGCCAAGTCGGTGGTTAATTGCGGGGTTGGTTTCAGGAAACGCCTCCTGGTGCGACAGCAGCCATGGACGAGCTGACCTGCCCACCCCAGCTCCCCAAAACCCCCAGCCAGGGCTCCTGTCCTGCAGCCCCTGCCCTCTGTCATGGGGCTGTGGTGGGGGACACCCCTCCCCTCCCAGGACCCGGTGCGCTGCCCAGGCTGTGGCCTGAGAAGGCCAACGGAGAGTGGCTCCTCCTGGTTCCCTGAGCCGGCGGGGACAAGGAGGTCATCATCTCGTCCACCTTTTGCAGCATTACCAGGGGGTGTCACAGTCTCAGGGTATTAGGCTGGTGTCCCCCCTACCCCATTCTGCAGCAGCTGTGGGTCAGAGATCTGCTCTCCTGATGCTCATCACCCAGTGCCCTGTGATTAATGGGGGGAATTAGGATGATAATAGCCGTTTAAATGAAGGTGCTGGTTACAAATGACATGTGCCCGTGCTCTGTGATGGATGGTGACAGGACCAGCCCCTGGGTGCTAGTAGGCAGGCGTGCTCAGAAGCACATTAGAGCCAGGCAGGAGCAAGGAGGGGACTGTGATATCATAGAGATCAGTGACATCATGGGGTGGGCATGACGTCACAAGCTAGCTCAAAGTGAGGGGAGGTGGGAGAATCTCAGCACTGTGTGCACGTGGCTGTCTGTCAGGGAGGAACGGATGTAGTTGCTTCACCACTATCTGGCTGTGCAAGTCATCATGAAATGTCATGTTAGTGCTGACATGTGATGCCCTTCATGGAGCTGCTGGTGCTGCCCAGCCCCTGCAGGGCTACTCGTGCCCCCCAGCATGGCTGTGCCGGGGCTGGGGCGAGGGGGCCGGGGCAGCCTGTGCTCCCCAGGAGGGGCTGAGTCCACCCAGGATCCAGCCCCTTCACCCCGTGCTGGGGCTCATCCTGCCACACGGCTCTGTGGGGCTATGAAATATATCCCGTTAATTCACCATTTAATTATTGGCTGTTTGTTTATTGTTTGTTTGCTTTAGTTGGTATGAATTTTTTATGATGGTTTCCATCGCACCCTGCCAAAAGCCAGTGAGATTTACAGCTTCGGCATGAGCAGAGCCTTAACGAGGGAAAGGTCCCTGTTAGCATCGAGGGATGGCCCTGTGTCACCCTCAAGAGGAGGGTTTGGAGGGCTCCTCCCAGGGTTGGGGGGGGGCCACAGCCCATGGGGTGGCTGTGGGGCCAGGGAGGCTGTGGGGAGGCCATGAACGGTGGGGCAGCAGCCCATGCAATGGGGGGTTGCGTGGAGCCAGGAGGCAGGTTGGGTGGCTGGGGGGGGCTGTGTGGGGACGGGGGAGCTGAGTGCTAAGGCTGGGAGCCAGAGGAAGCAGCATGCTCAGGTGCAGGCACGTTCAGCCCCAAGCCGCAGCATCTCCCATTAATGAAGCACTTCATCACCGTGGCGTTGCGGGGGGGGCGGGGGGGGGGCACCCAATTCGGAATGATAAATTCCCCGCGACGGCCCTGCGCTCGCTCGCAGCAGCCGTGATTCTCCTTCATCTTGAATAATATTTTTGGAGTGGTTGTAAAATAACCCGCCACAGCAGCTGCGAGTGGAGACACCAAGGCCCAGCGGCTCTCTCCAGCCCCCCCACCCCATTTGTCTTTTCAGCTCCCCACCCTGCGAGGGCAGCTCCCCATAGCCCTCGTACGGCGCCAGGGGCTGCACCAGCACACGTGTGACTGCACAGCTAGCCATGCATGTTTGCGTGTATGCAGGTGTGCTTGTGCATGTGCAAGCATGTGTCCGCTTATAAAGGTGTGTATATACCCGTGGGCCACACACATCTGTCGGGATGTGCGTGCGTGCGTGTGTGTGTGTGTGCGCAGGTATGTGTAGCTGTGCAGGCAGGGGCGTGTCTCCGTGCACACACGTGTGTGTGAGTGCAGAGCTGCCTAGATGTGCACGTATGTGTAGCTCTGCATTTGCAGGTGTCTGTCCACGCACGTGCATGCTGCTTGAGGTCAGCTGCTGTAATTCTTTTCACTCTAGGAAGTATCTGTGGGCTGTCTTGTTCTTCCCCAAAAGCGCTGACCCATCAGATCTGCATGGTGCCAGGCAGGGGCAGCCATGAAAGAGAAGAATCTCCAGCAGTGTGTGTTTGCTGGGGTTTATCGTGGCTGCCTCAGGGGGCGGGGGGGGTGTGAGCACACCGGAGCCCTCCCCAGCACTGTGCAGGGTTGAGCCCCTCACAACGGCTGCTCCCGTGGGGCTGTGAGCAGCCTACCCAGGAGGGCTCCGGAGCAGCAGGGCATGCGCCGTAATCACCATGGAAGAGGGAAGCACGGCATAGAATTAAACTGTCTCTTAATTACAGTCATTAATGAGCATGGAGGCAGCTGGGCTTTGTGGGCAGGGAATCCCGCTGCACCTCTAGGGGAAGTCCTGGGCTCGTCTGCAGGGAGTTAGGAGCTTGCATTGGGCCAGGGTGCAGAGATGCGGGCTGCTCCAAAGCAGACGTGGCTGCTGTGGGACCGGGATCCCCCAGGCGTCCTGGGCCCCTAATGCTGCTGGATGCCCTCTGAGCATCCCTGCTCAGTGCTCCGGTGCTGCGCTCCGCAGGGGTCACGGCCCTGCACTCGAGTCCCACCAGTTACACACGTGTGCACACACACATACCCTGTGACCACCCCCTGCACACCTCTGCTGTGACCCCCTCTCCCCATACACCTCGCTACTGTCCCTGTGCCGCAGCCGCCGTTGGCAGAGGAACGCGGCGAAGGACACGCACGTGCCTGTGCTGAGGGCAGGATGCACTCTGTCTTGGGGAGTGGCACTTAATCAATCCCATTTCAAAACTCTAATTATATCAACAAAGGCCTCAACACGGCGCTGCTGGCTGCAATTCAGGCCTTGTTTATTTATTTGCACACACTCCACAGAAATTTCTCCCCTTTGTCCTTTCACACTTTGCTGAAAGAAACGCGGTTAGGACGGCGTGGCGCCGCCAGGGCTGCGCTGTGCCAGGCGGAGGGTGCTAAGGTGGGGAGGGAGGCTGGACGGCCAGGCTGGGGGGCAGCAGCGGGGTTCCGGCTGGGGCGGGGGGAGCGGAGGCTCCCTGGGGTGCTCCAAGCCAAACCTGCAAAGTGGGGGACTGACAGGCCAGCGGGGAAAAGAATTGGCCCAGCGCTTGTGTGCATGTGCATGTGTAAGGGTGTTTGTGTGCAAGTGCCTGCCACCATGTCAGCACGTATGTTGTCTACCCATGCACGCATGCGTGCATGCATGTATGTGTCTGCATGAGCAAGGACTGGGGGGGGCACTGGCTTTTAGCCATGAGCCCTCAGTGGAAGGGGCATGCGACAGGGACTGGCCTATGCCCATCAGGTGTGTGACACTGCCACCATCGCATGCCTCCTCGCCATGCTCTGCCCACCTCAGACACAGGCTGCACTGGCTCTTGCCACTGCCAGAGCGCGCCAGCCCCCACCCCTCAATCAGGGTCGGAGAGGGCCAGCCCCCACTCAGTTCCAGCCTGCTGCTGGCGGCTGCCTGCTCCGTCCATCTCCCCAGTCTTTTGTTAAGAGCCAGTGGATACAAATAGCTGGTTTCCATATGCACAGCAGCATCTGTTACTGCCAGGGAGATTTGCATTGCTAAATGCAAATTGGGTGTTATGTCATTTATCATAAATGGGAGGGTGGAGGGGGGCGCTGAGGGGAGGCAGCAAACACCGGCAAAGTTGTCATAACAAATCACACGACTCATTGTTCGCCCTGGCAGGAAGGTGCGGAGCAACCTGTGAAGGATTTGCACGTGGAGGGAAGGGGCTGGCCCCTTGTACAGCGAGGGAAACTGAGGCACAAATGTGGCCTGGGGTGCAGCAGCAAACCCATTAACCCAGTCATCGGGGCTCACTACAGGAGCGGCTGGAAGGGGCAGAGTGCAGCCAGGGCTCAGATCCCGATCCTCAGCCTCCTTCTCCCCTTCCAGTTTGTGTCCCTGGGCCGGGATCCCCACGCTGTCCCGCCCCGTCCCTCCCAGCCCTGTCACAGACGCCTCCCTCACGTCTCCTGACCACCCTCCAGCCTCGGACGGCACTCGAGAGCCTGCCATCGCAGCTGGACCTTCCCACACCCTCGCCATGAAGGGACCCCTGCTCGGAGGCATGTTCTCCCGGCATGTCAAGCGGCACCCCGGAGTGAGTCACCCCACACCCTCTCCCTCCAGAGACCCCCGTTCCTCCCCATCCCTCTGCCCCTCTTCTCCTCCCAGGAACCCCCTGCAGCCCCTGTCCCTCTGGGCTCACCCTTGCACTTCTCTCACCACATGCCTCAGGGACCCTGTGCTTCTCCACATCCTTCTACTTCCTTCCCACCCCCCATTCCTCCTGCCCTCCTCTGCCCTTTGCGCCCTTCGCCAGCCCCCTCTTCCTCCCACTCCCCAAACCCCTTCCCAGCCTCCCAGTCCAGCTCCTCTGCCCTCCCTGTCCCTTCCCATGTTGTCCCTGCTTGCCAGCTTCTCCTTCGCACTGTCCTCCCAGCTCTTGCAGCACCCTCCTGGTAAGCTGGGTTGTCCCAGTGGTGCCTAGCCCTCCTTTGCTGAGGAGAGGTGAGACCACCCTGTGCTGGCTGACCCGCTCCCTCCGTCCAGACTGCTGAGGGGCCAGGGCTCCTTCGCCGAGCTGGGCTGGGCTTTGGGCACGTCGACTCTTGAACATACCCAGGCTTACTTACCCTGACAGGCACACCTAGGCTGGGGCTCCATGTCCTCCCCCCACTACACCCTGCTCTGGGGGCATCTCCGGGGGAGGGGGAATGGACATCAAGCCCCCTCCCCACTGGCCCCGGCAGCCCTGGGTTTGAAGCGCCAACTCCCATCCTTTCAGCTCGGATCTGTCCCCGTCCCCTGCCATCAAAATTTCAGGCTGAAGGTTTTGTGGCTTAAACCCTCATAAACTACAGACGGTCCAAGACGGTGGCAGCTGGGCGAGTATATCCCTGCTCTGCCAGGACGGGCCTCTTTTGCTGCCAGGCTGGGTCCCCTCCCGCAGCAGGGACCTGGCCCTTGCCAGAGGGTCCCCAGCCCCCCGCTTGCCTGTCCCCCCTGCTCACTGCCCTCCCTGAGGAGCTGGCAAGGGCTGGTGGCCTGGGGAGGGTTAATGAGCTGCAAGCTGAAAGTCACGTAAGTTGTTGGCAGTTGGGTTTGGGGAGGGTAGAGCAGCCAGGCTGGAAAGGATGATGAGCCGTGGCTGAGCATCCGGACGCCTGGCTCGGCGGCAGGCTCGGGCAGGGGAGGGGAGTCCAGGGCTGGAGCGGGAGACCCTGGGGCTGGGCTCTTTGGGTGCCTGCGCGCTGCCGGCACGGGCAGCCAGGATGCTGGGGTGCTTTGCGTGTCCTTGGTGAGAGCAGCTGGACGGACAGCACCAGCCAAGGCTCCTGCACTCTCATCGTGGCACTGCGGTATGTTTCTGTGTGCAGAACAGGTGGATGTGGGGCTTTTCTGTTCATGTCTGCCACGGTGGTGTGACTTGGGGGGCACAGAGAGGCCTCCAAACAGTATGTGTAAAAGGTGGGTGGGGTTGGGTGGGGTGGTCCTGGGTGCCTGTACGTGAGGCGCCCAGCATGTGCCTGGTGCCGTTAAGCAGGATTACTGCCAGCAGAGGTTGCTGGGGCAATTTTTGACATGTCATCCATTACACGTGATCAGCTGCAGCTCGTGCCAGGCAGGTACATCAACACTTTCACCTGGCAATAGACTCTCCCACCACAGCATGCCCGGCTGCCTGCCCGCCTGGCAGTGATTAATGTCCCAGGCATGCCGGTGGAGCACCGTGGCAGTGAAGCACAGGAGCTTTGGAAGGACAAGAACCCACCGGCATGGCAGTCCAGGAGCTGCACAGCTCAGTGGGTGCCTTCGGGCACTGGGCAGAGCCTGGCACTGCATCCCACTGTCCACTCCCCTCCATGCGTAGTCCTGCCGTGGGAGGGGATGCTCATCCAAACCCTGGCATGAAGCGCTCATTCCACCCCCTCCAGACATGGGACCCCCAGCCTCACCCAGCACCTTCACGTGTTTGTTTTCTCCTTCCTGCTGTTTTTGTTGCCAGAGCGGTAGGAACGGGGACAGATCCCCACTCCGGCAGAGCTGGCACCGGCTCATTGCTGGTCACTTGGAAGTGCTGAGTGGTGGCTGGGGCTGCAACCAGCCTGTGGCGGGCACCAGCCGTGCCTGGGTGAGGGGCTTGGCCCCGCTGCCAGCAGAGGCAGGGGTCCCAGGGAGCAGGGCAGTGCCTGCCTCACTCCCAACAGGTCCCCACAGTCGGGGTGAGAGGGCAAATGCTGCACGCACACAAGCGGCATTTTAACTCTCCGTACGCTTAAAGTCAAGCTCTCAATACGTCTTGTTTATTTTTGTGCGTGTCTTGGGGGGGATCAGGCCCCACTGCCTGCACCTGCAGCTCTGAGCCCCTCTCCTGCTGCATGAGCGGTTGCCCCAGCTCCCCCTACCCTTAATTCTTCCCAGGCATTAATTACCCAGAAGGTGTCAGCAGCAGATGGTGAGACGAACCCATCACCCCGAATCTCCTCCAACAGACACTGCAATTCCCGGTGCTGTGGAGTTCATCTTGATTAGCCAGCGCGGTTGGGTAGCGGCTACTGCCAGATCCTCCTGGCACCCAGCCGCACACCACGGCGCAAAAGATCATTATCTGCTGATGCCTCCAACCTCCCAAATTGGCATTGGCATCTGCCGGGTGCTTGATCAGCCAGTGCAAGCGCAGAGTGCTGCTTGGTTTGGGCATGGGTGCTGCCAAGCAGGAGCTGGGCCATGCTGGGGGCACTGGGAGAGGATGGGGGGGGCGTCTATGTGAGGACCGAAGGCTGGGCAGGGAGTGCCTGGGGAGGGGACATATCTGACCGCCCAGGTGTCTTCCCTACAAGACCCCCACTGTGTGCAGGTCATCAAGGTGCTTGGCACAGAACAGAGGGATTTGGACAGACCCTTTTCTTCATGATTTAGAGTCACCCCTCCCCAGACCCCCTAGTCTCATCCAAGTGGGGAAACTGAGTCACCATGCAGTGGGTGGTTGGGTGGGGGTTTGGAGACACGTGCTAAGAGCTCAAGCTGCCAAGCAAAACTGCAAATATAACCCAGGCGCTCAGGTGCTGGCAATGCAAACTGCACGGCACGCACGGCTCTCACAGCGCTGCCGGCCCCCGCTCCCTGCTAATGGGCACGGCGAGGCGCCGGCCGTGTTTGCCTTCCCAGGGGCACGGGTTGGTGGGAGGTTCATTACGCTCAGACCGTCTTCCCCAGCACGGGGGCTGCGGCAATTTGGGGGAGGTCAAAGCAGCCTCGTCTCAGCTCCGATTGAGGCCACGTCCCCCTGGGCACTGGGGGATTGGCAGCATGAGTGGAGGGGGAGGCGGAGATGAGAAGATGGAGCTGGTCGCCCTGCAAAGGCGTGAGGAAGGCCCCTGTGGGCATGGAGGGGGGCGAAGGGACCTCCTGCTCGCAGGAATGCCTGCTGCGGGACTGGAGCAGCCCCTGGGTGGTGGTGGTGGGGGGGGGGATCACTGAGTGCCCCCACCACCGCCACTGCACTGTCGCTGCGTCCCCAAAACCTGCTCTGGACCCAGCTGCTCAGCCACCAGCATGATGCCTGCCCCCAGTATGTCCCAGTCCACCCCTGCTGTAGGTGCAGGTGAAGGTCAACCGAACTCTCCTCATCTCGTGCTTCATCAGGAGATGGTGGGGAAGGGGTGCAGGGCCGGGGGGGGCAGCTGCAGGGGGCAGAGAGCCTGCCCACGGGGGGGCACCGTGGCTGGGGGCCAAACCTGCCCAGGGCTGCAGCCCTGCACCGGGCAGGGACCGGGACCCTTGGGGAGGAATCATTAGCCGAGGCTCAGCCCCTGACCGGGGGCACCACACATGCCAGGACCAGGGGCCCCGGGCCCTCACCCGCAGCCACACCAGCCAGCACTGGCGCCGGGCAGCAGCAGGCAGAGGGGAAGTGATTTCTCATTCCAAATCCAATTCCTCTCTAACACGAGCCGATTTTTCTCTCCCTCTTTTAATTCAGTCACTCAGGCTGACAGCTACACTGTGTACCGCAGCCCAGCTACAGGATTGCTCTGCCATATTTCCCCTGTAAATCTCCCGGTGTGTCAGCTCTCCCTTTCACTCTCCAGTCGGCCTGATAAATATTCATTTTATTGGGGTATTTTTCATTTCTCTCTCTCTCTGCAGCTCATTCCCCTCATTGGCTTCATCAGTGTTGGCCTGGGCAGTGCTGTCCTGTACCTGCTGAGGCTGGCCCTGTACAGCCCGGACATCAGGTATGGGTGGGGTGCCCCTGGGCACCCCTCGGGCGCTCGCCCCGCGCCCCCGGAGCTGAGGGGGCTGATGCCCAGGTGTGGTGGGTGGGCACTACGGTGCACAAGGCACCTGGGTGCACCCCAACACCTTCCTGGCAAACCTGGGTGCAGAGGTGCCCGGAGGGGGTGAGGGAGGGTGCAGAGGTGCCCGGAGGGGGTGAGGGAAGCTGGGGCACCATCTGCCCTCTCCCTGCTTGGGGCGGACAAGGGCCCCTTCAGTCCACTGCTCGGGGCACTGCACCAGCTGCTGTGCAACTGGGGGCTGGCAGGAGAGCCGCAGAGAGGATACAGGACAGCGGCAGGAGTGGGATGGATGGGTGGATGGGGAGGCAGACAAAAGCAGTATGTGACTGATGGAGAGGGGGAAAGACAGTGTGGGGAAGGATGGATTGACAGAGGAATGGGAAACCAGTGGGATGGATGGTTGGAGAAGGAATGGGAAGAGAGGGAGGGATAGACAGACACAAAAGCAGTGTGCAAGGATGAATGGAGAGGGAGAGAAGGGAGAAGGAGACAAGGTGTGGGGATGGATTGATGAGGAATAGAGGCTGGATGGATTGGCACAGGACAGACAGGCATGCTGTGGCGCACGAGACTATTTTTTTTTTCCCCTTGTAGCTCAGTGGCCCACGGTCCCTGCAGCCCCACGCTGTCTAATGCCTATCTAATATTTGTTTGCTCCCGGTAAAACACTCATTGATTTAATTTGACGCCAGCTGCCCAGGGTACTTAGCTCAGCAATTAGCAGATCCAGGCACCTTGTCTTTGATGGTGGAAGCGCAGGGGTGTGCATGTGTGTGTGTGCCGGGGGGGGGGGGGGGGGGAAAAAACAACCCCCCCCCCCCCCACAAAACAACAGCAGCACCCCCACAGCACATTAATGCTATTAAACAGCTCCAGGGGTCTGCATTTGCAGCACAGCTCCCCTCCAGCCCTCAACGTGCGCACACACACACATGCGCGCGCGCACGCACGCATCTTCCCAGATGGAAAATTCTGCTCTTGGCCAACACTAGCGGATTGCAGGGGACGGGAGAGGGGGAGACGTGAGCTGCTCTCTCCAGGGACCCATCCCACGGCTTTGCTGGCTGTCCGCAACCCCTCCTGGGACAGGACGGGACGTGTCCTCTTTGAGAAGGTTTTAGCTGAGCACTACCAGCGACCCCATTCAGTTGCCTTGCACACTCACAAGCATTGCGTGCTCACAAGTGCTGCACATGGCTGCCGTGTCCCTGCTCGCTCACAGCAGGTGGGCACAACGGGGCAGGCAGCAGCTCCCCCCGCCGCCCCCCAAACCGGGAGTGAAGGCTGGGGGCTGGTGGGGGGGTGGGGAGGCTTTTGGGAAGAGGGGGGCAGTCAGAGCAGCCAAGGCCAGAAGGCAGCCCCCCAGGCAGGAGTGCAGCAAGGCAGTGCCTGCAGAGTTGCCAGCTGGGGTTGCAGGGGGGCAGGCAGACGTGCACCCCTGCACGTACGGCCGGTGCAGCAGCCTGTGGGCCAGCCCTGTGCTGGGGCGGAAGCCAGGCTGCAATTTGGGTGAGTCAGGCCATGGCGTGGCACAAGCCTGGCCAGGGATGCTCCAGGAGCAGCTCCACAGGGAGCATGCCTGCCCCCCCCGCCCCGCAGCTCCTCAGCCCAGGGGGCTTAGAGGGACCCGGTCAGAGCCCCCTGACCTGCCAACCGCAGCAGCACTGGGGCATGTGGGTACAGTGGATTACTTCTGCGGAGTCGGGGCTGGGGGCAGAGTGGGTGTAAAAGGGAGGGGGGGGGGGTGGCTGTCTCCCCCACCCTCCTTACAGGTGCTGATGGCCCCATCACCCCTTGCAGCTGGGATCGAAAAAATAATCCTGAACCCTGGAATAAGCTGAGCCCCACGGACCAGTATAAAGTGAGCACTGGGGGAACTGGGAACTTGGCACTCTGGGGCGGAGGAATGGCCACCCTTAGGGCAAGGCATCATGTTTCCTTCACGGAAAGGGGGAGGTGGCATCAGCCCTGGGGCAGTGGCGCATGAGCCCTCCAGCTCCTTGTGCTCAGATCTACGAGGGGAGCACTGTCCCCCCATCCCACAGCCAAGGCCAGGTGGCAGTGGCAGCCGCAGGGGACGCGACATCCTCTCACATCCTTCCTTTCTCCAGTTTCTGGCAGTTTCCACTGACTACAAGAATCTCAAGAAGGACCGTCCCAGTTTCTGAGCTGACCCTGGGATGTGCTGGGGCAGGGGAGAGCGCGCCCACCCCCGGCAGCACCGTCATGGCCATCACCAGCTCTCCCAGCTTTCACCTGCCCCACGGCTCTGCGACAGTCACAGTGCACACAGGTCTGCTTCCCCAGCACCCCCAAACTGTGGGGCTGTGCCCTTCCCCGCAATAAACCACATCACTCTGGGAGCAACACAACCACTGCCACTAGCGCCATGCGCCCTCCCGCCCTGCCTGGCATGCTGCTCTCGCCATTGTGTCCCACCTGCATTAAACTTGTAGGACAGTAATAAATTCTAGGGGCTGGGGGGAGCGGGGGCAGCAAAATGCATTATATATGCTGTTTCCCAGGCCCATAAAGATAGGAGACATTCAACACCCCCCTCCAAAGGCTGGGGTGGGGGCTCACATCCCGCTGGAAGCGCTGGTTCATGGCCTCTGGGTGCCGCGTTTCCTCTCTCCCACGCTCCGGGGCCCCAGGGGCTGCCCAGGGACCACCCCATTCAAACGTCCCAACCCAGCCCCCCCGGGGAGGGAAGAGCCGGGTGGGGTGGAGGGGGTCACACACATGCACATGGATACACGTGCGTGTCCTACACGCGTGCGCAGCCCTGGCTCCCCCCAGGTTTTGTGCCACGGGGCAGGGGGCTGGCCCTTGCCAGCGGCGGCGGGGCCCTGCCCGGCACTGTTTGCTTGGCTGAGGCCATGTCAGGGAACTCACGGCCAGTAAATACAGAGCAGATGCCCCAGGACAGCGCGCAGTGCCAGGGAACAGGCGGCTGCTGGCCTGCCCGGAGCTGGGCTACCTCCAGCCAGGCAGTGCCGTGGGCAGCAGGGGGGTCTCGCTTGTGGCTCTGCACCCTGCAGCAGGAGAAGAGCAGGGGGGGCAGCCTTGGCCACAGACCCCCACCGTATCAGTCTTGCCTCAGGCTCAGTGTAACGCCTGCCCCAGGAGCCCGCTGTGTGAAGCACTAGGGTGGAGGAGAAGGCGTGGGGACAGCGGCACAACCGTGGGCAGCGAGACCCAGGGGTCCATGCCCCATGTCCAGCCACAGCGCCCTAGCACAGTGCTAGGGGCCCCGGGGACACTGTCCCCCCATGACACTTTGTCACCGCCCTCTCCCTCCCCAGGTCAGCACCCACACAGCTCCGCACCGGCAGGCCTGCCCCCACTTTTATTACTGACCTCCCCCTGTAGAAAAGTGCAAGACTTGCCTGGACAGAGGGGACAAGGCTGGAGCGAGGACGGGTCTCTCCCTCCATCAGGGTCTCGGGGTGTGTGTGTCTGTACCCTAACACTGAGAGCAGGATGGGGGTGGGCCCGGGGAGGGAGCACCCGATGCCAAAGGTGCTGGTGGGGGACGAAGGGGAATGGGGAATGCAGAGGGTGGGTTTAAGCCTCCCCTCATCCCTAGGTAAGTCCTGGCCTGGCAGAAGGGGTGAGAGCCCCCATTCAGTGGTCAGTGAAGCCAGGCATGGGGAAGGCACGAGCGAAGGTCTCCACGCGCTGGCGCAGGTCAGCCAAGCGGTGCTGTGTCTCCGCATCCTGCAGCAAGAAGGTCTTGAACTCCTGGAGCTTGCCTGGGGGTGGAGAGGGAGACAGTGTGAAGGGTGGGGGGACATTACAGCAGCCCTGTCCCTGCCCAGGCAAGGGGGCCAGGCTGGCACCAGCTTGGGGTGCAGTCCCCGCACCCCAAACAGAGAGGTGCCAGCTGGCACCCAGGAAGGGGGGAGATGGGAGCCCTCGCTCACTCACTGGTTTTGCTCTTGATGTCCAGGGCCAGCATGATGCCCTCGTCGATGAAAGCCACAACTTTCTGGAAATCCTCCTCACGGAAGTGGCGGGAGGTCAGTGCAGGGGCACCTGGGGGGATGGAGTGATCAGGGCCAGGAGCTTCTCGGGGGCACCATCCGCAGAAGCCAATTTCACAAAGGGGCTCCCCAAGCCCCGGCCCCCATGGGGTCCTGTGCCCCTCTCTGAGCCAGAGACTGGCTCCAAATTCCCATGGTGAGTCCTCAGAGAGGGGTGAAACAGAGGGGGGATGCCCTGGGGTGGAAGCCTGGGACCCCCCTGCCAGGGAAGGGGCTGGATGGAGGCAAGAATCACAGACTCTAATCACAGAATGGTTTGGGTTGGAAGGGACCTTAAGGATTCTCTAGTTCCAACCCCCCTGCCATGGGGACACCTTCCACTAGAGCAGGTTGCTTCAAGCCCTGTCCAACCTGGCCTTGAACACTCCTGGGGATGGGGCATCCACAGCTTCTCTGTGCAACCTGTGCCAGTGCCTCGCCACCCTCACAGTGAAGAATTTCTTCCTCATATCTAATCTAAGTCCACCCTCTTCCAGTTTAAAGCTGTTACCCCTTGTCCTATCACCACATGCCCTTGCAGAGACCCCCCTGAGCAGGCCCCGTCCCTCACCCAGGCGCAGCCCCCCTGGTGTGAGTGCACTCTTGTCCCCCGGGCATGTGTTCTTGTTGGCAGTGATGGAGACAAGCTCCAGCACCCGCTCAGCCCGTGCGCCATCGATGCCCTTGGGCCGCAAGTCCACCAGCACCAGGTGGTTGTCGGTGCCACCTAGGGAGCAAGGGAAAAGGGTGAGGAGTGACAGCCAGCCCTGAGCCCCCCCAGCCACCCCCTCTCCTCACCACCACATCCCAGCCCCTTCTCCGCTCTGTGGCACTGCCCCCATTCTGCCTCCCAAGCCCTGTTCTGCCTTCCACCCCCTCCTCTGCCCCCCAACCTGCCCAACGCTCCCCACTGCTGCCTAGGGGCACTGAGATCAAGCGGTGCCACTTGTGACCTACCATGGCCTCATCCCTCCTTATCCCCAGAAGGGCAGGGAAGAAGGCATTACCTGACACCAGGGTGTACCCACGCTGGAGCAGGGCCTGTGCCATGGCTTTGGAGTTCCTCAGCACCTGCTGGCAGTACTGGCGGAAAGCTGGTGAACTGGCCTGGGAGAGGAGAACACATCAGCACAGGGCCCAGGTCACCCCCAGCCCCGAGTTCACTGCCCCGGCACAGACCTCCTTGAGGGTCACAGCCACGGCGGCAATGGCATGGTTATGGGGCCCCCCTTGCAGGGAGGGGAAGACAGCAAAGTTGATCCTGTCCTCCAGGTCGTAGTGTGTCTCCTTGCCCGTCTTCTTATCCACCGAGCGCACGCCCTTGCGGTAGAAGATCAGTCCTGACCTGGTGGTGGGAGAGAGCTGGTACTACTCCTCCTACCTGCCTGCTGTCGCCCCATGGCAGGGGCTCAGCCCCCTCCCCACAACACAGGGCAGCACCGACACCGCTACCACCCTCCTGCAGGTCCCTCTTGCTCAGCTCTGCCTCCAGCCAGAGCATGAAATGCAGCTTCTGCTTTGCGGTCGCCCACCATGGGCGAGCATCTTCCCAGGGGAGCAGGTGGCAGGACGCAGCCTCACCTGACACCACGTAGGGTCTTGTGTGTAGTGCTGGTGACCACGTCTGCGTACTCGAAGGGTGAAGGGATGACCTTGGCTGCCACCAGCCCACTGACATGTGCTATGTCTGCAAGCAAGTACGCCTTCACTTCCTCGCACACCTGGGGACACGGGGAGTTATGGGCTGTCCCTGTCCCCACAGCCATGAGTGGGGTGCGACTGCCCTTGAGCTGCTGCAGGCACCCAGGATGGAGACGCTGCCCTGTACCTTCTTCATGCGAGCGTAGTCGACGAGGCGGGCGTATGCACTGGTGCCGGCGATGATGAGACGAGGGCGGAAGAGCCGCGCCGTCACCTCCAGTTGGTTGTAGTCAATCAGTCCCGTGGCTGGCTGCGAGGGATGGACAGACAGACAGCTTGCTGAGGCATGTGCACCTCCCTGCCCCCACCCCAGCTCTGAGCACAGCGTGTTTGGCCGAGTCACAGGCAGCACCCAAGCACCCCGCGGCACCAGGACACAGCGGTGATACAGGGAGGGTAGGGCAGGGGATGGCAGAGCAGCTTGGGCACCACAGTGGCACCACTGGCACAGCTCGGCCAGCAGGCATCCCCCTCCCCCAGGAACGCGCCCCCCTTGGCTCACGTCAAGTTTGTAGGGCATTGACTCAAAGAAGATGGATGTTGCTGAAATTCTCTTGACATCCGACATGTACCCGTGTGTGAGGCTGCAGGGGAAGGCAGAGGCGCAGGATCAGGCTGGGCCCCCCAAGAGGCAGCAGGCTCCAGGCCGCCCCACCCCACTACGTACTGGCCCCCATCGGGCAGGTCCAGCCCCATCAGGCGGTCATGGGGCTGCAGCAGGGCGGTGTAGGCTGCTAAGTTGGCTGGAGACCCCGAGTAGGGCTGAACGTTGACACCCCAGCAGGCCGGATCCAGGTCGAATGCCTCCAGAGCCCGCTGCTCGCACAGCAGCTCGATCTGGTCCACCACCTCGGCTCCCCCATAGTACCTGTAGAAAAGAGGTTGTTAGGGGGGGCCTTACCCCAGCCAGCCCCACAGCTGCCCACCCTGCCCCACAGGAGACCTCGGTGGAGAGGAGAGCCTCCCCTCGGAAGCACCCACTCCTGCCCCGGGGCTCCCCTTAACCTTTCCTGCAGATGAATCCGGGCCACAGCAGGACCCCTGATGCCACCAGTGCCCTCTCACCCCCCAGAACCTGCTCCCCCCCTGTACCTCTTGCCAGGGTACCCCTCCGAGTACTTGTTGTTGAGGCAGGAGCCCAGGGCTTCCAGTGCTGCTCGGCCACAGAAATTCTGGGGGGAAAAGGGGCTCAGAGATGGGGCAGCAGAACTCCCACCGGAGCAGGGGCCCCCCAGGACTGTCACCACCCCCTGTGCCAAGCACCCTGTACCCCACCTCAGAGGCGATGAGCTCCAGCCCCCGGCACTGCCGATCCTTCTCCTTCTGGACCAGGGCCCACATCTCCGGGTCACTCTCAGCCAGACTCTCCTGTCCCGTCCAGCTGGGCATGTGCCCAGTGGCAGCCACCGCAGCAGTGCCATGCTGCGCCTGCTGGCTGCCAGTAGCCACCCGGCCACCGTATCGCTGAAGGGCCTGCGCAGGAGACGGGGTGGGGGGGGCTGACAGGCTGCGACCCCGCAGAGGCACATGCCAGGCCCCCTTACCCCCCAGAGCGCCCTGGACCAGCAGGTGACAGTGCCAGCAGCAAGACCCTGGTGTTCTGTCTCCAGCCGCTGGTGCCACTCCCCAGGATGAGCACGCAGGGACCCCAGGGTCCCCATAAGGCACATGGGGACATCCCCAAGGCCTCCCGGGCCCACGGCCACAGCCGGAGCATCTTGCCGAGAGCCGATACCAACACAGGAGGAATGGCAGCCGGCCAGCTGTGGGTGCAGAGCAGGTGTGCAGCAGAGCAGCGCTCGGGTGGGACAGCCGGACACTCAGCCCCCCCGCCGAGACCCACTGTGCACAGTGCTGCGCGGGGGGTGTGCAGTGGGGGAACCCCTCCAGCAACCCCCCCGCTGCACCACGCACAAGGCCGGGGCTGGGCCCTCCCCGCTCCCCTCAGCCCGGGGTCCCGGGGGGCACGGAAGGCGAACCGTGCCCCCCTCTTCGCGCCCGTGCCGGTGCCCGGTGCCGGGTGATGTAACCGCCGCGGCCTCATTGCATCAC
>JAVJGI010000042.1:3160064-3170370 GCA_035590275.1 Ibycter americanus
AGGCAGCCCGGGGCAGGGGAGGCAGCCCGGGGCAAGGGAGGCAGAGGCAGCCGGGGCAGGGCACGCAGCCGGCGCAGTGAAGCAGCCTGGCTGCTGCTGCCGGCACTGGCCATTCTGCCCCGGGGCTCTGCTCGGGAACTGGCCGGTCCGGTCCGGGCTGCCTGGCCCCGAGCCTGTGGGCAGGGGAGGAGGATTTGTGGAGACTCAGCCCAGCCCGGGGAGGGGGGACAGGGGGCTCTGCGGTGCGGAGCTGCGGCTGAGCATCCCCGCAGCCCCCCGCTCCGGTCTGGCCGTCCCCCGGCTCCCTCCCCAATCTCTCTTTGAGCGCGGCTGCTGCCTTCGCCCTTATCTATATTTCAACGCAGCTTCAAAGCCGGGTGTCTTCACCAGCCAGCGAGAGAGGGAGCGAGCGCGGCAGGACCGCGAGATGAAGAGATAAATGCGGGAGGGGGAGAGGGGCAGCCCCCCAGCACCCCCAGCTCCGGCCAGGGGAGCGGTGTTTCGCTGGGCGGGGGCCGGTGGCCCCGGTGAGGCCAGCGTTCCCCCTCCGCCCCAGCTCCGCTCCATCATTAATCCCACCCGTGCATATTCATCAGCCCAGGAGCCCCCCGCGTCCTGCCGTGGGGAGGCTGTGGGCCTCCCTCCCCCGATGAGCGCGGGCGGGCGAGGGGCAGCGGTAACGCTGGAGCTGGGACCCCCCGGAGCCGCCTGCACCCTCGGAGGGGGGACAAGGAGCAGCGCAGAGACTGCAGCCCGCGGGGGAACACGCGCACATGAGCACACGCCGCCCAAGCCCCCACCAGCCCGGGAAAGATTTCTGGAGGTTTCTCAGCTCTGCGCTGGCTTTCCATCTCAGCTAGGGCTGAGAGCCAGGATGGCTGGTTCCCCCAGCGGTGCTACGTGAGCCACTGTGGCCCTCCTCCCTCTGCCTCAGTTTCCCTTTCCCATTCACCCTCCTTCCACGATCCCCTGCTAGCAGTCATGGAGATACGAAGGGGATGGGGATGCGATGGGAAGGGGCTGTGATGGGGAACTGATGGACACCAGAGATGCAGTAGGGACAGGGACTGGCAGGCAGTGGCAAGGGGATGCAGTGGGGAACATGAGGACGTACTGGGGAAGGAGGCACTGACAACAGCCCCCTGCATTACTGGGGGCTGCGTGTTCCCGGGCCTGGCTTGCGCGGAAGGATGGAGCAGGGTGGGGCCAGGGGCTGTGGGGCACAGGCAGGGCAGGGCAGGGCACTCCTGGGGAAAAGAGGTCCCCGTCCCTGCAAGAACAGACGTGTCCCCAGCCCCTCAGGGTAAAGGGCTAGGCTGGCAGTCTCCCACCCACCCCCAGGAGCTGCTGGAGGAGCGGGGGATGAAAGGGAATTGCAGAGCAGGGCAGCAACTCTCGATGCAGCCAGGGCTATCGATTGCAGCAGGAGCGCAAGTCGGGGCCGTGGGGGAGATCCTCGCAACTGGCAGCCCCTGGTGCAGCCCCCGGAGGACGGCTTCCCCGGGCCAGCCGGGGGGTCTCGGAGCCCGTGGGCAAGGGGCGTGGTAAAGCGGGGCCACGGCAAGCCTCTTCCACAACAGCGCTGAGGGGAGCCATGGTCACAACCCCCCCCCGCACCCTGCCAGCACTGTCAGCATTCAGGGCAGGTCCTGCTCACACCTTGGGTTAAATATTAATGTTTCTGCTTGTGAGTGGTTGGGGTGCAGCACGCACACGTGTGCACGTGAACGTCCTGGACCTGCTTCACTGGGGGGGGTGTCACAGTGCCTCCTGTCCCTGCAAGGGTGTGTGCAGAGCCCCCTCTCTCCCTGGCCGCACCAGGATCTGTCCCCTGTGCCAGAGGAGGGCCATGCCTGGCTCCACTGTGTGCTGGGCTCTGCTGCGTGCTGGGCTCTGGCTGCGATGCACCATTCATGTGTGTTTGTCTGGTACACTTGTTTCTTATTGTTACACATGCATGCGCTGCTGCATCCACGCATTACCCCAAGACAACAATACATGTTTTTGCTGCTCTCAAGCCCCTTGTGCACTTTTCTGTGCGTGTGTGGGGCTGTGCAGGGCTGCCATACGTCTGCAGGCACCCGTGTGTCACTCCACGTGTGCACAGGCAGCCAGGCAAGGATGCAGGAAGGGCTGGGGGCGGCTGCAGAGGGACTGGGAAGGCTCTTGGTGCCGGCATCAATTTGGCTTGTCAGAACCAGCAGTGATGGCCACTCACATCCCATTTGCTGGTGGGGCCAAGTGCCGTCAGCTGGTCCCCTGAGACCCACGGTCACCTTGGCGGAGGGGAGCGGATCAGCATGGGGAGGGGCAGGGTGGACCAGCTGCCCTAATGCAGGCTGTGATGAGCTGCCAGCACCTTGAGAACAAGCCCATGACTGATGGATGGGGTACCATCTCAAAGCAAAAGAGCCCCTGCCTGCACCAGGAGCAGAGTACCCACAACAAGCCTCACCAAAGGCCCTCTCCCTACAGCCAGCCTGTCCCCTGCACCCAGCTCCAAGCTCTCCCCCTGCCTCAGGGGGTGGTGACAAAGCAGGTGCTAATCTGCTGATGGGGGTCTCCGGCTCTTCCCATGGGCGCAGGGTCAAGCCCGTCTCTCCCCTGTCACCCCGCTGCCTTCGTTAGTGCAAGGAGATTAATTGGAGGTGGTGAGCAACAATCCCCACAGGCCCGCTCCCCCCGGCGCAGTGCAGCCCGGGGCGGTGTGGCATTTCCAAAGGTTAGCAGCAAACAAGGTGCCTCTGACAGCTCCCATTTATCTCGCTGGCGCCGCGCGGGTGCTAATGCGGTGGCAGGGTGACGCGGTGCAGCGGTGGGCTCTGCTGGGCTGCGGGGAGGGACCCAAGCACGCGCCTGAGCGTGCCGAGGCGTGCAACACACGTCTGAACGACTGTGGGTGGGCGAGAACGCACAGTGAGTGTGCACCCCGGGACGAATGCGGTCCTGTGCCTCCCGTGCACCTGCCCCAGTACGTGTTGGGGGTATGGCACAAGCATCGGCAAGTGTAGAGGGGGCTGGTGAGTGGCAGGCTGCTAAGTCCCTAAGGATGGAAGTCCCCATGAGGCAAATCTGTGGGGATGATTCCTTGGTGCTAGGACAAAGATTTAACCTGCTGTTGGGCACACCTGGGCTGGGGCCGGGGTGCTGGTGGAGCTGGGAGGAGCCCAGGGGCCGCAGACCAGAAACGCAAGGTGAGACCCAGTCTGGCTGTCCATCCCTGCCTGGGGAGGCTGCAGCCGAGGATGTTGCTCCTCTGGTGGCAAGGACTCAAGGGCAAAAGGATGGGGCTGCAGGACGGGGAGTGGGGCAGGTGAAGGGGGCCCGGGGAGAGCAGCAGTGCACAGCCCAGCAGGGATTATAGGGGAGGGCTGCAGGCTGCCAAGCAGGTGTGGGGTGTCATGGGCACGGGGTGCAGGACAGTCTCAGGAGGAAGGGCAGTGCCCCCATCTCAGCTTCACAAGGGCAAGAAGAGAAACCCAGCTGGCTGTCCCCAGCAGCGACCCCCGTGTCCCACTGACTCCCAGCTCAAAGACACATGAAAGCTCATCCCCGGCCAGCAGCTCCAGGGCCTGGGCACCCGGGGGGGGCTGGCTCTGCTCTGTGCGCCACCCCACCACCTGGCCAGCACAGCCAGCGCTGGCCCTGCCACACACAGCACACTGTCCCACATCTGTGCAGGCAGCGGCTCGCTCCACAGCTGGACCCCTCCCTGCTCACACATGGGCCATCCCCTCCTCACCTTGCAGCCCCTCAGTGCCACTCAGCCCCCTCCTCCTGCCCCCCCGCCACCCTGGCTCCCAGCCAGGACTTCCCACGCAGCCGCAGGCAGCAGCGCCTGTTGCCCTGCTCGCCCCAGCACAACAGGACAGTATGGAAGTGTGAGGGCAAAAGGGCGTCATGCTCCAGGGGATGCTGAACCTGCCCCAGTCCCAGGCACCGAGTGGTCGAGCAGGTGATAGGCAGGGACAAGTCGGGACTCACTCATGCACGGCCACCCTGCCACACACACACAGAGTCACAGAGATGGCCAGACAAATCCTGCCCTGAAGCTGAGCTCAGCACGACCACCTGAAGGCCTCCTCGGTCTTTCCTCTGCCTCTTCCATGCTGCCACTGCCTCAGCTGCCAGCAGTTTGCATGCACCCAAACCCAGCACAGCAGGCAGGCAGATGCAGAACCCCCAGCACCAGGATGGGCAAACGCAGCACCAGGCGAACCCAGCACCAGCACCTCCTTGGCAGGAGCAGAGCCCAGATGAGCTCGCCAAAGCCAGACCCACCACTGGGTCATTACAGCACTGCAGGGCTGCTGGAGCTGCTGGTACCCACCCTGCACACGCAGCCCATGGTGGCGGCAGAACCCACGGGAGCCATGCTGGGGTCCTGCTCCCGGTGACACCTGTGCCTGAAGTGATGCTCGGGTGACGGCCGGTGTCGCCTCATGCAGGAGCATGACCTCTGTGGGGCCAGGAGAAATCGGCTTCCCACAGACACACTTGCCTTCACCCCCTAAACAGACACCTCACTCCTTGCAGATGGAAAAAATATGCAAATGCTGCGGCTTTATTAACGCGCTCGGCACGCGCTGGCTAATAAATATTTCATAGCCCGAGTAGGACTTTTTTTTTTCCTCCTTCTTTCTTTCGTTTTGGTTCCTTTTCCCTGTCACTCGTTTCCTGCCTTTTCTTTTCTCAGCCGTTGTTTTATTTATTTATTACTTTTAAGGGCTTCATGGTGAGACAGGAGCTGGTAGGTGGCTGGCGGGGGGAGCAGGGAAAAATGTACATCCCCAGTCTCTCCCCCCACGGGTGAAAAAGAAAAGTGCTGTTAAGAGCAAAGGAAAAAATATAATAGAAGGGAGGAGACAGCACCAGGCAAAGGATTCAGGGCTTGTGTGACTCATTGGACTCAAGGAAGAAAAAGAGAATGAATGAGAAAATGAGGAGATAAACGGAGCGGGAAGGGGGTGAGGGGTGTGCAGGCGGGTGTGCACAAGCCAGTGGCGAGAGGGCACGGGGGTGGCGGGAGGGACAGGGACGCACGAGCTGATGGGCTCGGAGGAAATTGAATCCTGCTCACCCAGGCAGCGCATTGCCAGCATCCCCTGGAGCCAGCTGCAGCCCAGCCTGCCTGAGACACCCAGCTTGGCTTGGCCAGGGGGACGTGGCACCACACGGGGAGGGGGCGGAAGGGGCTGGGGGTCAGTGAGGAGAGGGGCTGCTCCGCGGCCAGCGCAGTGCTGCATGCCCAATGCAAGCCACGCTCTGCTCCTGTGCGGTGCCAGGGCTGTGGCTCCCTCGGCTGAGCCCCTCGCGCATGGGAGACATGAGCACGCAGTCACATGGATGGTGTGTGGGGAGATGGAGGCAGAGCCGGCAGGGACCAGTCCCAGGTTGCTCCTGCATCCCGGGCAGCCAGGGGTGCCCAGCCAGGATGTCCACGTCCTCCCTTCTCAGCCCTTGCAGCTCTGCCTCAGTTTCCACAGGGTGGAGCAGACTGTGGGGCTCCCTCCACCTCTCCAGAGCTGTCCCGGCTCTTTGGTAAGCAAGGTCTTCCTGGGGGGTGCAGAGCTTCCCCTGAGCCCCCGCCAAACCAGAAGGATCCCAGGCCCTCAGGGATGCAGCCCCTACCTTCGGCCCAGCTGCCTCTCCTCTCCCCCGGCCCACCCCCACCCCCTTGCCTCACCATTTCACTTTATTATTGCAATAAATGTAGCCATAAAAGTGGCAGGTATCGGCGTGTGAGGAGATCGCTTCTCCTGAGCTATGGAAATGTAATTTCGAGTGTGCCCGGGAAATTTTATAAGATCGTATCAGGCGGGATCATAAATTGCATTTCCAGCCCCCCCTCCCCCCTGCACCACATGCCCCCCCACCCCCATGACACAGGGCTGGTGTGAAGGTCACCACGGAGAGGGGCAAACGCGGGGCTGTCCCCTCAGTGGAGACCCCGTCCCTGTGCCCCCCCCAGCACTGCACCCACTGTGCTACCCCCATCTCCCCCCAGCATATTCCCAGGGCCAGCCAGGATTTATTCTGCCCAGCAGGAGAAGGAAGGGAGGAGCAGCAGCAGGGACATGGCTGTCCCCTGCATCCGCCCCTGGCAGCAGAGGCTGATTAAAACCCTCCAAGAGACCCAGAGGTGCAGGGGACCCTCAAGGGCATCACTGGGGCCACAGCTCCTCTTGGGCTGTGCAGTCCCGGGGTCACAAGGACTGCGCCCGGCTGCAGCTGGGCACCGGCTCCTGCCAGGAGCAGGGGATGACAGGTCCCGGCAGCCAATCACCCTCTGGGAGCCCCTCGCAATCTCTGGGGGCTGGATTTGGCCCCGGGTTGCATGCACCAGCCTGCCCAGGCTCCAGGTCCCAAGAAGGCACCAGGCAAAGCAGTGTAAAGCATCGCTCTGCTTGCTGAGGAGCCAAGGACCGAGGCTCTGCTGCTCAGTGCTGGGGGGACAGGAGGAGGAATTAGAGGGTCCTTCCCACTGTGACACCCACCGAGGCCAGCCCAGCTGCTGGGAGAGCCACGGGGGTCAGACGGGGTCTGTACCGCCGGTGGCACTGGGCTGAGCAACATGCCATGCGCTGGGTGTACAGCAGTCAGCCCCTGCCCGAGCAACAGGGTCTGATGGGGATTTATTTGGGGAGGGGAAAATTAATCCCACCGCGAGCACAGGGCCCTGCAGGCTCTTTGCAGCTGATCATTTCTGCAGGCTGGGCGCTCATTTCCACAATGACTTTCCTTTTGCAACAGCGATCAGGAAAAAAGGCAGGGAGGGGGGGAACATGGGCACAGGGACGTGATTATTTCTTTAGTAGCAATCCAAGCGGCTGGAGAGGAAGCTTCATCTTTCCTGGGCCATTTACCTTCAGCGCCCGAGCGCGAAGGCTGAGCCAGGCAGCTCTTCAGAGATGCTGGAGCTTGGCCAGGGCAGGCAGGGGGGTGGGAGGCTCCAGCTGCCGGGGTCTCAGCTCGGCGTTGCCCCACTGCTGTGCCTACTGGCTGCTGGGACTTTGGCTTCCCGGGAGGAGGAGCTGTGGATGCGGGGTGGGGGGCAAAAGTCATTAATCTGGGAGCGTTAATTGGCATGGGTGTGATTAGCAGTGGGGCTAACGGGCGCTCAGCTCAGGGCTGCTGTCGCAGAGGGAAGCGCCCGCTTCGGCGGCTGCCTGGCTGTCCCAGCTCGGGCCACCCCCTGCCAGCCCCGCTGCCAGCCCCCGGCAGAAAACTGGCAATTAAAAACATGGGAGGGGGGCAGGGGGAAGCAATAAGGCAGGCCCCAGATTTCAGCCAGAACAACACAGTGGAAGAGCAGGAGTGGGTCTGGCCGGGGGGCACCCCTTGGTGCCCCCCCTCCCCAGCCACTGCTTCCCCCCCCTCGGTGGGAGGCTGAGCCGCACCACGCTCCAGGCTCCAGCCTTATTGAATCTCTCAGCTCAGGGTGCAAAGGGCACCACAGGGAAGAGTTATTAAAAAAAGGGAAATGAGTCGCTTGGAAACCTTCTTTTGGAATAACTGTGTGTGTTTGTTTGGCGATAGATTAGCTCAGCCATGCTGAGCACACAGCACCCGCTGCAACCACGGTCAGCTCGGGAGACCAGCAGGAACCGGGAGAGGGGGGACGCACGGAGCCGCTCCCCTGGCCCCGGCAGCCGCTGGCTGGGCAGCATCCTGCTCTGTGCCCGAGGGACCCCTGGCCAGGCAGGGGCTTGCAGGGCTGTACCGCCACCCAAACCCCATTTACCCCCTGCCCCAGGCCCAGATGGGGTATATGTCGCCAAGCCATGAAACAGTTAAATTCTCCCCATTAATGGGAGCTAGGGGGTGGGGTGAACAGGGGTGTCCTTGCACCAAAAGGGCAGCATCTGCTTAAGAGCAAAGCCATCTGTCAGCCAACAACCCGGCAGACGTGTGACAGCTCTTGGGTGACAGCAAGGGAAAGGGAATGAAGCCGGGTGAGTTTCCCGGAGGCTGGCATCCCACGCCACCAGCCTCCTGCTGGCATGGCCACCGGCGCTGCAAGGCAGGATTTTCCCGGGAAGGGTTAATCCAGGAAGGAAAACCTGCCAGCAACACTCCAGATGCTTCGCAGACACCCGCAATCTCACCTCCCCACCCGCCAGAAAGGAGGGAAACCGAGGCAAGGTGCCGGGGAGGCACATTCCTGCAAAGGCACAGGCAGGCAGTGGGGCTGGAGCAGGGGTGAGGAAAGACACCCGGTGTCCTGGCTCCAGCGCCGAGACACCACACCCCGCTCTCCTCCCGGGCACCCCGGTCACTCCTGCCCGCTCCTGCCTGTGCCGGGGCCAGTGGCACGCCGCCCCTTCCACCGCCGGCTCTTGTTCAGCACCTGGGGTGGATCAGGCCATCACCTGGGCATCGGGGACCACGAGGCTGAGGTGGCATCTGCCTCCCAGGAAGGCCAGCAGGTTGCTGGCCAGGAATTACCCTTCCTGTGCAAAATTCCAGCTGCCCCTCCGAGCCCAAGGACTGCTGTTAGATGCCTCGAAGAGCTACACCCAGGCAGGGGCCTGTCCCATTGCTCCCGGCCACACCTGGGGGGCTGGATGGGACCCAAACCAGCTGAAAGCCAGGCCAGCCCCTACTCTGAGGGACCCCCAAGATTTAATGCTCAGTGCACAGAAAACAAATACAATATAATGCATAAACATAAACCAGCAGCCTGAGGAAGGCAGGGGCAGGGAGATCACCTGCAGGAAGCACTGGGCAGCATCTCTCCCGCCTGCCCAGGAGCTGCCATCCCGAGCCCAGGCGCAGGGGAGGAGAAGGCAAATCCCAGGCAGCAGCAGCAGCCATGAAGGGTAGGGGGTCGGGGGGAGGTGACCTGCACACACACAGCAGAGATGGGCACCCACTGGGCCGGGAGACCTTGTCCTCCCCAGCCGGGAGACGCACACCCGCGCACACACCCAGCAGGGACCAGCAGCACACACAGCGCAGCGCGGGAGGCACCGCCGGGGTCTGTCCTTCCCCAGCAGCGATGCTCTCCCAAACACACCCCCAGGGGCGAATGCTTGCCCGCGGGAGGTAGCCACATCTGCCTCTTCACCACCCGTTCCCACCACAACCCCAGTGGGATGCGGCAGCGGGGAGCTCAGGTCCAGTGCAGCAACTGGGGCTGGGGGGGAGCCGGCAGGGCCCCCCACCCCTCAGGCTGCCTCCTTCCTCCCCAGAGGGGCCAGGAAAGTTTCTCCCCAACGGGCCCGGAGGACTGAGGGGGCAGCTCCATCTCCCTCCCCCTGCAACCCAGCTGGGCACGGGGCTGTGCACACCCCGGCCCCTCCTGCAACCCGTCCCCACGCCAGGAAGCCCCCGGACCACCGGCCAGTGCCGGGCCCGCACTGCAGAGGGGTTGGGGCTCACTGTCCCTGCCAGCATCTCCCGGGGTTACTGCCCACACACATGGCAGGAGGCTCCTGCACCCATGTGCCCGCCCTGTGCCCCAGGACAGGCCCACTCCCCCCAGCTGCGAGCCCCCTCCTCACCCCCCACCGTGGCTGCCTGTGCGGTCAGGGAGGGGGACAGGGGCAGCGCCCTGCTCCTGATTTCATCAAAACAAAACCATTTGTCTTGAAGCAGCTCCAGCACCGACAGATGCTCTGCGTTAGATGGACACGGGGAGGGGGGGGGTCATGCAGAGCCACCCCCACACACAGACACACGCGCGCACACACATCTAGCCATCTATATACATACAGAGAGGAGCGTGCCAGAGAGAGACAAGTTGCAGGAGCCTTTGCCTGGGGGGTAGGGTTGTGCGGGGGGTGGGGCGGGGGGGGGGGGGGGGGGGGGGGGGGGGGGGTGTCCCTGATGTGCATCCAATTCCCGAGAGGGAATTGACTCGTTTGATTTTATTCATGAAACAGAAAGTAAAAATGGAGTGTCAGGAAATCAGATCTGCTGGGTGATGAGCCCGGCCCCCCCCCCCCCCAGCAGGACTGGACGGGGGGGGGGCACAAATCCCCCCATTCATGATCACCACAGACGCTGATGCCAGATGCAGCTGTAGCCCCCAAACAGGGCAGCTCCCGCTGGGTGGGAAAAGCCTTGCTGGGCTCCAGGGGGAGGTGGCGGGGGTGGGACAGGACGCAGAGGGGCGAGTGGCCTTGGGAGGAATCAGGGGCCGGGGCTATCGCGGGGGGGGGCTCTGCGGGTGGGGAGGGTGTCTCCGCACCTGCAGCCTCTCCTCGACCTCCACTGACAGGCAAAGGGGCAACAACAGGCAAAGCCCCCTGCCCGGCTCAGCAAGGCAAAGCCTGTCCCTGGGGTAAATGCCCAGTGTGCC
>JAVJGI010000042.1:3180809-3276745 GCA_035590275.1 Ibycter americanus
ACCGGGTGTTGGGTTGGGTGGTGGGTTTTTGGAGGGTGGCGTCCCCGCCCCCCCCCCCCCCCTTCTTCCCGATTCAGTTTTGTCTCACAGTGCTTTGAATGAACACTTCAGGGGGCCCTGAAGAGTACTTTGAAGGCTTTATCTGTTGGTGGTTGTTAATATGGGGGTATTGATCCTTCAGTAAACAGGTTTAGCTCTTGTTAGCTTTCCAAACATCGGAATTCAATAAATATTTCCTAGAACTAACATAGTTCAGTCACTTTCAAATCACATGGGTGGACAGGTGAAGGCAGGGAATGGAATGAGTAGCAGAGAACCACTTTCTACCCGGAAAAGCTGATTTTCATTCATTAGAGATGTAGTATAGCTTCATTTCGAGCTCATTCCTTAGGCACCTCACATGAAAAATATGTCATAATAGTCTTGACTCACCATTGTAAAATATATTTTAGGCCTGCTTTCTAAACCCTAGAATGCTCTAAATTGCCATCCTGTTTTGAAAACAAAAGTCCTCCAACCACCTGACCACTTTTTTTCCCCTTCAGTGCTGGTGTTACATCTGCTTACATCAGAGAATTAAAATATCTGTTCTAACTAAACTGAACGTGGTCCATCTATTCTCCTTCAGCAGTAGCCACTTTCCTCCCCACTATTTATCTCACTGTTGAGCTTCCCACCCCTGCCTGGCCTCGGCTTCGGAAGTTGTCCTCCATAGCTGCAAGGAAGTGGTTATTTTACTCCATATTTGCTTCCTCCCTGAATACTGAGCTATTCTAGATGCCATATCAGGGCTGTTCCTCCTTTGCTTTGCTCTATCCATTGGTGCCAGGTGTGAGGAAGCATCCTAGGTGTTGATTCCAGGATGGTTTCCAGGTTGGTCTTCGCATTTTTAGTCCATCGGTTTCTAATTCTGAGCTCATTCTCATGCCAGAAATCTAAGTAATGTATTGGCATTTTTAAGGAAAACAATTGAAATTGCGTAACTGTATGACTCACAATAGAAAGTACTGACGGTATGTAGAAGATTAATTCTTGGAAGCAGACACAGAAACACAAAACTGACAGTACATATATAGCTATATGCTAACACAGTAATACGGGTTTAGAAAGAAGTCTAAAAACCAGTAGGATGTTACAGTCTAGTTCTGCCATGATTTGGAAACGGCTTCAGATAGTGATCTTCAACGGGAACACAGCCACTGTACGACAAGGTAGGAGAGAAAGTGCTTTCTTATCCAGGTAAAAAGCAAGTTTTGACCTTTTATAAAGACTGTCCAGACATAGATGTGATAATGGGAAGTCCCACCAAAATTAAAGAAAATGGTATGACTTGGCAGTCTGGGTCCAGATAAATCCAGATTAGTCAGGCAAACCAGATCAGACTAAGTGGGGAGATCAGTTCATGTACTGCTACGTTGGATTAATCATCATCAAAAATGGTTATGAAATTCCTAAGTTAAACATTCATGAAAGCTGAGGAAACTAACTTCTTGTTTCATTCTAGTATATTAGGTAACTGTGAGCTCATAATAATTTACTTATAATAATAATAAATCGTAATGACCCAGTGGAACTATACTGAATTTCCATGTCCAGGTTTTGACAGTGGGGAGGTTGCAGGGTGACCTCTCTGAGAAGAGTCCTGGGGCTGCCCTGTGTTGGACACAAACGGTTCCATCCAGCTCCAACAAACCCACCACAGGACACAGCTGAGCCCATCAGCCAAGCTGGTGGTGCCTCTGTGAAAACATATTTAAGAATTGACAAAAACTCTGGAAAGAGACAGAGGTGAGAAGAGAACAAGAGTGAGAAACAGCAGAGGGAACACCAAAGGAGGAGGAGGAGGCGCTCCTTGGCAAAGCAGGCACCACCTGAAGGGACTGCAGCCCATAGAGGACCCAGACTGAAAGAGGAAAAGATTGAGAAGGAAGGAGTGACAGAGACAAACCTCTGCAAGCTGGCTGCAACACTCACCGGCCCTGTGCCGCCAGTTGCCTCACAGAAGGAACTGAATGTAACTTGGGGCCATAACAAGGGACAGTAAATTGGCAATAAGTGAAGTTATTTTTCCACAAGTCAAGTCTGCATCGCCCACGACAATAATTGATAAATTACCTTCCTGTCCTTATCTTGACCCATGAGCTTGCTTGCTCCTGTTCTTCCCATTTTCTCCCCCATCCTGCTGTGGCAAGGGAATGAGCAAACCTCTGGGTGGGTGTTTGGCTGCCAGCTGGACCCAACCCACCAGAGGAATGAACATGCACAAACTTCGTATTGTAGAAATGTGCTTGGATAAATATGAGAACTGCTACAGAAGCAGGAAGTGTACACCACATTTTCAGTCACTTTTTCTACAGATCACATGCTGGGCATCGTATGCAACTCCATCACTGCTGTGCAAGCACCGTTCTGAGAAGGCATATAGACATGACAGCACGTCTATACATGACAGCAGAACTCACTATGAAGCCAAACTACGCCGTCAGCTATACCTGCCTTTACCAGCACAGACGGAAATTTTCACTTGTGTGTCTGACTAACTGTTGAGATTTTAGATATTTTTTTTTAATATAGACTTCTCTTTTCCCATTTTACACTGCTAGCTATATTTTGCATGCTTCTATTATATAAAAAATACTGCTAATAATGCCACACTATTCTTGCTTTGCTTCCTATGTTGTGCTGTACACAAATGCTAGCTCTACTCATAGTAATGCTACTTTAATCAGGTTACTTAGGCTTTTAGAAAAAGTCTTGTTGTCTTTGCAAGACGTAAAAGACATCACATTATAATCCTCACTTTTTATTTCATAATATAACAGTATCCACATTCAGCAATACTTAGTGTAGAAGATTTCTCTGTTTTTCAAGTAATGCTAAGCACATCTAATCAAGCATGTACACTAAAGTGATACTGAGAACTTGAAAAGCAGATTATCTTCTGCTACTAATTAATAGACAAAGAAAAACAAAACTAAACACTTCTAATCTGACTATTAACTATAATTGGAGACACATAATTAAATATAACTCAGCCCACATATCTCAGTTGTGCATTTCCAAGCATGGTTCCAGTGCTCTGTGAGCACTCAGTGTTCTAACAGGCAGCTCAGTTAACTTTTGAGGTCAGTGCCACCTCTGTAATACGGTAAAACATTCCCTCTCATCGAACAGTAGCAATCTAAATAAAATAAGAAGAATATAAAGTTCAACCCATCACCCAAGGTGGGCACTCAGCTTATTTGAAAATGTGCACAACTCAGCTTTGCTTCCTGAGGGAACTGTACACTGCAGGGAGGTAGAAGCATCCTGCTTGGCAAAGCGACCCTTGGGGTACCGTGCAGCGGCTGCTGAGGGCGGGGAGCCAAGCTGCTCAGCACGGAGCGTTGCTCGGCATGGAGCATTGCTTCCCAACGCTTGCATCAGGCTGCCTGACCCAACAGGAGCCTGCTCCCGAAAGCCAGCTGCAAAGCAATGCACTCTGCATTTCTCAGCACTGCACCAGACCGTGCTACCTGCTGCACGCTGTGCAAGTATGAGGCAGTATGGTTTATTGCATATAAACATAAATTGAATCTACTAACTATATCCTACCTGTATAATTGCACATTGCAGCATACATATTTAACAATATAAAAAGAAGCTAGTCAAACCTATGCCTCAGTTTTGAGCCATCAATACATAAAAATGTTTTATGAGAGACAGAATAACAAAGATACTTAGCATTTACAAAGCACTTTTATATACAGACTTGCTTAGGTAGACTTTTCACAGGAGAGTTAGAGATAGGAAAAGTAACAACTTGACTGTGTGTGCAGAGTGACACAGTGCCTTCACTAGGACAAAATCTCAAGTGTCCCAAACTCCCAGGCCAGTTCCCTCTCTTCAGAACTCAAAAATAACTCAAAAGTCACGTTGTATATTTGTCAGGATTACTAACAGGCTGTAATATAAAGAAACTATAGTTAAAAATATTTCATTCTTTATTGACACTTCTTAATTGCTTTTTGATATGGGAAATAAAATACTACTTGTTTTTCAGTCCTTGCAGAAGAGAATAATGAATAAGCATGAAAAAAGTACATGTTTAGATGTGTGTGTACAGATACCACAGAATTTCAGCTTGACTACTTAGCAAAAAAGGAGAATATATTTTACCCTCTTCACAGGTTTAGACTAGCAATCTCTAAAATGACTGGGGTTTAGGTTTCAGAAAGCCATTTCAAACTGCTGTTCCTACCTGCCTTCGAGAAGCAATAGTGCTATTGAAACTCCTGTTAGTCATCTTGGAATTCACAGGCTTGCTTTGGTGAGCCACGTCATTCCTCCATGTCTTAGAGTTTTCTTTTGGGTCCGAAGGGATGGGGTTCAGGAAGAGTATTCTAGCAATTAGGCCATAGAGGACAGTCGCCAATACCATTGGCACAACATAAAATATACCAAAGTCCATCATGTAGATAGGAGAGTAATAGCTCCTGGACACCCTGTAGCCACAGGACACAACAGTCGTGTCTTTGTAGACTACTGTATTAAGGTCTAGTAAGAAAAACCAGAGCATACAGTATATGGAAGTGAAAGCCCAGACAAAAATAATGATCTTTTTGGCTCTTGAAAAAGTGCACAGGAACTGAGCTTTGATTGGGTGGCAGATGGCTATGTATCTCTCAATGGTGAAGGCAGTGATGGAAAAAGAAGAAGCATTGATCCCTAGGTACTGCAGATAGGTGATGCAGAGACACCCCACATAGCCATACACCCAGGATCTGTACAGGCTTTCTGTGATATTGGGTAGTCCTGCAGCCACAAGCACCATGAGATCTGCCACAGCCAGACTCACCAGGTAGCAGTTAGTGGGAGTTCTCATGTGTTTGGTTCTGAGGACCACCAAAACCACCATGATGTTGCCCACGATGCCCAGTCCACAGATGAGGAGGACCAAGAGGATGGTAACCACTTGGTATTCGGCTGTAACAATTTCCTGGCTTGATAGTGGCAACCCAGTTTGGTTCTGCTCGTCCCCTGTGCCATTCTCCATCTTCACCAGCCCACTGCTGCGTCTGCCCAGCACTTGGTCTCAGCTCATGTTCTCCATGGTCCCCTGAAAAAGGTGAGTGGAGCAGAGCGTGGGGCGCACCGTAGCCCCAGAGCACATTCTCCATGTAGTCACAGTCCCATTCCTGTACCGTCCTCCACTCCCCTGAAAGCACCTGGTCTTTCAGTCTTTGTAAATTCGATTACCAGATAAATTAATCCCTCTAAGACTCCAGCTCATTTGCACAGGTTAAAAAGCTGTTTTCTCATAGCCGCTTTGAGGCATTCATGGGAACACAGCGTGTGAGAGATGGGGCTGTCCCCCCTGCAGAGGAGGAGGAGGAGGCGGCAGCAAGGAAAGCGGAGCCCTCCCGCACTGCCAGCTGGCTGAAGCACTGCACGGGACTGAGCTGATCCAGTCCAGGCAGCCTTCAGCATCACCGCTTTCCAGGAGGAGTCACAACATGCCGAGGGTGGAGACAGCAGCAGGAGGTGAAAGGAGAGTGATCTGTAAAGCCCCACAGATTTTCTTCTTCACGCTGCTTTCCCTTTCTGCTCTCAGACAGCCGAGTATCGATAATATTGATCCACCCTGGCAAAGAAAGGGGAGAGTGACAAAAAAATACACCAGTTTCTAAAATTCTGACTTCCCCCGTGTCCCTGTGAAAGTGATGGTAATTTACACTTCCCTCCTGCTTTGCAGGGAGCTGTAAGAGTCCCTTCGGAACTTACAAAAAGAAACGTACTGCCGTTTTTGAAAACAGCAGGAAAAATTGGGTTTCTTTACTTTGTAGACATTCTCTTCAAAACCTCTGTTGCTATCGCTGTCATCACCTCCGAGCCCTTTCACCTCTTTTCTGGATTGTGGCACAGCAACAATAAAACCATTAGAGCACAAATTACTTCTTAATGAGATCTGTCACACACACGTACACGTGTGCACACACTCACACACACTTTCTCTCTCTCTCACACACACACACACAGAGTGTTACTAATCCACCACCGTTTCCTCAATGAAGAATCTCCTCTGGTTGAATAAACTCTCCTTTTTCAGTCAGGTTGTGTAAAACCAGAGACAAATCAAAGACTGGTGGAAATAACTGCTTGAAGATGTGCTGATGAAAGCCCTACAGATGCAGCAGCAGTATTCATGAGCCCATCTGCACCTGGAGATGGATGCAGAACTTTCTTAATGCCTCAGTGAGAGAAACAATAGCAAACCCTTGTGCAGGGCTCTGCAAAAGAGCCCTTGTCAACTCCCCACCACAGTCCTTCAACCCATTGTTTCTTCTTATGCTATTGTGTTAAACAGTTGAAGATTAAATCTGGCTTTAAATCCATATTTTTCTCCATTTGGGGCAATTGTTTTCGCTCTTTGCTCAGGAAGGGTTCAAAATTTTAAAATGTTGCGCAACTGGAGAAAGGCAACTTGGATTTCAAAACAGATTTTAGTGTTAAGAGAGAAGGATTAGCATAGGCACATGGTGTAATGTTTGCAAAACTAGTCTTTTAAATAGACTGGAACAACAGGTGGTGACAAAAAGAGAATACCACCTGAATCAGAGCTGGAAATTAGACTCAAACACTTTCAGAGGTCTGAAGCCACTCAGTTAACTTTTCCAGTAATTTTTTCCATTTGCCTTTTCACACTTCAGTTGTGCTCAGAAGCTTTTCATCTGTAGACCACAAAGTACTTAATGAAGGAAGGTAATTATAATTATCTATTGTATCATCTATTTAACAGATGAAGAAACAGGGGTGAAAAGAATCAGATTTGTTGCCAGTGACCTGGCAGTGGCCTGTGGGAAAATTCAGGTTACTGGTTAGTTGACCAACGGAATATCAACAAAATCATATCATGGGTCTCATCAAGATTCTGCTCCATACGATCTGCAGATCCTGTTATTCTGGACCCAGCTAGAAGAGGAAGAAGGTCAGTGTTAGTATAACGCCTGGATGTCATAAAAAGAATTCCTTCCAGCCCCCTTCACACCCCACAACATTTTATCCTTCAAACTGGACAGATTCCTGCTTAGCAGTCTGTGCTTTTAAGGTTCTGTGGCTGTAGTGTGTGGAGTCCCAGATGCTCAACCCCGTAGTATAAAAGGCCCCAGGAGGGAGCCCAGGAGTGAACTATCATAGATTTAGTGTCAGTAATCAGGGACCTAGCAGGGATCAAACCCAGCAGGGTGTTGAACCAGAGTTCAAACCAGGAAACCGAGTTAGTTGACAGCCTGGAAAAAACCCTTAACCTTCATTGACTTCAGGTGAACCACACATTTTTGGCACCTTCATAGACTGATTTCTCTTTCAAGGGTGACTGATACCTTTCTGCCACACTGTTCGGCTATAAAGTCTTGTTCCTCATGTTTCCATGTATTCTGCTAGCTTATGTAGGTGATGTGGGTGGTCTGAGTTGAGGCTGAGGAACTAGTGCATCTGAGAGTATGTGTTTGCAGTGCCAGAAGTAATGGCTGAGGACGTGGGATGCCAAGAAGCTGGAAAATATTTCAAAACCCACGTGACTTTGAAATGAATACGGAAAGTGTGGAAGATACGCAAGAAATATGTTATCCAATGCTTACCTCATTTGTCTTCATCTGCTGTTGGTCTCTATCAGAGATAGGACAGACCACCTTGCTTCAGCCAGTAGCTCACTTTTTATGTCTTTTTACCAAGTATTGCATTCTGGTAAAGAAAAAAGTGTAGAGTTGTCACTGTATGGCTATAGGGACATATATCTACAGGAGGCATTCAAAGGATTTTGATAGTATTGATTAACATCCTCTATGAAGCATTTCCCTTTTCTTTCCATACAGTACTTTCCCAACCTGCAATCTTTCTATAACATCTGCAGTAATTGCAGAAGGAATTTCAAGACTGTAAATGTATGTTCTATGTAATTAAAGTATCTGCTATCATGGATTTGGCTCAAACATCACATGTTGTACATTGCCTGATACGTTGAAATTGTGCTTTCAATGTGATCATCAGTCAGAGATCAGATACTGAATCTGGGGATCAGTAAAAGACCAGCTGTGTTAATGCAACCATCAAAATACATGGGCTAGTTTCAAAAGCAGTTCAACATTAATATGTGCAAGCTCAGCAGCTGTGCCAGAGAAATTTTGACAGCAGAGGGACCGGAGATCACTGTGAAACTTTTAATGCATATCTGTTACTCCATTTTATGCACATACCTGTTGGTCTAAGCATCAACTGATACTACATATACAAATGAGGAGAGATGTCGTTAGCAAGTCAACAAAAATAGGTAGAAAAACAAGTCCTTGCAATGTGCTAACTTTTGCTAATACATTTCCGTTGGCACAATTCTTTGGATAGGAGGGAAAGGGGGAGGCATCATATTGATACACCCTGTGCTACATACTGCTCACCCAAAAATATTCTCCAATTTTTTTCCCCTTTGTCTCAATTAAAATGTGTCTCTGCTCACTTGACGCACAACAAACCCACAACAAACTGTCTCACAACGTTAAGCACACGCTGAGATGGAATAATGAATCACTATAAACAATTTACCCCACTAGCTATAAATTATTCTTAATTCTGTTTCTCTAACTCAGATTACTTCCCCAGCTGGCCTTTTCTGTTCTGAAAAATGGCTCCACAAAAATGGCAATTTCATACTCTGTTATCTGTCTGTACTCAGGGTTCATACAAATCATAACTAACTTGGATTCTTTACTCTGTGCCCACCTCCAGTGGAGCACTGCGCACTTCATGCTGTACAAATGTCTCCAAGGCTGCAGTTTGTAGAGGACAAAAGTCACCATCAGTGATGTAACTTCTGCACCATCCAAAGGCTGGCTTTTAAGCTTTGTAACTAGCTGCTGGCACGATCAGCTCCAAATGGGTTTTGAATTTGCACTTGACATGGTTAAATATTGTAGTAACTCTGGTCGGCTAGAATTTATTCTCCTGCATCTGCTGCACCATGTAAATGTTTCTGTGCTCATGTAGTGAGCCTGTGGCAAAGAATTTTGTTTGTGGGACAAATCTGCACCTGGAAAAGCCTTTAATGAGTAAAGATTGTGAGGGGACCAAGCACCTTTTCTGTGAGATAGATGTTGTTACTCAAGGCAGTGATCCCTCTTTCTAACTATTTTTTTGCTGCCTGTCACTGGAGAACACCTCCACTGAAGTAATGCCAAAATCCTGGGTGGGTTTTTACAGAAGTGCCTAAATGATTTAGGGCTTATAATGACTTGGGATTCCTACATGTATGTGATAAATTCTGTTTGATTTAGGGGCTTTTAATTTCAATGAAAATGCAAATCCTGTTTCCAAGGTGAGGTTTTTGTATCATCTTTATTTTCTTTTAATCTTTGTATTAGACTGGTGTTGGCTCAAGGCAAGTAATAAGGAATTTTTAACTTAATTGTTCTGAAAACACAGTTGTCACAAAACCTAAGAAAAATGGATTTAAGCAATCAGTTGGCTTACATGGGAAATTTGGTTTATCTCTTGCCTGTCAACAAGGTCACTGAATACTGTGATTTGCTGATACAGATCTGGGATGTGGCAAAGGAGACTGGAAGGACTTTAAGAGGTCTACATTTCACTGGCACAGGTATAAACCAGAGGTGCAGAGGAGTAGCAGAAGAAAGAGTCATGGTATGGTAAATTCACCACCCTTTTAAAGGATTAGTGTTTTCCAGACTTTCCCGCAAAGCTCTGTGCCCAGTGGTGTTGAATGCAAGTTACAAATAAAGTTTATAATCAAGAATAACTAATTTTTTGTAGATCACATTTGTTCTCCTGTTTTTCCCATCCCAAGCTTCTTATCTGGGTATGACCGTTCAAAGACTTGCTGTCTAAGAAAGCAGTCACCGAAACAACCGAAAGTACTTCTGCCACTTACTGGAATAGTGGCCACTTACTTGAATAGTTTAAAGTTTTTAAACTTTAAAAAGTTTAAAGCAGAGAGATCATCTGTCAGTTAATTTTAATATGTCTGTGTTCATTTGACTAGTCTGAGGTTCTGAACCTGCCTGTTTTCCTATTTTATAGTGTTATCAGCAAGGAAAAAGAGACAATAGGTATCAAAATGATACTGTGATTCCTAATAACGAGTGCACTAGAAATGTAAAGAAACTGTCATTTTGTAACAGTGAAAAGGAAAAAAAAAAGAATACCTGCCCTGGGACATCAGTTATAGAAAAGGCAACACCCTAAAATGTAACAGAAAATATTTCCTTTTAATATCTTTAATATACTGAGTACTGTATAGGTAAAAATTTTTTCCACAATGAAAAAAATATTAAACCTAGTTGATAACATTTCTATAAAATCATTCAGTTGTGCATTGCATGTAAATAAATGCTACAAGCTCCAACAGTCATTTAATACTATTTCAGACTAAAGAGGATGCCTAGAATTTCACTCATATACACACATTTGCCATGTGTGTTTAAAAGAGCTATTAGCTATGTAGGGCCAGCATACTGGACACTGATAAGAAGGATTCTGGCACTACTAAATGACCCCTGCACTTTGGCTTTAGCATTCAGTTGTCATGAGCACTACAAAATAGTATTCAACACTAAAATGATGGGATATTTCTGCAAGCAAGATATGATTCCAAGTATTTCATGTACAGATGCATTCTCTTTAATGCTTTAATGATGCATAAAGACAGCATGCAAGATGCTTATTAGTTTGGATTTTATTATTTTTACATTGGAAGCATTGTCTCATAGTACATTTCAGCAAATGCTTTGCACAGCTGTCAAGACAAGCATCTTTATGCGAGAATAATATTTTCAGTCTGGAGCAATTTGTTGAAGGGATTAATTGGATGATAACGAGCCACACTAAGAACGAGGCATGACTTATGATGTCTAAAATGTGCACATGTCAAATATTGTAGGCAAAGGACTCTAATTGTATGATTTTGTGCTCTTTGGGGTTTCATTCCTTTTATTACAACTGAGATGTTAGCAGCCATCAATGAAATTTAAACTCAACGGAACATGTACTCAGAGCTTATAGTTATAGAGATAAGCAGCTGCTCTTCTTATTTTAATAGTTCTTTCAGAAATCAGTAAACACTGTATGCACATGGTATAGTTGGATTATGTTTTAAGATCCACGCATGTATTTTATATCATAAACATAATCGTAATGATTATGTTTGAATAATGCCTTATCTGCTTAAGTTCCATTTTCCTTCCTACGTATTCACAGGCACCTGAGAATCAGGTGTACAGGACAGTACCTGCCCCCCTTTTACAGCGTGACAGTGAATACAGGGTGGTTTTAAATTTTAATGCATACATTTCAAGAAAGGGGGGGAGAAAAGACAAAATAGAAACTGAAGACACATGCATTTCACAACAAAAAGTCCCAGATGGAAAAATAAAGAAGAAAATACTCGTCAGTTTTGAAAAATTTAAGGGGTCCTTTTCTATTTTAAATTTGTATTTTCAGCAGGGCGTCACGAAGACTTAAGGTAGAAGAAAACCACCAAAATTGTTGGGGGAGAGAAGCAGCGGTAAGATGGTGACAGAGGGAACATCACTGAAGAAAAACAAGAGGCTGCAAATCTGACTTTTAAATGAGCAACACAGAGCAATTTGGAGAGAACCTGGAACACTTGTGTTAAGTACATCAGAAAGGGGTTTGCAAGAAACAACCACAAATTAAGTATCTGTGTATTTATCTGTCTCTCCCCTCTTGCTGTGTGTTTGCCAGCAGAGGATTTTTGAGGCATTCCAGGCATCACACCACAGCTCCCTGTTTGGAAGGAAGCTCAAAGAATTTTGTTCCAGCACACCATTCCTGTCTCCATGTTCTGGCTGAGCTCAAGATCCAGTGGCACTTCTCACAGCAGTGGTGAACTGTAAGGGTGTGGCAAATGACTTATGGAGCATTTTATCTTTGGAAAGTTATGCAAGTGATAGCTCACCCTTACACCTCCCCGGGGAGAGAAACAAGGAGATTAGGTGTCCAAGGTCAGCCCACAGGAGAAGTCAGCATGAACATCTCGGCTTAGGATGAAGAATTTGCTCATCCCCAAACAGCTGCCTTAATTAGGAGAGAATACCAACGATTTTGGGGATGACTAATTCCAAATGTACACCACTGCAATAATTTCTTGGGTCAGTCCTAGCTGCTTTATGGACATATAGTAGATGCACAACTGGCCCAGGGATGTAAGCAATGTGGTATGGGTGGAAGCACCATGTCAGAAATTGTGGCTTGGCTGCAAGCTAATCATTGCTGTGCCTGATTAGGTAAATGTTTCAAGTTGTTATGGCAAGTACTAAAGGGAAAAGGATGAGTCAATTTACTAAAATTATACTTGAACACAGGGAGTAGCTAGGCAACTGGGTTAGTATTATCCAAAGTTAGTCAAGTATTGGAGATTCCTCATGAACAGCAAGTTAAGTCCAGAACTTCTGTGTGTGTCACCATCTCTGTTGTCCTTAATGCAGTGACCTGAAGTCAGAGATCCAACACCTTTGACAGCTGAATCTAGAGGAACAGTCCCGTACCTTTATTTATGCAGTTTGCAAACCATGTGTGAAAACACTGGTCTATTTTATGATTTCGTCTGTTTTGGGTTTGGTTTTTTTTATAAATCCAGTGCACTGAAATGGTTAAAGAAGGAGGAAGGGAAACAAATAGGAGCAGAGAGCAGTACTTTAACCCTAAGCTCTCCTACACAAGGGGGCTGAGTACTGAGCTGGGTACTAACAAGACCATAGATAGCAAGGGAAGGCAGTTATTTCCCTCTCTCAGCACTCACTTGGCCCATATGAGAAATACCATGTCCTGTTTTGAGCCTCCACTACAAGAGAGGTGTTGATAAGCTGAAGGATGTCCAGCAGAACATCACTGAGATGGTTTGCAGATGGATGGGTGCATGTGGGACATGGGGAGAGGCCGAAGGAACAGTTTGCTCAGCCTGGAGGATTATCAGCTTTCCCTGATTCAGGGGACTAGCTGATGCCTTCAGTTACCCAACAGGGAAGGTGTTATGGAGAAGGCAGAGCAGGCAGTTCTCATGGACATGCCGGGCAAGGACAAAAAGCAAAAGCCACAGCTTTCAGCAAGGGAAAGTCCAACTGAACTCAGAAAACAGTTGCTCAACCTGGGAGAAGCTGAGGATGGGGACAGAGTCTGGAGAAAGGTTGGCACCTCCATCCCTGGAGAGCTGCAAAAGTCAGCTGGGCCCCAGAGTGACAAATTCTGAAGGCAGGCTGCTTTTCAGAAGGAAGTTGTAATACCTGACCTCTAAAGTTCCCTTCCAACGTAAATGTTCCATAGTAGCGTTGGGAGTTTCTGAAACTGCTTTCCACCCAAAAGCTGTGGTTGGAAGAACACTAACTACTGTGTCCTACCCCAGACAACACGTCCGTAGGAAGAGGCTGGATTACAAGAAAGCTCTCATTGCACTTCAGTGAGCTTTGGATGAGGACCTCTCAACACTGAACTTCCATCAAATGGTTTCATCATGTAAGAAACAAAAAGATGGCACGAATTGAAAAGACTGCAGATGACAGACAGCCATGCAGAGCCAGGCATACGGTTTGTGCTCCTTGTGACTACCCGAATGGACTCATGCAGCATTGTTTCTGTATCCCGGCTGAATGATCTAACCCACGAATTTTAAAAGTTTAGTTGTGCTGAATTACTCCAAGGTCAATCCCACTGATTACTAATAATGCAGATTTTTGTCTTGAAAGTCTTTCCCTATTGTATCCCTGGAAACAGATGCCTTGTATACAGCAATTCATTATGTGTAGGTTTTTCTGCAACTCCATTTATTATTTCTTGCAGTTGGAAAGGTGAGTAAGTTAACAGTGTTTTAGAAGGTAGTACATAAGTAATAGAGAAAACTTTGGCTTTTGTTTCATCCTTTAAAAAGAATCACTGTTCTTCCTTCCCTTAAGCACCGAGATTTCATAATATTTTTAATTCAATTTCCCCCTGATTATAGGTCACTTCACCTGTAAAAGTAAAAAGTTTTGTAAAACTCTTTAAAATATTGTTCCGTGTCTGAAATGAATGCTAGCTTGGGAAAATGCTGGAGTGGAGGTGGGAGTTCACAAGTTCACAAGAAGAAATGGGAGCATCTAAGATTGAAGGCAGCTGCTGGACATTCTCCTCTGCTAAGGGAGTTGTCAGCATCACAGCAAATGACAGAATCCCCTGCTTCTCCCACGTGGGCTTTCTTGAGCTTTCATTCAAAAGTAACACTGCAGAAGCTGGGCATGATTCTGGCTTATATTATGTCTTTTCATCCTTTAGACAACATTTATTAATGCTATTTGATAATGTATAATTTCAAAAAAGAAAATGTGTACTGTGTAAGTCTGCTTTATTTCATATACGTGCTTTGGATTAAAATTGTCGCCCATATAAACGCAATAGAAAGCCATTTGTGATTATTGGCAAAATGTAGACTATACTCCCAAATTCTTAATAAAAATCAAATTATTTCTAAATTATATTGGAATCTTGTTCTATAAGGTTTATATTCTATGAGCACACACGTATGTTGTAGGCATTAAAATCAATGGCCTATAAAAGAAATCCAATATTTGCAACAACAGAAACAAAACCAAAAAAGGCTGTCTGAAAGATCAAAGCAGAAATCTTGTCTTTGGTGGATATGAGGTTTAGATCTCACAGATTCCATAGTTTTACTTCAGGGTCAAAACTTCCTAGTTCCTATGTAAAACAAATTTTCTATCATCTGCTTTGTGTCTCTAGAGAATCTCAAGTCAGGAGAATAAATACTAATTCTACCATGACTCTGCACAGAGCTTTGTTATAAAGAATATAGTTGCTTGTCTGTTATTCTAGAGCATAAAGTAATGAATGATCAGGCAGAATTCCAGGACATTAATTTACTTTTGCTTGTAGTAGGCTTGTCATAATTCAGCACACTACCAGCTTCTTATGCTTAGAAGAAATATAACACAAGGGTATTTAATCACTCATCAAGATACTAAATTTTGATAAAGTTTAATGCAAATTGTTCCTTGCTGTGAAAATTACTCATCTCACCTGAGTACCTTGATTACCAATAGGCAGTCGGACACATCCATAATGAGATGCTCGGTGGGTTCAAAATGCTGATCTAGTAGTTGGGAAAGAGGTTGACTCATTTGGTCTTGCAAAGCAGTTGACAGCTAGGCACTTTTTTACTTGCTGAAGAAATAGCTCAACAAAATCTTAGAAAAAAACAGTAGATAAAGAGCATCTGAAAGAGCAGCTTTCAGCTGGCGTGGCATCAGGCTGGGTCCAGATGAAGCACAGGCCATCAACTGCCCAAGTATGGTGGGAGAACATCAGATTGGTTTGAGGGTTATCGAGCCTAATCTCTAATTTGATGTAAAGCTTCCTAACTAGCACTGAAAAACTGAATTATGCCAAAAAACATATAAGCGTCTGGTGTTTGACTAACCAGGTGTGCTCAGCTATTTGCTGTTGAACACCATAAATGCTGTAGAAGAGACCCAAGATTGGAGTTTGTGATCCCAGTGGTGTCTTTACTTAAGCATCATAAAAACAACTGCTGAAAAAACTTCTGGCAGTGACCTGAGATGGTCAGTTGTGAGTGGCTGGTTGCTCAGCTACAACATGGAGCAGACTGAAAGTTATTAGTATAAGGATATGAAAATAATATGCTTTTCTACATCCTTGGCTTCATGTTGTATGCTCTATTATGCAAAGGCAGTAGAAAACTGGTTTATATCATGACTTCTTGCACATGACACTGGGTAATGGGTGCATTGCTGGAAGGGCACAGAGCTGCTGTTATAGCTAAGTGAAGGGATCTCTAAAAATGTTTTGTGCAGAAGCAAATACAGCCAGGATGAGCCTAGTAAAGTAACTTTTGTTGAGAAGAAAAAAATTAGCAGCTGTATTTTGTCATTTCAAAATGTTGAAGTATTTCTAATAATTAAAAAAAAAGAGAGTTATGTTCTGTAGTTGAAAATGTAAATCTGCTTCTTCTTAACTTCTGAGCTTCATAAAAGTTTTGAAAACAACTGTTTTGATTTCACTTCAGTTACTTTCTCTGAGCATGTTTGCTCTTTAATGTAAACAGTAAATCACAAAATTACTTACTCATCTATATTTAATAAGTAGAATAAACAGTAAACTTGGAAATGCCGTAGGCCAGAGTCAGAGAGTGGTTGGTGTTAGAATTCGGGTGAGTCCACGGCAAAAGAAGCAAGACATGACAGTGTGATGCTTTCTTTTGCCTTCTCTTGAGCCTGTACGAAATTAGACCAGTTCAGAATCTAGCCCACTGATTTTCATTCTGGTATGAGAAAGGACTGAAGCTTGTGCATCTTCGTCCGTTTGCTCGCTCAACCAAAGTAATTCTTAGAAGCTTTAATGAACTTCAAATATATTTGACGGTTAGCAGTCTCAAATACATTAAGGCTGACAAAATTCAAATAAGTGGATACATAAAGGACAGAAACCTGAGGCAACAGGTGTGCATGGAAATGGAGTAAGTTTGTAACAAGACTATCAGAAAACCCATGCAGGAGAGAGCCATTATACACACCAGAACACAGGGGAGAAGCTTGGATCAGAATTTGTGCCTTGTTAGACACCACCGAATTTAACTAAAAGATGCATTTCTGCAAAGAACCACCTACTTTATTTCTGCTGTTCAGAGAATGGCTCACTTGATTTTGTAAGTGTAAATTTGATAAATATAATGAGACATGTAATCTTAAAGACAATGTAGCAATTTATCCACGTGAAACAATTAATTAAAAAACCCACAATGATAACAATCAGAGGAACAAATCACTTATTAATTAGATATGAGTGAATAGGTCTGAATCAAATAAAATCTACTCAAGCTGTAATCCTGTGAGATAAAGCTCAACAAATGTTGTTTCCTCCTTGGAGGCCTGATTTTGTTTTCTGTTATTCTTTTATTGCTTAGAATGCAGAGGTGTAAAAAGTGGTAAGTTTGCTCCTTTTGAGCCTCATTCATTTCTGTTATAATTGTATTGTGAATGAGCAGTGAGTATGTAGCTAACATCTCAAAATAGCTTTAATTCTTTATAACAACACAGCTATATTAATATCCTTTAACCAAAGTCAGCACCTTAATCAGGACATATGCAAGACCACATTTTTCAGATGTATTAGATGTATTTATATACATTATTATGGAATGAATAATTAAGAATTGTCACATTATTTTACCAGACTGTAAAAACATGCTTTTGTTAATGGATAGCGTGGCTTGAAAGACAATTTTCTAGCATACACAGCTCTTTCCCTCTGCTCCCCTCTCTCATCCTTCTTCTTCCATAAACCCCTCTATGACTGTGTATGGCACAACACACACCCTTCCATGTAGTTATCCCTCTTGCCCTTAGCTCTAAAGGCCTACATTTTGTGGACATATTCCATTACCACCTGAACAGGGAGGATCATAGGCTATGTTGTCAAAGACAGGTTCACAGCTGTGTGCATCAAGCAGGAGACCTGCTTCTTCTGCTCCGGCTGCTCTCAGCACGGCAAGGAAGGGAGAGGTCTGTCATGTTCCCCCCCCTTGATGTGACGTGGTCAAAGACCTAACAGGCACATGGGGTTGCTACCCATTCAGTTGCAAAGCTTAAGACAGCGAAAACAGTGGACAAAAAATGCCTGCGGAGTTGATCTCAGCCTAGTATCACCCCCTGTGGAGGTTTAGCTGATTATAGTGCTCTGCCTTTTTTTTTTTCCAAGTGATCAGTAGCACGGTGGGGTGTTGGTGGCTCAGGTGTAGCTTCCTCTTAACCTATCAACAGAGAAAATAAGTACAAGGCAGTAAAACATTTTAAATTGGACAGAAAGTGGAGTAGGGCTGTATGATCTAGAGTTCAGTCACTGAAACAAATGAGCAGCACTGCAGTCCCTAGTAGACGCTCAAGTAATTTTATAATATACGTAGATTTAAGAGGACAGTGGAGCTGCTCCTCATTCGTCTCTTGTTAGCTTTTGGTTTTGTCTTCAAACACGACTCAGTTGTCGTGTGTTAGCAATGAGTTGTTACCAGAAAAAGTTATGTTAGCACCATAGGCTGTAATCAGCTCTCCATAAATACCAACCGAGCTGTAACAGGGAACCATAGGCTCTGTGCCTCTGACACTTAAAGCCACTAAGGCAGCTTTAAGGGATAGCCTGGCTGTTCAGGGGGATCCTTGCAGCCTCCTGTGGAAGCCTTTGAACCAGCAGCAGAAGGGGATGATAAATAACCGCCAAGGAAATCTGAGTGGAAAAGATGCGGGGGACGAAGCTGGAATGGCTGATGGCCATTTTGCAGAGCCAGGAGGGTTAAGAAAGCCACACAAGCCAGAAAAGAAAGAAACTGGAGGGGAAAAAAAAAAGGCTAACTTGGGCTTGGAAATGGGTCTTGACAGCAGCACTGGAAGGAGGAGAACAGGCTGAGGGTGGACCAAAGGAAACAGCATCTTCTTGACAGTTCACTGTGCAGAACAAAGCCAGCAAGACCACCAGATCAGGTGCTGGGGGCTGTTTCTGCTCCCCCTGCTCCCCCCCCCCCAACTGCTTGTACTGGCCCAGCCCCACCACAGACAGTCGTGGAGAAAGATCCACAAGGCTGCCCACCCTTGAGAAACAGCCCGCTGCCACGCACTTGGTGGTCAGCCCTCAGCATGCCACCTGCGGGGTGAAGGGAAGGAAGGCACGGATCCTGCTCCACACAAATCTGTAGCCAGTCTGTGGTGCTGGGCGAGGCTGGGCTGCTCAGTCACAGGAACGTTGCGTGGTGGGCTGCGGGTTCGGAGGTCAGCAGAAAGCAAGAAGGATGCAGCGTTTTTTCTTTCTTTCAACAGCCTGTGAAACAGAAAATGAGTTGGTTCTTCAGGTGGATTCTCTTTCATTTTAACATTTGCTTTTTGCCTTGGCATAGCTGACATTTTTCGTGCTGGATGAACTTTCACAGTCAGTCCATGACTTCTGCAATGCTTCTGAAACAGATAATGGTATGATGTACGACCAAGTCATGGCTGGGCTTCCAGGACCAAATTCTCTGCCAGTCTCCATTCATTGAATCAGATCTGTTGGCAGCAGATTTGGCACTCCTTGTAAGCAGGAGGCACCAAAACCAAACCTGCCCTCACTGCTTTGGAGAAACTTTCCAAAAAAGCTTCCTCTTGAAGGCATGGCTAGGTGTTTTCCATGTAAAATGAAAGCCAGATCTTAATGGACACATTCCTTCAAAAATCTTACTACAAATTCTGATGCTATTTGCCCATTTAGACAGTTTCAGCATCCTCTTTAATGCGGTCATATCCACCACTGAAACTAGGTAGTGCTGAGAGCCATGAGCTGCATATTAGAGTTTGTTATCGTTGTAACAGTGCTTCAGATTTTTTCAGTCCTGTGTGTTTCTGTGTGTGGGGTGTGTGTGTGCCTGTGTATAAACACGAGTGGGTGTATATCAAAGGCAAGCAGAACAGTCTGAGGAGCCAAAAGCTGGCTGGGCGTCTCTGCAACCAAAAGCTACAAGGGTTATTGACCCTGATTATGATATGACGTACATTGCTTGTTTATGCTATTCTGCCAGAGACATAGCAGGTGGAGGACCAGTACCTGCAGCAGGTATTCCAGGAGAGTTGCTCAACCCACCGCCCTAAGCAAACTTTCTGGAAGAAAATGTTAGTTTTAAGCAAGTCAGACAAATCAAAGCATCGTTAAACATGTAGGGAGAGAAACAGTTTTGCTTTGAAGAAAAGGAGGAAAAAAACCCTGAACAACTCTTGCTGTATGTTTCAGTCTGTCCTTTTTACCCCCCGCAATAAAATAACATGATAAACCACCTGAAATACCAACAGTCACTATTTACTGTCGTTTGAGAGAGCAGGCACCAGCAGTTGAAAAAAAAAAATAATATTCTGCTTCAATTAATCATCTTAGACAGTAACGCACAGAGTGTTTATCTCTGCTGCGGTCACACAGGCATTGAGAGCAGCATTTCTGTGTACACTGCCTTAAACTGCCATGAGTACACTGTGTCCTTGAGCTGCTCACACCCTCCTCAGCTGCAGTTTACTACTCCCCACATCAATACTCTGTATAGCAGTGAGCAACAGGGCTCAGATCCTGTCCATCCTCCACAGGAATTCCATGTTTTCCTCCCCTAAATGTGATATTCTGCACATAAATTAGTATAGCAGTTTTCTCATCCTGGCTCTACACATTCCCAAAAGAGTTACAAAGGAGGCAATAAAAAAGCCTACAAGCTCAAAAGGAAGCTTTTATTTTTATTGTTTGTGACTGCCCTTACATTGCTACATATCTCCGAGAATTTGTTATATATAATCTTTTTCCTAATGCATTGTTAGTTCAGAAACCTACAGTGGGTTTCAGTTCAGCAAAATTCACATGAAAATGAACCTAGGACTTTCCTATAAGCTACACAGTCATTTCAGTGGAAAATATTTGCAAATGTACAACATGCTATTTTGATTCTGTCCTTTAAATACAGTTTCCATAGGAGCTTTCTCTAGAGGAGTTGTTGTTTTTTGAATTTTCAAAATTCTTATTATTTCACAGTGTCTAGGAAGGTGACTTAGTGAATCCCTTAGTACAAATTCATGTACCCTCCAGTGAGTTCTTCCTTGTCCTTTGATATCTCGTGTGTGGTGGAAACTGTACTCTGTGCGGTTATTCATGAAAGAACACTTATTTTCACAGTGTACCAGCCTGAAGATCTGCTGTTCTTCTGGGAGAACACTAGTAGGCTTGTCATGCCAAAAGATTTCTCACTAGTCACTGAGCTGAGTGTGTAGAGCCCATTCCTCTGGTCCAGCACCCTTGTAGACTAAATCCTCTATTGACTCCACTTGTTGTGCTTTTACTGTCTTCTTAAAATTCTACTTTAAAGACAGAGGATTTGTAGGCCACCTTACATATCCATTTAGAGACTTGCAGTGTGTCTATAACTTTTGTGCATTGTTTGGACTAACAAAGATTTGGCAACAGTGACAGAGCTACTGTTGTGGATCATACATATACTCAGCAAGGTAGATAGGCATTAGGAGTCCACTTGCAGTTAACATATTTTTAAAAAATCAAGAAAAGAGTCAAAAGCACACCATAATGGCATCAGTTGTTTTAAAGTTTACATTGTTTACATTTCATTTGCTTTGCCCAAGTAGCTAAGCTGGCAGAAGAGGCAGGATGACATACCAAAACTAATAAAAGTTGCAAATCCTACTTGTTAGGCACAAAAGTTGTGGCTCTGCAGAATCCACTTCCTTGCACTGAAAATAAATCCAGCTGATGGACTGTCCGTCTCTGTAAGCACATTGAGATCTCAGGAGCCAGGTCTCTTCCTCCAGGAGCTGGGAGCTGCAGAAATCATTGGGGAAAAAGCACTTGGGAGCCACTGCAGGAAAAGAAATAGAGAACCAGGTTTGTGTGCTGTCCCCAAGATCCTAATGGGAGAGTGTAGAGGCAACAGTTAAACTCCTTTCAGAGGTGCATATTGATAGAACAAGAGACAACGGATACAAACCTGAACATGGGAAACAGTTTGGATGAATGATTTGGAGTCTCTATCCCTGGAGATTTTCAGAACTTGCCTGGGCAAGGCCCAGCCTGATCCACCTGTCAGTGTTTTGCATAGGAGGCTAGACTAGATGATCTCCAGAGGTGCCTTCCCACCTGTCTGCTTCCATGACTCTAAAGGGAGATGTTGGAAAAGACTGTGGTGCATACCTGCTCAGAGTACGGACACAGGGACTGGGAGGCTGTGCCTTTGCACAACCTGCATTTGCAGAGCAGATCTGAGCAGAGTCTAGTGAAGGATCAGACCCCAGTGCATGTATGATGTGAAGTCAGGACACAGTAGAGCAACAAAAGGAGAGTACCAAGGTTAGTTTTTCTTCTAAATCTTTGCCAGGTGGATAAAATCCTGGGGTTTTGCCAGGCCCTTATTATTTGTCATGTCACTACCAAGAAATAGGAAGACACAGCTAGGTGACAAGGCTTGGCCATCTTATAAAAAAAACACATGCTACTTTAGCAAGTCAGTTAACACCTCTGTTCCCACACATGCAGAAGATGCGAGCATCATGGATAATGACATTCAACTCAGCAAAGAAAAAGGTAGCTTTACCTAACACAGACCATATAATGTGAAAAATAGTTCATATAAACAAGCAGTTCAAAACCCCAGGACTTAAACTAAGCAAGCACAAAATATCGTCTCAGAATAAGCACTGCTATGAGAAGGTGAGAATTTGTGGCTCCAGGCCCCAGCAGGCATTGCTTGCTCAGGCAGCATGTGAGATGAGGCAGTAGCAAAAATGCTGAGGTGGCGTGTGAGTTGTGCATATTTTTCTTCATTTAACACTCCATTTAACACAAAGCTATTTCAGCCAATTTCAAAGATCTCTTGTGAACCTTATTGTCACTTCACACTTACAAAGCCAGACGGCACAAAGACACGAGCCCATAATGGACCAAAAGAACATTTTTTATTTTTTTTTTCAGTTGCTACATGTTCAGTCTCTCAATCAGCCTGTTAGTTGCTATGGCCATTTGCAGCCACAGAAGTTGTTTGTTCAAGGTGGTCTTCTTTTACATTTCACACCATTGCTAGGCCCATTGAAGAAAGATATATAGTCCTTTAATTCTCTATAATCTTTTTTGATTTAATCATTTTGCAAAGGTGATAGGAAACCTTGGAAAACCTCCACAAGATCTAGCACTGCACATGAGTTTGAGGAGATGTGGTATGTACACCTTTTGTTGAAATGGTGGTCAGGGGAAGGGTCATGCAGCTGTGTGGAGTGGGGGAACAGCACCAAAGCACATGGACCCCAACGATGTAAAATACACAATGAATGCGAAAGAAATATCAAATGAATAACTAATGTCCGGAAGCCTCATATACTTAAAATCAAGTTTAAAAATTAGACTGGTTGAATGTATATATTCAGCTGGATCAGTACTTTGATGCACGTTACAATGAAGTTATATCAAGTCAGACTTAACAACATACTAAGGCTTTATTGTTCTTCAGTTCAATGCCATGCAGATGCTTTTGTGTGTTGGTGAGGTGAGTCCTCATTTTTAAGCTGCTTACGAAGAACCAGAGCGGCAGGAAGCCTCCATCGTTGCAAATGTGTCTGAAAAAGGTACAGTTACCCTAGCAACAGGCACTTTATGAACTGTTTCAATACAAATAAGCTATTTGTCTGTGCTGTATGTATCAGAAAACGTCAGGAAACATGATGAATTCAGAAAAGAAGGATGGGCATTCACAATAAGCAGTGAATAGGTTGCTGCTTTGTGTCTGCACATCTGTGTGAGTACACACTGGGTGTCATTTGGGAACCATTATTATTTGATGCCTTATTATTAGGAATAGGTGTGCAAACTGTGCATAAAAGCAAACCAAAACATATACACAATCAGATCAAATGGATCACGTTTTGTATCCATCCACTGCTCACATTTTCCTGGGGCAATTACAAGTCCAAGTCTTGTAGAAAGACTTTTTAGTTGATAAAATTAGCACTGGAGATTATTAACTGAAAAATATTCTAGGAAACCAACACTTAAAAATAAAACCCTATTTTTTAAAAACATTTTCTGCTTTAGTGGCTTGCCAGAAGAAGGGTGGCAAACTAATTCTGTGATTCGCCCTGAAGCTTGAACCCTGGGTACTGTCTGAAGATGACAGCTGATCTCAGCGAGTGTTCCCAATGCGGCAGGTGGTACAGGTGCATTTCTTGTTGAGCTCCCCAGCTCTGAAACCACACTTTTCAGTCATGGTCTTTTGTAGGATGGTAATTTTTATGTGTACCGAGTAAGTGGAGAAATACATTATGAATTGCATGTCATTTCAGAGCTTCATTACACAGTTGAGATGACAAGAAGTGGGCATGCAGCCACAGCGCTTTGTCTTGGCAAGCACCAGTTAAGTCCATCTTTGTGATGTTTAGTCCTCACAAAGTAACCAAATAGTGACTTTTCTGGAAACTGAGACTGCTGGATGCCACCCATTGGTTGGAGAGCTCTTGCGTATTTGTTAATTATTTCAATTAGTTTTATAACATGCCAGGGAAATGTCTTTCTTTCAAAACGAATGCCTGGCTTTGATTTAGAGGCTGTGGTTTGTATCTCCAAGCCTTGCTTGCCTGTTTTGCCTGCCTGAAATGGCTGTTTACATCCTGGGTACGGCAGTCCACAATTTCTGTGGGAAGAGCAACCTGTATCTCAAAACCGTTTTTGCATTTCCTTATGCATCGGCTGAAGCAAGCAGTGGATAACTGTGCCAAAAGAGTGGCTGCTGCAGGGCAGAGCTGAGATGCTTGCAGCCTGGTTTTACCTGAGGGGGGTCACATCCCCCAGCCACCAATGGGTGGCAGTTCAAAACTTGGAGGGGACCTTGCTGTCCCTGCAGGACTGCAGGGCAGGCATAGGCACTCCTCCACGCTATGTCTCCGCTGGAAGGTGCAAACTCCCACCAAGAGCAGGGGAGGACACTGAGCTTCAGGGTAGCTTGCAGCAAGACAAAGACGACCTTGCTTCACCCCTCCCTGTTCTTGTCCCTCAGGGCCACACAGTCTGTCAGCCTCTTGAAACAATACTAAAATAAATGATATGGGTTACCATTTCTATCACTGCTACATTTGTGGTTTTATTTCTGCAGTAAATGTTAAGCAGGATTTTAAGAGATTTTACTCTGAATGAAACGTCGTCATCATGAATAGGTTAAGTGACAATGTAACAGCTGTATCATAGAACCATTTAGGTTGGAAATGTCCAACCATTAACTAAAAAGACAGGAATAAAAAGGACAAAATCCCCTGACAACAGGTGATAAATGATAATTTTTCACAGTAGGGCCATGATGATGCATCTTATTTCATATGAACAGATATCCATGGTGAAGCACACAGTTGTAGTTAGCCGGTCCCTCAGTATATAGGGATCCAGACAACGGACCAGCACATTTAGAAACTGGGAGAACTGACTAGTGCCAGGATTACCACACCTTTTTTACACTTCTCTCCAAAATGACTCCAACTATTCAAAATTACTCTGGTCAATGATTCAATTTTTTCCAACAGTCCTTTCTAAAACTTGGTATAAAACCTCAAAATTGACAAGTTGTGCTGAAAGCGCACACAGCCTGTTGTTTTTACAAATTTTAAAGTCATTCCTTCATGGATGGCTGTTTTTTATCTTTCTTTTTGTTCATGATCTTGTTTCTACACAGACTGGACCCAAAATGCAAGTTAAAAGTGAGTTTTCCTGTTGATTCCAGCAGACATCGGATCAGACCTTGACTGTGCAAAGAGACATAAGAAAGAATTCCTATCCTGTTATTCTTAGGCATCAGAAATATTTTCTTTCTAGCTGGACTGCACTTATAACACATCATTCTCACAAATTGGCCTGTGCTGTTGCCACTGCAGTAATATGCAGTTACAATTTGCTTCCCTGTCTTTTGTTCCCCGACAGCATAACTAGCCTAGAACATTTTGTCAGAGATCTTCTCTAGGAGTTCAAACCCCATCCGCTTTGAGCACTGGAAAACACACCGACTAGGATAGCTGATTATCATGAAGATATAAACCAGGAATTAATGTATGCTGCTTTTTGTACGGTATCAATGATTATGCGTGGGCGCCCTTTTAAAATGAATTGTTATCCCAAGCTTTTTGCTTTCCACACAGTGAACTCCCTCTGAGAAAGGCCAAATAATCTCCTTGACAACACAGCATTAATGGTCAGATCATTTTATCACAGCTGAAATGATGTTTAATAGTGAAATATATATAGCTAGGGCTCATGAAGGCTGTGTGGATTTTCTAAGTACCTGTAACCCATTGAAACATGCATCCTCTGCAATTTGTATGGGCATGAAGGCAGCAGGTTCCAGAAGCTTTAATCTTGCTCCACAAAGCAGCTTCACAGAGGCAGACCCACCAAACCGGGGAGGGGTGGGGGGTGGGGGAGCGGCTCTGGGGCAGCATGTTCAAGGCTGAGACAGAAATGGATGTGAACAGAGATACAATAGTTTTAGGCATGACATCTCTTATCTTTCAAAAATAAAAGTGCAGCAGTGATGTGTCAGGCTTCCCCTCTCCCTGTGGATGGTGATACAGATCAAGGACATCCCTCTTGCTCCTGCAGAACTGGGAAAGCTGTCCTCACTCACAATGAATGGGTTGGTTTGGGAAAGGTGCTGTCTCTCTCAGGAAGTGTCAGACAGTTTTCTGAGTCCCCAGACAAAAGAAACAGCCATTTTTCTTTACATCAAGATTTTGTTATAAGTTATAGCAAAAACTGGAAGCATTCTTATTTATCTGCTGTTTGAACACCAATCAAACAGCAGATAAGATCTATGGAAGCTACCAAAAGGATTCAAAAGCCCAGGATAAAAGTTCTTAAAATAAAGATTCAACTATGTGTGGATGTGCAACTGGGCATGGTACTGCCATGACATGACTTTTTGAAAAGCTGTGCAAAGCTAGAGCGCAGCTGGCAACCTCCACACGTCTGGATTTCTGCGAATCTTTAGCTTTGCTGGGAGTCTGCGGTGATGAAGTAGCAAGGGACTTGGGCTTTTTTCATTGTCACATCTCCCTGTATTATTTCATTAGAGATGGCCCAGGGTTGCTCCAAAATATGATGAACTGGTGGTGAATAGGCAGGTAGGCACTGTGAAGGCTCTAGCAAGTAGTGTGTAGGGGTGTCCTTTGCAGCAACGGTAATCTGCCAACAGTCCTTGCCCTAAAACCATGGTGAATTCTCCAAGACCAATCTTGGTAGCAGAGACAAGAGGCCTGAACAGACCATTGGTCCTGGCACAGGAGCACTTCCCTGAATCCTAACTGTGCTGGGTTGACCCTGGCTGGAGTCCAGGTGCCCACCAAAGCTGCTCTATCACTCCTTTCCTCAGCTGGACAAGGCAGAGAAAATATAACAGAAGGCTTGTGGGTCAAGACAAGGACAGGGAGAGCACTCACCAATGACCATAACGGGCAAAACAGACTCAACTTGGGGAAATCAGTTAATTTATTACCAATCAAATCAGAGTAGCATAATGAGAAATAAAACTAAATCTTAAAAAAACCTTCCCCTGCCCCCCCCCCGCCCTGCTCTGCCCATCCTGATGCCCCCCCACTTCGGGCAGTGAAGCTGGGTGGCCGAGTCCCCTCCTGCCCCAAGCTCTGCCAGTGCTCCCCTCGCCCCCTGACACCCTGCATCAGAGGTGAGGCCCCAGGTACCTCCCTCCCACCCTGGGAGTCGGGTGGGGGTCCTGGGCCTGGCACCCACCCTCTGGTTGCTTGTACTGGTGGTAGAGCACCACGTCAGTGGCATGGTTGAGGCCAGACGTCAGGTTGGTGACAGCCTTGTGCCCGAACTTGTGGATCTTGAAGATGCGGTTGTTGATGTAGGTGACACCATAGATGTAATCCTCAAAGATGTCAATGCTGAAAGGATGGCTCAGCCCTGGGGAAGCAAAGAGGGGACATGTGCAGGCAGAGGTGGCACGGCTGGCTGCTCGCTGCCTTGGGCAGGGCTGATCAGGGATTTTGGATGGATTTGAGGTGAGGCCTCCCACCCTGCACAAGGGGGACAGTGCTGGGGGAACAGCAGTGCCAGCAGGCTCTGGTCCTGCTGTGGAGCCCCTAATGAGGGAAGCCCGCCCTCGCTGCCGTCTGCTGAGCATCCCTGGCTCCGTGCTGTCGTTTGCCCTGCAGCAGAACCCAGGCCAGGGGCCCCGGGGAGCCAGGCTGTGCTGGGACCCCACCCCAGCGACATCCCTCCAGACATGTCCTTCTCCTCCCTGCTGCTCTGGTGGACTCAGACACTGCTTACCCTTCTTGTTGTCGATGGCCACGACAGGGTCGGTGCCGTTGAGCCGGATGCTGCCGATGACGGAGAGCTTGGCGTCAGCCCAGTACAGCCGCTCGTTGTGGTAGTCCACAGCCAGGCCTGAGGGGCACACCCCCCGCGGTGAGGTACAGGCCCGAGCCCACCCTGAGCCCTTTCTGACCAAGTGACCAGCAGAGCAGCACCCCCTGCCACCCCTACGCCCCTGCCATGGGACTCAGAGCTCCCAGGCCAAGCCTCCCCAACACAAGCAGGTTGCGCATGCCTCCAGTCAAGGCCTCCACCACCCCTCGTGCTCCTCCTGGCACCCATCTTTGTTCACCTGTTGGCCACTGGATGTTGTCCTGCACCAGGGTCTCACGCAGCGTCCCATCCATAGCGGCCGTCTCGATCTTGGGGTGGTTGCCCCAGTCTGACCAGTACATAGTCCTGCGAAGAACACAAGCAGGTCATTCCCAGCAGGAGAGCAAGGAGGGGAAGACCAGGACAGTCCAACACCCTGTTGGCAGAGAAACCCTCCCATATTCTCCCCAGAGTTTCCTAGAGCCACTGATGGGACCCCAATGGGCCAGCTGACTCCAAGGCACAGCAACTCGAGCTGACATGGAGTGATGCTGGGGCACAGGGAGCTTCCATCACAGGTGGGCTTGTTGGTAAGAGCAGCCGGGGTGAGGGGTGGGCAGAGGAAAGGGAGAAAGGGCTCAAGTCTCTCACCCCCTAAGCGGGTCGACTACGATGGCGTGGGGCTCGTCGATCATGCCCGAGATCAGTGTCTTGCGATTCTCGCCTTTCATCTGTGCCACCTCAATGACATCCCGCCCTGAGTCTGTCCAGTAGATGTTCCCAGCTACCCAGTCGATGGCAATTCCCCGTGGCATCTTCAGCCCCGAGATCTGTGAAGGGCAGAAAAGGGGGAGAGGTGAGGGCAGCGAACGCCGTCAGCCCGGCCTCGGTGCCTCCCACCGTGCCCCTGACAGAGCTCACATTCAGGTGGGTAACGCCACCGTCGATCTGGCGCCGGTTGCGGTTGGAGGCAGTGGAGGCAGTGGAAGAGGCAGGCAGCTCCCGGTACGAGATCCTGCCTGTGTGCCAGTTGGTCCAGTAAATCTTGTTGCCCTTGACGTAGATGTCCATGGCATCAATGCGCACGTTCTCGTCGCCCTGGAAGGCCGGTTCGTAGGCCGAGTTGGGGTTGAAGGGGTACATGCTCCGGATCTTGTTGTCGTCTGCGATGTAGAGGATCTGATGCTCGGAGCCTGCAGAGGAGAAGCTGTTGGTGTGGGCTGGGCTGGGACAGGGGGCCAGCGCAGCTCCACAGTGGGGCATGGGACGGGGTGGCTGAGAGCTTGGCACCCCCTGGGGCTTGCTCTGCCAGGCAAGGACAGGTGATGGCCCCGGCAGTGCCAGAAGGAAGGGTGGGCAGAGGTGCAGAGGGAGGAAGGGCAGGGAGGGAAGAGCAGCTGGGTCCTGCAGGGCGGCACGGGCACACACAGGGTCTGTGCAGGGTCCCGTTCCCTCCTGACCTTCTGCCTTGCACATGTTGTCCGTCTTCATGAAGTTCTTGGCGCAGCTGCAGACGTGGGAGCCCTTGGTGTTGTTGCAGAGCTGGGAGCATGTCCCAAAGCGCAGGCACTCGTTGACATCTGGGCAGTGGGAGACAGGAGTTGGGGGGCAGACTGGGAAGGTGCCCTTGTGCACATGGCCAGGGCCAGCCCCTCGCTCGCCAGGGCTCAGAGACCCCAGCCCTCTCCATTCCCCATGTTTGTGCCCCAGGGACACCATTTCTGGTGCTGCAGCCACTCCACAGGTGTGAAGACACATCTGCAAAAAACAACTTAAACCCGATGGCCCAACCCTGAGCCCTGTCTGGCTGTGGTGGGAAGTACCTTGGCAGGAATTCTTGTCTGGCACCTTCTGGAAGCCTCTGCGGCAAGTACAATAGGAGCTGGACTGCGACTGAATGCACTGGGCCTCGTCCCCACACATGGTGGTGTTGGTCATGCAGTCGTATGACTTGTGGTCTGTGGTGGGACGTGCCGTCAGCACCCATGCCTTTGCGGCATCCCCAGTGCCCACCCTCAGCAACCCCTTCCCCAACATTCCAGCTCCCCACTCACCATGGGAGCAAGATTTCTCATCGGAGCCATCTCCACAGTCATCGAAGAAGTTGCAGCGGAGGTTGGCACTGATGCACTTCTTGTTCTCACACAGGAACTCGTTCTTGTCCTGGCTGCAGCTCTTGGGCTTGGCTGTGGGTGACTCTGTGGGGGCACAGGCAGCGGCTGTGACGCTGTGTCTCTGGGCACCCAGCCCTGTAGGAGCCTCCAGCTGTGAATGGCACGGGAAGGGACCAGGCAGGGACCCAGGATGCCTGCACCCACCTCCCCATTTCGGGAAGGAGTGGGCAAAGCCAACCCCCTGCAACACCTGGGCTAAGCCCAGGGCTCTGCGAGGACCAGCCTGAGGGCAGCAGCGACCCACAGCCCCATCCACGCCAGGCGCAGAGCAGTGCCCATGGGCAACCCCACTCACCACAGTCCTTCTCATCCGTGTTGTCTCCACAGTTGTCAATGCCGTCACACTGTCGACCGATCCACAGACATACCCGGTCGTTCTTGCAGCGGAACGGTCTGTTGGGGGGACACTGGAATTTCACTGCACCAGCAAACAGAAACAAACGGTGACGGTGAAAGGAGACGCCATAGCCAGGCTGTCACACTTGTCACGAGCTGCTGCTCAGCCTCTGCCCGCTCTCCGGGGAGGCCTGTCCCACGAGGGCAAGCGGGCTCCGGAGACTGAAGCAAAGAGACTGAAGCAGAGACAATCGCCCGGTTGCTGGCCCAGCTGCACGGGGGTCAGCCCTCTTCTCACCCAGCCCCCTGCCCTCAGGCCCCGCGCCCCACTGCCAGCCCCCGACCCGGCTCAGCGCCTCTGCAACTCCGCTCTCCGCTGCAGCCACCTCCTGCCCCCTCGGCCCCACCAGCCACCCCCAAGGGGACACATCTAGAGGGCACGTGCGGAGCTGCCAGAGGTACCCCCAACCCCCCCCGGGTACCTGCAGCAGTGCCCAAGCTCTGGGACTGTCACCCCTCCCCAGCGGGTGCTCAGGGCAGATGCGTGCCAGACAGGGGCTTTGCCAGGAGCGGGGAGAGGCAACACGGTGTCACTCACAGCACTCCTCGGGGTTTTCATCCGAGTTATCCCCGCAGTCGTCCTCCCCGTCGCACTTCCAGGCCAGGGGCTTGCACAGCGTGTTGTTGCACTGGAACTCGTCCAAGGGGCACGTGCGAACTGCGACAGCACGGGGCAGGAGGAGACATGTCAGCCACTGCTGCTGGGCTGCCAGAACGCCAGTCTGGGGCTGCAACTCCAATTTCCAGCACAGCTGGGAGCTCTCCAGGGCTCTGATACGTGTCTGTGCATGCCCTGGGGCTGGGCAGAGCGGTGCTGACACACACACTAGGGAGCACTCCCACCCACGGGGACATGGCGGGAACATGGGAGACATGACGGCATGGGGGGAAAGAGGACCAGCCCCGAGGGAGCGAGGGAGCCACCAGTGCTGCCATTACCCCCAGTGCCGCAGTTCTCCTCATCGGTGCCATCCATGCAGTCCGCGTCGGCGTCGCAGCGCCAGCGCATGGGGATGCAGTGCCCATTCTTGCACTGGAATTGGTCGAACTCGCAGCGCGGTGTGCAGTCTTTCTGCAGGGAAAGGGCAAAGGACAGCGGTCAGCAGGGACAGCCCCGGCCGTGGCAGCCTCCTGTCCCACGAGTACACCCAGAACCAGGCTCTCAGCCCCTGCTTGGTGGCAGGGGACCACTGGCACAGACAGACTGGGTGGCATGTGTCCTCACTCCCACACGTGGGCAGGGTGAAGGTGCTGGCAGGGAGCCCCTGCCCTCGGTGTCATACCTCGTCAGAGCCATCCGCACAGTCGTGGTCCCCATCGCACTTCCACCTGCCGGCGATGCAGCGGCCGTTGGCACACGAGAACTCGCTCTCCGAGCAGGGCCGGGGCGCTGGGGACAGAGAACACAGAACAGCCCCCTGAGCGTGGGCTGCAGGCAGGGCTGCGAGGGCAGAAGGTCTCCCTGGCCAACAGCTTGGGGGGGCACAGGCTGGCACAGACACATGTCTAGTGGCACTGGGGACAGGGTGGGGTGCAAGCAGAGCCAAGGGAACTGCCAGAGAGGGGCATGGCTGATACCACCTCCCAGCCCCCTTCCCATCCCCCTCCAGGGCTCCCAGCTCCCTGCGGGGAAATGGGGTTTTTGGGGGGTACTACGGCCATACAGACTTGCTTCTGGCAGCTTCCCGGCTGCATGTGTCCCCCATGTTACTCTCCACTGAAGGCAGCATCAGCCCCACAGGTCCCTGTTGCCCCCATCGCTGCCCCACCGGCAGCTGCAGGCAGGAGGAGTGGCAGCGGCACCCCGGCCAGGTCTGGCAGAGCTGGCCCCCCTGGCCCCCCCTTGCAGGGCACGGGGACAGACTCCCCCGCAGGGCTCAATGCACCCGGTACCAAACCCATCTGCAGGAGGAGGGCACATGGCACAGCCTCCCACAGGACAGCTCTTGGGACCCTTCCCCTCCCCACTGCCCCGGGAGAGCCCCGGTGTAGGACAAGTTGGGGCAGGCAGCAGGACTGTAGGGGAAGAGGGGGCTGCGCAGGGTGTCCAGCCGGAGCAGGAAGGGTCAAGGTGGGGACAGATTTTGGAGCCAAGTATGAGCCATGCATGGCCCCGGTAGTGGAGGCAGCAGAGTTGTACCCGCCCCAACTGTGACTCCAGTGGAGGGAGATGCTGCTGCTGCTGCTCAGTAAATCTGCCTGGGTTGTCCAGTCCTGACCCCTCTGCCCTCACCTAGAATTTATCATCTCCATTGATTTTAGTGAGACTGCACACGGAATTAAAAGATTTTGGCAGGAACCTACCTCTGAGCGCCCCATAACGACAGTGTGAAAATGGAGAAAAACATAAGATGAAGTGAAATGGCACAAACTCAAAAACACGACATGAAATCAACAGAAAAGAAAAAGAAGTTGCACCCTAGAGAGCTGCAGGGAGACAGAGGGACCAAGGGCAGGCACTGCACGGTGGGATGAGCATCTGGCTCTGCCCAGGACACTGCAGCTGGCAGCAGACCCCAGTGCCATCCTGTGGGCAGCTTGGGCCCCTCTGGAAGGGCAGGACCAGGCTCCTGCCCACAGCACAGCCCCAAGAACCGCCTCGTCCACACAGACCATCACGGTCCTCTGCTGCTCAGTGGGGCGGGTGCTGGCACAGCTCCGCTAACAAGCGGTAACTCATTAAGGGGCAGCAATTTGACCGTCTGCCACGGCTTCTGGGGACCAGCCGCCTTCCCGCACGCTGGTCCAGGTCCAGGTTTGTGACCCAGGCTCAGGTGCTTATAGCTCCCCCCGCAAAGGCTCAGCATGTCCCCACTGCCTTCCCACGCCAAACCATTCCACAGGGTGCTGCCTGCCAGGCTGGGGCCAAAGCACGGGGCGACGCTCTAAAGCAAAGCTGCTTCACCATTCGTGGGATGAGGCTCCTGCAAGCCCCGTGGGTGAGCATGGCCACGCAGGACCTGTGTGCTGCCGGCCGGGGAGGGCACTGGGTTAACCTCCTCTCTTTTACCTGTCCCACTTGGGGTGTCTCCTCAGAACAGCCAGCAGCCGAGCCCTGGCTGCGGGACCAGGCTAGCCAGACCCAGGTCCAGGGAGAGAAGGCTGCTCCCTGCATCAGCCCCAGCCGGCCTGCTGCTCCCCCCCCCCATAGCTGGGAGCACCGACAGACAGAGGGGCTGGGGGGACCTGAACCTCTCCCCTCCCCACTGCACAGCCAGCTCCCGGGATAGCAAAAGTTTGAAGGTGGCACGTACTGCAGCTCTCCTCATCCGAGTTGTCCCCACAGTCATTGTCATAGTCACACTGCCAGCGACCTGGCACGCAGCGGTTGTTCTTGCAGCGGAACTGGTAGGGCTCACAAGTGCGTTCGTCTGGGAGGGATGAGGCAGGGACAGGCATCAGCATTTCCCCCACAAGGGGAGGGATGGGCACACCAGCTAGCAGAGCGGGCAGTGCTGCTCTCTGTCAGCCACCCTCTGACCCAGCCTTGCCCCCATGGTTCGCAAAAGGAGCAGCTAAAACTTCACCCAGCCCCGGGCACACTGGAGAGGTGGAGGGGACAGACAGCACCAGGGCAGCCTGACCCTTGGGGAAGGGGCACAAGATGCCCTCTGGGCTCGTCTCCCCGGCCCCAGTTCCCACTCACCGCATTCCTCCTTGGGCTCGTCAGACCCGTCCCCGCAGTCGTCCTCCCCGTCACACTTCCAGCGTGCTGGGATGCACCGGCCCGAGTCCTTGCACCGGAACTCATCCACACCACATGTCATTTGTGCTGGTGGGGAGAAACAGGGCGATGCGGACATGGGGAGGGGAGGGGGGGTTACAATGTGGGAGCATGGCCAGGCATATTTCTTTCTCTGCAGGGCTGATGAACACCCTGTGCCAGCAGCCTGGAAGTGATTGCAGCACCCCTGCTTGGAACAGGGTGGGCAAGGTTCCCCCTTCAAGCAGCTCTCCGGGGAGAAGTCAGAGAGAGGAGTATCTCAGCGGGACAGACCCAGGCAGAGCCACCACCCCATCACTCACTGCCCGTAGTGGCTGCAGGGACTGAGCAGGGACTCGCCATCCCGTAGGCAGAGACACACAGACGTGACCGGCTGTGGGGGAGCTCCAGGTTTTGGTGGGGCCAGACCCACACCCCCCACCCCGCGCAGGCGTCTTACTGCAGTTGGCAGGTTCATCTGAGCCATCCACACAGTCGTTGTCCCGGTCGCACACCCAGACGCGGGGGATGCAGCGCTTGGTGATCGCGCACTGGAACTGGTTGGGGGCACAAGTCACCTCCGCTGCAGGAGGGAGAAGCAGAGTCAGGAGAGGCAGCAGGGCAGGCAGGGGTCTGCCAGACACCATCCCACAGAGCAGAGAGGCATGCAGTCACTCTGGGCACCACAAGTGTCTAGCCATGCTTGGTGACCATGTGCACGAGAAGGGAGGGGAGTGGAGCCCTGTGGTGGCCCCAGAAGACTTGACCAGCTGCAGGGAGACACGGCAGGAGGCACAAAATCCCCTGGATGTGCAACAGGCTCACTGCAAATCCACAGCAAATATTGAATTTGCCACTCTGAGGGATTTAAGGATTTCTTTTCCACTAGGAAACAGAAGCGTGACAGTGGACAGAGGCTCTATGCAGAGCAGAGGTAAGGAGACAGCCCCATGCCCACGGGCAGGACCACCCAGAAGCCAGCTGGCAGAGAAGCCAATACCCAAATACACAGATCTGATGCAGCACTGAACTCCTCACCCCTAATCGTACATGCTCCCCGTCCTTAACATGCTTAACAGTTCCCCACTTACGGCAGTCCTTCTCATCCTCGCCGTCACCGCAGTTGTCCTGACCATTGCAGCGGAAAATGCCCGGGATGCAGCGGTTGGTGTTGGTGCATTTGAACTGGCTGGGCAGACAGACGTGGATATCTGGGGAGGCAGGCAGCATGGTCAAAAGCTGGCACACTGCATCTCTGCTCTACTGGGATGCTGCAGCCCTGCTGGGGTTTGAGGGTCATGAGGGGATGTGGAGAACCTACCACAGTTGGCTTCATCCGAGTTGTCCTGGCAGTCGTTGTCTCCATCACAGATGAAGGCTGGGTTGGTGCAGATCCCAGTGGAGCACTGGAACTGCCCCGGCCTGCATTTGAACTCAGCTGTCGGGTGGGTAAGACAGGGTGAAACGTTTGCTCTGGGGAACATTTTCAGGGCAAACCTTAACCTCCCGCTTTCCCCTCGAGGGTCCTTAGCAGGGACTGAGCAACCAGCACCCAACCCTGGGCTCTGGCGCAGCGAAGGGGCAGCTCTGCTCCGAGAGCAGCAGTTGTCCTCCACGGGGCAATACCCCACGCAGGGACAGTGTGCTACCCTGCTGTTCTCTAAGCCCTTTAATGGGGTAACCCCCCCTTCCCGCCACAGCTGAGCAGGGAGCAGCAGCAGGGCTTTGGGGGACCAGCACCAGGCTGCTCCGGACAGCACACACATGCTGTAGGGCTGGCAAGAGCCGGGCAGTGGGGCCGGGGTGCTGGGACACCGTGGACTGGCGTCAGCCCCGCTCAGCACTCACGGCAGTCCTCCGGCTCATCTGAACGGTCCCCACAGTCGTCCTCAGTGTCACATTTCCACCAGAAAGGGATGCACTTGTCGTTCTTGCAGACAAACTGCAATGGAGAGACGAGCTTGTGAGGGCGGCTCAGAATGGGGAGGGAGGGTTCCAGAAGGCTTTGTCCCCAGGGAACGCTGCCAACAGCACTGATCTCTGTGCTATCCCTTGCCAGGTGCCCCCAGGGCATTCTGCCCTGATATGGAGCAACGCCTTAACCCTGAGCCCACCCTACACAGCCTCTGGGGCTTGAGGGATGGAGGGGAGCAGGCAGAAGGTCATTCCAGAGCTGGAGGGTCTCTGGCTCCCCTGGGCACCCCCAAACGACTGCAGTCTGCACGTGCTGGGAAGCGCCACAGGAGGGAGGTGTTGGCCGCGCCTGGAAGAGGCGTGTGGACACCAGCACCCAGATGCACTGCCCCAGGAGCTGGGACCCGCTGAAACCACGGCCGGGGCGACGCGCAGCAGCACAGGCACACGTTTGCTGCAGGGGGAACGTCCATGCAGGCAGGGGCAGGCAGGGGCAGGCAGGGGCAGGCAGGCTGTTACCTGGCTGGCCGTGCAGTTGGAGACGCAGGTTTTGCCATCGCTGCCCAAGTAGAAGTTGGTGGGACAGGCACACTTGTGCCCCCCGCCCGGCGAGAGGAGGCAGAGGTTGCTGCAGCCGGCGTTGTTGGTCTTGCAGGGGTGGTTGGGAACTGGGGAGAGCACGGAGACAACCGTGAGTCAGACCAAGACAGGGGATCCTCAGGGTGGCATGTGAACCCCCAGCTGTGAGACCCTTCTTGCCACGCACCCCCCTCCTGCACTCCCTCCCCAACCTTTGCACATCGCACCCAGCCCCAGCCTCCTGCCCAGGGCTGCTCTGCGGTGCCAGGACCACCCCAGCCCCGCGGCTCACCATCGGGCTGGCGGTAGGGGTGGTAGATGTGGATGTCCATGGGGCGGTGCAGTGTGCTGATCAGCAGGGTCTTGTTGGCTCCCGTAGTCTTGTGGGCCCGGTTGATGGACTTGGTCTCCCAGTCAGTCCAGTAAATGAAATCCTCAAAGAGGGTGAGCGCAAAGATGTGCGGGATGTCCTGGCTCAGCACTGTGAGGGGGAGCAGGCGGCTCAGCAAGGGGCTGCCCCACACCACCCCTCCCACAGCGCAGCCTTTCTGCAGGGACGGCTCAGCCAGGGAACACACCTCTTCCCCCGGTCAGAGGCACAGAGGAGCTGCTAGAGCTGGGGACCGTATCCAGCAGCCCTGGCTCCTGCTCCTGAGACCAATCCAAAGCCCACACCCCACAAAGGCCTGCCGGCACCCCAGGAGCCCCAGCACTCTCACCCGTGTGCCGGTTGGAGCCGTCCAGGCTGGCAAACTCGATGTAGTCCTCGCGCGCATCAGCCCAATAGATCCGGCTGTTGATGTAGTCGAGGGTGAGGCCGTTGGGCCAAGTTATCTTGGTGTCAACGATGACGCTGCGGTTGGTGCCATCCATGCCAATCTTCCCAATCAAGGAGTGGTCCCCCCAGTCTGTCCAGTATAGGTAACTGGGGGTGAAACAGAAGAGTAGAGGGAGGCTGACTTCAGCCTAAGCCACAGCAGCGGCTGCACTCTGCCCGTCATCGGCTAAACCGAGGTGCCTGGGCACGTGGGTGCAGGGCAGGGAGAAGCAGCCAGGTGTCCTGGTGGCAAGGAGGGAAGGTCCTGTCCCATCTCCCACCCTCCAGCACTATGGCAAGATGGCAGAGGGCAGCCCTCTCCCTGCACAGGGAAGGGTCCAGGTCCCCCAGGCTCTCACCCATTCTGCACATCCACCACCAGCGCCCGCGGCTCACGCAGGCCTGAGTTCACCAGCACGGTGCGGTAGGCGCCGTTGAGCTTCGACACTTCGATGGTGTCCCGACCTTTGTCACACCAGTAGAGGTTGCCTCCTACCCAGTCCACAGCCAGCCCATCGGGGTTGCTGAGGCCAGTGCGGTGAAGAACCTGTTGGGATAAAACAGATGGCGGGGCTGGACAGGGAGAGCCAGGTCCTGCCCTGGTCCCTCGGGGATGACAACATCCCCCCTTCCCTGGCACGTTGCCCCTGGTCCTGCCCAGCTCCCTTTCCTCACTCCTCTCTCCCCCCAGCCCTCCCTGCCCACTGCTTTGGGGCAGCCTGGAGCCAACCTCTGATGAGGATGCTGCTGCAAAACATCTCTGCAGCAACTGGGCTGATGCCCTGAGCCCAGTGACGACCCCACAGCAGGGCTTGTGCCTGCTTCCCCTGTGTCCCTGGTGCCAGTCTGGGTCCCTTCAGGCAGCTGGGCAGGAGATGGGTGAAGACCAGCTGCTTGGACCGGGGGTGCCCAAGGGGCTGCCTCAGTCCCCTACCTGAACGTTGCTCCCGTTGATGTGCATGCGGCGGATCATGCTGCCCTGTGTAGTGACATCTGTCCAGTAGATCATCTGCTCCCGATAGTCGAAATCCAGAGCCACCGCATTGTTCAGCCCCTGGGAGGAAGGCAGAAGTGTTGAAGCAGCCCTGCCTGCTAGCATTGAGTCATGGGGGCTTTACAAATACCAGTGAGCCCCCAGGCTCAACTCCTGGTCCCTGCAGCAGAGGAGTTAAAAGCACCTATAGACAACTGTCGTGCAGTCCCAACCTTATAAAGATCTGCTACCAAAGAGCTACTGTTTACACGGCACCTCCTGTATGCTCATAGTGAAAGCTGCTGTTCATACATGATCTACCACCTGCCTGGGAAGCCAAGAGCCCAAACCCCCAGGCTGGCAGGTCTCCTGCCCTGCAGGGCTCCTCTCCCACCCCAAACCCCTGGCCATGGGGGGCCAGTGCCCCCCCCTGCTCCCAGCTCCCCTGCACCTGCTTGAGCAGCATGTAGTTGGAGCCATCCAGGTTGAGCTTCCTCAGGTAGTACCGGTTGGCAAAGATGAGGAAGGGCTCTTCATCTGCACAGGGAAACCACGAGACATGTCAGGGAAGCACTGCTGGGATGTGGGCAGATCTCCTGCAGACCTGCCACCCTTCCTGCCCCACTGCTTCCCAGCTCTCCTTCACTGAGTTGGGTGCAGCTACTTCACCTTGTGGAGCACCATGACCGACTCCAACGCCAGCAGCATCACATGGTTGCCAGAAGAGCATCCCTGACCCCGAGTCCACTCCTGGCTCTTACCTGTGACAGCTTTACAGCTGGTGGGGTTGTCAGGTTTGAGCTTGTAGCCCTCTATGCACAGGCACTTGTAGCTCCCCAGAGTGTTAATGCACTTCTGGCTGCAGGGGTAGGTGGTGGAGCACTCGTCGATGTCAATGCATGTCTTCCCGTCGTCCTTCAGCCGGAACCCGGGATGGCATCTACACTGCAGGAGGCAACCCGGAGCTGTTAGACATATCCAGGGCCCACACACTGGGACGTGACAGGCATCACCATGGGACAAGCGGGCTCAGGCACAGACACCTTGCAGACACAAGAGCAGCACACACAAGTACGGCCAAAAATGCCTGTGTGTGCATCCCTTGCCCAGCTGGCGCAGGACAGAAGAGTGTCTGTGGAGGAGGAAGGGAGCGCAAGAGCATCCCTCCGGCCGATTCTCCGAGCCCGTGGGCCCCTACCTTGTATCCAATCTTGAGGTCCTCACACTCCTGGGAACAGCCACTCAGCTTCTTGTTGAGACACTCATTGATGAAGCAGTTGAGTTCATCCGAGCCGTCTGTGCAGTCATTGTTGTTGTCGCAAAGCAGTGCCTCCGGGATGCACTTCCCATTCTTGCAGAGGAAGAAGGAGTCGTTGCACTTGTTCTCTGCAGCAGGGTGGAGAGGAGGCGGCAGTGACCAGCGTGAGGCAGCCGGGCGGCCCCGCTCCCCAGCCACGGCCCCTGCCGGTACCTGGGTTGGTGCAGCGTGGGTTCTTGGGTGCCTCGTCCGAGTGGTCATGGCAGTCAAATTCGCCGTCGCACTCCCACTGCCTGTTGCTGAGGCAGCGGCCGTTGGCGCAGCGGAACTCGTGGGGGCCGCAGGTGGGGTACTCTGCGGGAGCGTGGCAGGCTCAGTTCCCAAGCCAGCTGGGAGCAATGGGGGCACCGCGGCGGCTGGGCTGCACAGAGCCATGGCTCGGGTGCCCAAACCTCTCTGCAGCCCGCCTTGGGATGGGGCTGCACCGCAGGGGCCAAGGAGGTGGCACACACAGGTGGGCTTGGATCTCCCCGAAACTGCTCTGTGCCAGGGCAGATGCCCTGCAGCAGGGCTCGGGGGAGAGCTCTCCTGTGGCTCTCCAGCATCGAACCCTCCTACTCCCTCTCCTGGCTCCCCCTCACCCTGCTCTCACACCAGACCACCCCTGAACAATGGAGACCCTTCCAGGGTCGTATCTCAAAGCGCAGAGGACCCAGTGTGGCTGCCAGGGCCACTGCAACAGGACATAAAGCCCCTGCTGTCCTCCCTGGTCCTGCAGACACCCACCACACTCTGGGGACTCGTCTGAGCCGTCGCCGCAGTCATCATCGTGGTCGCAGACAAAGTGCTTGGGAATGCACTGGCGGTTTCCGCACATGAACTCCCGCTCGTCACACGTGTTGTTGTACACTGCAATGTGGCATCGCTGTCAGCCCCTTGCCAGACCGCGTGCTCTCCTGCCTGCCCCCCAAGCCCTTTGTCTTGGGGTGCTGGGGACAAGAGCTGAGGCACAGCCCAGCTGGGGCAGGGACTCCCACTCCCTCGTCCCCAGCCTGAGCCCAGGCCTGTGCCCTCGTCCTGTGGATGTGAACAGCACCCAGGCAACATGGTGCCTTTGGCTGTTGCTCCATGGGACGATGCTCTTCCTCTCCACACAGTCACAGAAAGGCACCCAAATGTCCCCATGTCCGGGTCTGCTGTGACCACAGCACTGCAGCTTCCTCCTGCAAACCTGGCGGGGAAGTGGCCGGGACAAGGCATCCCATCTGCTACTGATGGGGACGCCAGGGAGTGGGGCTAGCCCCCCTGGCAGCTCTGCCTGCACTACACTGCTGCTCCCCAGCCCTGCCCCCCCCCCTCCCCAGCCAGCCCTCTGGGGACTCACAGCAGCCAGCAGCGAGGGTCTCATCAGCTCCGTCCGCACAGTCCTTGTCTCCGTCACAGAGCCAGCGCTCTGGCACGCACACGTAGGTGCCTGGGCACTGGAAGGATCCTGTGCTGCAGGTGGTCAGCCCTGGGGAAGGGAGAAGCAGGAAGCAGGCCGGTCACCCCCACCGCTGGAAAACCGGCACTCCTGGGCTACGTGTCCCCACACCTCGGGGGCTCCAAGATACAGAATGCAGGAGAGCAGCAAGGACCACAGCACAGGAGAGCAAGGGTGGGAGAAGGGGTGGGCAGAGACAGAAGTACACAGAGATGGAGCAGCACTGCAGGCAGGGACTGGGAGAGGTCAGAGCAGGGGCTGGAGCAGACTCACGGCAGCGGCTGTCCTCATCAGAGCCATCCCCGCAGTCGTCTGCCCCGTCACACACCCACAGCTTGGAGATACAGCGGTGGTTGTTGCACTCAAACTGCACAGGGTAGCAGAACTTGTCTGGGAGAGGAGGAGAGGAGAGGAGAGGAGGGGTCAGAGCTAGGGCGATGGGGGTGAAGGACATGGCAGCAGAGCACAGCCAGGCTGGGCCAGCTGGCCTCCAGGGCTGGAGCCCAGGGTGGTGCTGGGGCTACTGCTCGGCCAGACCTGGCAGTGCCCACAGACCATGCTGATGGGCACTGCAGCTGCAGGACTGGTGGGGGATTCCCCACTCTGGAGGGCTGGGGAGATTCCCCAGTTCCTGAGCACTGTTTGGGGTTTGTTGTGGGAGGTTGGAACTAAAAATGTAACTCAAGTGAGCCACAACTGGCCACCTTCAAAATGACCACAGACACTCGTGTGTGTGCTGAGCAAAGAAATGCACAAGGACATTTGCACTGGTCACAGTTAAAAGCCCAAGCTTATGGAATAGGACCACAGAGGGGGAAAAAATCTGGAGTCTGGTCCTTGGCAAAGAGATGTCAGAGAGAGGAGAGAGTCCTGCCTCCCCTCCAGCACGCCTGTGCTCGTCACCCCACGCTAATCGCCCCGGCGTCCCTTGCTCTCCCCACCCTGCCGCTCACTGCAGTGAGTCTCGTCTTCTCCGTTCTCGCAGTCGTCCTCCTTGTCGCAGGTCCAAGTCATGGGGATGCACCTCCCGCTTGGGCAGGCAAAGTAATTGGCCGGACACTTGGGTTTCCTCCCGCCTGCTTTGTGAAGGAAACGTCAGTAAGGGTGGTGGCAGGGACGCGTCCTGCCTCCTTCCAACCCAGAGCCGCCCCACTCCGAAGTTCAGATTCCTCCCCAAAGCCCCCTGTGATCGCACATGGATCAGCACCCTGCAGCACCCTCCGTGCAGGGGCTGCGCAGGCAAAGGATGACAGTCCCACCGTGCAAACAAAGCGTCCACCACCCACACAGACCCCAAAGGGGAGCACCCGGCCAGCGGGTCGGTGCGATGCCCCCGCTCTCCTAGGCCTGAGCCTCTTTCCTCTCCCCGCTCTCACCCGGGCAGTTGCGCTCATCTGAGTAGTCTCCACAGTCATTTGCCCCATCGCACACCCAGCTCGGAGCGTAGCACAGCGAGGTGTGTTCGCACTTCTGGAACGTGGTACCCTTCACCCCCAGCTTGAAATAGCTGCTGCAGTCAGTGGCGGCTGCAAGGAAGCACACCAGAAACCCCGGGTGATGGGTGCTGCCTACCGTCAGTACAGCCCTTCGGTCCAGCGCCCACCGTGCGGCACAAGCCCTCGCCCCGCTGCTGACAGCTCTTCCCTCCCCAGAGCAGCAGTGAGCTGACCCTGCCCCATGTGCCCCGAGCTGCTGGGACCACGTTAAACCCTTCTGATGGGTGGTGAGGTGCCAAGCACTGCGTGGGGGGCTGCAGTGATGGGCAGAGGCTGCTTCCAGCCGGTGGGCTAACCTGGGCTGGCCCCTGCTGGCGGGATGGGAGCCAGGGCCCTTCTCCCTCCCCCGTTCAGCACAAGTCCCGAAGTCTGAAACAAGGTGCAGGGGCCCAGGCCCCTGCCCACAGGTTCAGAGGGCAGGAGCATCTCCAGAGCTACAGCAGGGCAGAGCTGGGGAGGCAGCAGGGAACACGGGACAGCAGCTGGGGCACTCACTGCAGTTCATTTCATCCGAAGCATCCTCGCAATCGATGAACTGGTTACAGCGGCTCGAATTCCCAATGCAGCTCCCATCTCGGCAGCGAAACTCAGTAGCAGCGCAGCTGGTTTCTGTAAGGGGGAAGCCCCCGCAGTGGATGAGGCTGGGCTCGGGGACCCAGTGTGTACACCCACCCCATGGCCCCCACTTGCATTTCGGAATTGCATGCATCCATGTAGACCTGCTGCCCAGCACCGCTATGGACCGCCCGATCCTGCACCCCCAGCTCTCATCACCTCCTGGCTGAGGGGAGCCTGAGACCCTCCTCTGGCTCACGGACTCTGCCTGGCAGCCCGAGCTCATCTCCCGAGATGGCCTGCTGCTGGCAGGCCCGGATGGGCTCTGGGAAGCTCCTCACCTTCCCAGTTGGTTCTGAACCAAGCAGCCAGGCTGATGCTGCCCTTGGGGATACTTGGGTGCCCTTTTCTTAAGAGCATGGGAGCAGTGAGGAACAGCAGCACTGCGCCTCGCTATTGCCTTGTGTTCCTGCTGGGTGTCAAACCACTGTTCTCGGGAGGCTCTGGGTGCTGCACGGCTGTGCTCGGGAGTTCTTCCCAGCTGTCAGGGAGCGTGCTTTACAAAGCAGTCTGTGGCGTAAGCAGCACAAGTAGGATTTAGACCTTGACTCTCTGTTAAGCCCTGGCTCTGCTCTGATCCTGTGATCCTGTCAAGCTGAAGGTAACTCCTTCCCGAAGCCTCTGTCCCTGTCCCAGACAGCTGACGGAGCCCTGGCAAGGGCTGGCTGGGAGCCAGACAGTCTGCTTACTGTTACATGGCACTTCGTCCGAATTGTCCCCGCAGTCATCCACGCCATTGCACCAGTAGCGGCTGGCGATGCAGCGCCCGTTCATGCAGTGCAGGTAACCCTTCTTGCACTTGCGGCTGCCTGCGAGGGAGAAGGAGGAGGAGGAGGTGAGTGCGAGGGGAGGGCTGCCACCCCCGCGTGTCTCAGCTCCTCAGGGACCCTTCAGCAGGGGAAGAAACTACACAGGCAGGACTAGGAAGCAGGCTCCCTCGTGCTGTGCTGGCAGCATCGCAGGGTTAAGCTTGGTCTTTGCCCAGCAGAAACCCCTCCCGGCAGAGGAGCGAGGGTCTCATTGCTAGAGGGAGGGTGCTGCAGCCCTCACTAGGTCAGCTCAAGGTGTCCCACTCTCCAGCCTGGCCCCCAAGACTGGGAAAGGCCGGGAGTCCTTAAAGCCTGGCTGGGCCCACCTCTGGGAGGGTAAGAGGGACTGCGAACACCCGAGGGACACGAGAAGACACCCAGGAGTCATGGCTCCCTTTGCTGAACGGAGCAGATGGCTCGAGCAGGGTGCCTGCGCGTGCCGGGGGGGGTGCGTGTGTGTGTTTGAGCAAAGCAGCAAGAGGAGGAACCTTACTGCAGTAGGACTGCTTCTCATCCGACTTGTCCTTGCAGTGGACCACGCCATCACAGGTCCGGCTGAAGTCAATGCAGTCGCCGTTTCCACACTCAAACTCGTCGTGCACATTGCAGGTGGAATTCAGGGCTGGGGAGGGCACGGGGAACGTCAGCTCTGCCAGGCTGAGACCGGCCTCTCCTCCCCTTCCCATCCCCATCAGCTCCCGCGTCCACCTCCCCTCCACCTTTGCAGGTGAAATCCTCCTGCAAGACGCGCTCGCCGCGGCAGGAGCAGTTGACGTGTCCTTTGGGCGTGAGCAGGCAGAGATCCTGACAGCCGCCATTGTTCACCCTGCACGGGGACAGCTCACCTAGGAGAGACGGAGAACAGTCACACCGGGAGCAGGCTCAGCAGTCCCTTCCCCTTGACCTCCCTGCTGGGGAGAGGAAAAGTAGGGGTTCCCCCCCAAGGGCTCCAGATGAGGCTAGGGGGATGCCTGGGATTGGGGGCATCCATTCTCCCCAGATCTTGCAAGGAGGATGCCCCGGCAAGAGCACAAATGGGGCATATTCTCTCTCTTCAGCCTGCACAGGGTCTGGGGACAGGCCTTGGCGCAAGGGTCCTGAAGGGGCAATGACAGCCAGGAAGGACGGTGGGGTGGGTTCCCCTTTCCTCTGGCCTGTGGCCGGGGTGGAAGAGCAGCGCTGTCTGGCAGGGGGCTGAGCTGCCCGAGAGAGGGGGCAGGGGCCTGGCAGAGGCAGGGGAGCAGGGGCCCGTGGTGCTGAGGCTGCGTGTGACGGGGAGCATCCTTACAGCTGTCGGTGTCGTTGGCCACAGCAATGATGCCCATGGGCTGCTGGGGGATGTCAACACGCAGAAGCTTCATGTCGGTGCCCACATACTTGTTGGCTCGTTGCACAGCCCGGCGCACCCAGTCTGTCCAGAAGATGTAATCACCGTAGACAGCCAGGCCAAAGGGGTGCACGGGCTCCGATTTCAGGATCACCTGCCGGACATTGGCAAACCGCAATCATGAGAGAACCTGGCTGTGGGATGCAGCTGCAGCACCACCCCAAATGCCCGCCCCCGTGCCCCAGAACCGCTCTGCTTTCCTCTGACAACACTCCAGCCCCCATTCCAACACTTGCTGCTCTCCCTGCCCCCCCGCCTCTGCTGCTGGAGCCAGGTCTGGACTCACGTGGCGGTGGGAGCCATCGTATTCACAGCGTTCGATTTTGTCCAGCGTGGCATCAGAGAAGTAGATCTTCTCAGCCTTGTGGTCAATGGCCAGCCCATTGGGTGTCCGTATGTCCTGGTCAATGATGATGAGGACATTGGCACCAGAGAGGGTGGCACGCATGATGCTGGGGTGCTGCTCATTCCAGTTGGTCCAGAACATCAGGCTGGAAGGGGAGAGACACGCGATGCTTTTGCAGCCCCAGCTCTCTGCTCAGCCCACCCCTCTGCTGCTGTGGGGCTTCCAGGGACTTTGGGACTGATGGGACATTGTCCCAATATAAAAAGGGGTGGGAGGGGGATGAATGAGGCCACTGCAGCCAGCTGGGAAACGTGGTGCACGTCTGGCCAGAGAAGGGGACAGGGTTTCTGTCTTTGCTTTGGGATACTGAAGGATGTGTGGGGAGGGGGGGCACAGTGCCTTTCCTCCCTGGGGTCCGATACTGTCTCTGCTGGGAACCAGTGCTTCCTCCCCAGTGGAGAGGTGTCTGCCTGGACGCTGGCCCTGGAACCATGTGGACCCCCAGGTGGGCTGGCTGCACCACTGATGGCCACTCACTTCTGGCACTCGTCCAGCACGAAGGCCCGGGGGTGATCGTCCCCCGACATGGTGATCACCGTCTCCCTCTCAAAAGCCCCCAGGCGGCTCTGGTCCACGGTGTGGCGGGTAATGGTGGAGGTGGTGTAGCTCGTCCAGTACAGCGTGTCCCAGCCGCGGTGGTACGCCAGCCCCTCCACCGAGCCCACGTCTGCAGGAGCGGAGGACAGGCAAGGGTCACATCCAGCCTGTGCTCCTGCAAGACTGCCCGGCTCACTCCACATGCCCTGCGCTGACCATGACACTCGACACAGCTTCTCAGGCAGCCCCAAGTTATTGCTTTTAATTACACCCTCAAAAAATCCCTCAGAGGCCCTGGCCGCTTGCTAACACTGTGCCAAAGCAGCAGCACCTGAGGGGGCTCAGCACAGCTGAGCTGGTGCCTGGGCTAACGGGTGAGCTGAGAGCCCAGGAGACTTTAGGGGCCTCCTGGGCAGACCTCTGCTACCCACCAGGTAATGACACTTCCCTGCAGGAAGGCTGAGTGATGTTCACCTATGATGAAACGAGGACTTGAACTTGGCTTTCAAGTTCATGCTCTGATCACCTCCTCTATGCTGGCTGGACCTTGCTCCGGGTCCCCCGTCCCCACAGCAGCGGCGCTGGGAAGGGGAATTGTCTCCCTCTGCTAGGGGAGAGCTCAAGCCCAGAGGCACAAAGTGCCAAGATGAAGACTTGTGGCTGACCAGGGAGACCTTCCCTCCAGCTCCCAGGCCAGGAACTTGAACTGTACACCCGTCCTTCCTCCCTCGTTAATGATCAGCAAAAGGTTTAATGAACCGGCTATGAGAGATAGGCCCCGCTGTCCTGATCTCAGTGATAACAGCTATCCCAAGTGCCAAATGTAAATACACTCATTAGCGAGCACATCTATAACCCTTGCTGGAGGTGCTCCCCAGTGACGCAGAGCAACAGACTTCTCAGCTGCTGCAGGAGCCAATAAAACCGACCGAGTGCAAACCGAGGGCTGGAGGTGCAGACAGGGCGCGGAGCAGCAAGGTTTGCTCAGGCTCAATGGGTCTGTCTTGGAAGTCAAACGCAAACACAGAGCAGATCCCAAGTTTGCTGCGGTGCCTTGTTTCTAAAGCAATGCATACCCATGTGCACGCCTGAGCCTCGTGATACACTCTCCTTGCCAGAACGAGCTCTGCAGGCTGCTCCTGACACTTGCATCCTCTACCACAGGCTGCTGCCTCTTCCAGAGGCTCCAACAGAAAGCTCACAGCTGAACCCTTAACAGCTGCCACTCAAAATGCCTCTCAAAAACACCCAAAAATGTTAACCAAGAAAAGGAAAAAAAGCCCTTGGGTGAGGAAGGAGGGTGGTCAGGGAGAGGTAGTGGTGGAGAACAAAGAGGGGTCTGAGGGCAGATGCACGCGGGGGAAGCCCTGTGCACTCACTCTCCACAATGGTCTTGCGCCCCGTGCCGTCATCATTGATCTGCTGGATGTTGCCGAAGTGGATGTCGCTGTAGAATATGCGGTTGCTGCCCTTGGAGCCGTAGCGGTAGTCAAAGGCCAGGGCAATGACATTCTTCATGTGCTCCGCATCCTCGAAGGGCTTGATAGGCGCGTTGAGGTTGTTCTCGTCGGACAGGTGGATGCTCTTGAGGATGGTGCGCTCCGAATACAGCAGGTAGCCATCGTAGTCCCGGCAGCTCACCCCATCCTCAGACAGCATGCCGTGGGCACAGGCGCACGTCCTCTGGCCGTTGCCCCGGAACAGGCACAGCTGCTGGCAGCCCCCGTTGCTCTGGGCACAGATGTTGGTGCCTGAGGAGGAAAGGGGGGATTGCTCAAGGGACTGGGCAGGCTCTGTGTGGAAGGATGCTCCTGCTCAGCCGCTTTTCACCTCTCCCCATTCCCAGAGGTAGCGGGTGAAGAAACGGGCTCAGCCCATGGCACGACGTGGTTCTTTGACGAGGACACAGTGGCCCATTTGTTTCCATCCCCCTCCCGCCCCTGCCCGCTGTGGGAGCCCAGCGCGGGCAGCTGTGGGTGCTCAGCAGCACTGCACGAGGGGCTGACACCTGCACGCACCCTTCTGCCTGGCCCGGTTGAAGACTTTGATGTCCTTGAGCTGCACGCCGATCCCTGTCCGCAGGGACACCGACTCAGTGGCGTTGTCCTTGTTGCCTCTTTTGATGGAGCCATTCGCGTGAGTCCTAAGAAAGGACAGAGACACTCAGCAACCGACGCGAGGACCACCCCAGCAGCACCCTGCAGCAGGACCCACCTCTGCCACCTTTTCCACAGCACCCACCAGCTCCCCCCAGCCTCACACACAGCTGATGCCCAGAGCACCCCAGCAGCGCAGGACACCTCGGGCACTGTACCTGTCGCTCCAGTAAATGTACTCCTCGAAGACCGACACTGAGAACATGTCCATGTTGTTGCTGGACAGGACGACCTCTCGGTTTTCGCCTGTCTCCAGGTCGATCCGCTCAATCTTGTCTGTCCGGGCATCGCACCAGTAAAGCTTCCCGTCCTGAGGGGATGAGAAAGCATCCCTGTCAGCCATGGAGCAGCACGCCAGGCGGGCACCACAGCACCCTCCGCACCTCCCACCATGTCTGGCAGGTCCCAGGGTTCAGAGGATGACCACCCTGGACAACCCTCCCTGCACAGAGAGGGGCTCTGGGCAGATGAGCCGTGTCCCCGGTGGCCCCACCAGCAGGGGCACGGCTGCAGGGACCCTCGGGACCGGCACACGCCTTGCCAGGCCCCAGCGTGGCACCATCCCCCCAGCTGGTGGCTGTACCTCGTAGTCGACGGAGATCCCATTGGGCCAACTGATGCTGACGTTCACCAGCACCATCCGCTCAGTCCCGTCCAGGCGCGACCGTTCGATGCGGGGGTACTGCCCCCACTCTGTCCAGAACAGATACCTGCAGGGGACAGCAGGGACGTGACCACGGGGCTGGCCAGAAGCAGCATCCTTGGGCATTTTGGCCATTGGAGCAGACAAAAACCCCCTCGCCCCCTCATCCCTTTACACTGGGGCTGCAGCCCAGACCCCCAGTGATCTGCCAGACTCCTGGCCGCTGTGTGCTTGCAGAGCACGCTGCAGCTGGGGAAAGGAGTGCTCCGTTGCAGCTGGATGCAGCCCAGAAACCAGCCCATGTGCCAGGCACATAAGGTGTCCATCCTTCCCTTCATCCAAACTGCTCTTCTCTCCCTGTGACTCCAATCCAAAGCTGGAGCCGGTCTGGGGGGGCTCCACTTGGATGTTCTGAGGTGTTGGCACTTACAAAGTCACAGGAAGCTCCCAGGAAGCTCAGCCCATCAGTGAAACCGTGTTAAACCCAACCGGTTTGGACACCAGGGGCTGGTCCCTTGGTGTGGCAGGAGACTTACAAGTCCTTCTCCACTGCATGCAAACTGCACGGCTCTGCTGGGAGGGTGCCAGGGGTCTCTGCTGTGTGCCCACCCCCTCCCTGGGCAGCTTTGTGCCATGTCTCACCCCTTCTCCGGATGGACTGTGATGGCCCGTGGCTTGTCCAGCCCCTGCGAGATGACCACGTAGCGGAAGGACCCGTTCAGCCTGGCCACCTCGATGACGTCAAAGCCCTGGTCTGTCCAGTAGATGTTTCCTGCAGAGATGGTGAACACCCATGTGAACCCTGCTCTCCTGCTGCTCACCCACTCCTCCCAGCTCCGGAGCCCCGTCTCACCAGCAATCCAGTCCACAGCGATGCCCTCCACACGGCCAATGCCATTGGTGACCACGTCCTCCCGCCACGTCTGGTCCCGCTTGGCTCGGCTAATGGTGCTCAGACCCATGTCCACCCAGTAAATCGTGTCGTTCTCTGAGAGGGGCCAGGCAGGAGAGTGGGTGTCAGCAACCGCCTCCGAGTCACCCCAAGGGTGGCGCAGACCCAGAATGAGCCGCACCCCAGTGCCCTGTCATGGGGACCTGAACCCCCGCCTCGCCCAGAGCTGCCAAGGGGAGATGTTCTATGGCAGAGCACTGCCAGGGGAGGGTCTGGCGATGGTCCCCCTTGCACTCCCCCGCCCTGACCTCTCCGGCCCTGCTGTCCTGCTCCCAGCCCCCACATCACCTGCATGGAAGTCAATCCCCACGGCCAGGGAGGTCCCCGACACAGGCACGAGAGCATCTGACTTGTCATTGGGGTCCAGGGGAATGCCGCGGATCCCCTCATGGACCGAATACAGGAGGAAGGAGCCAACACCTGCGACACAGATGCGGGGACAGTCAGATGCATCACACAAACCACATGCTGTCCCTTCAACAGAGAACCACAACTCACGGAAAACTGCAACCGCAGCTCCGTGGAGGAGTACAAGCCTGGCAGGGCTGGTGGGAGGGCTTGACCCTGCCGTGACAGCAGCACCATAAGTCCCTGGACAGATGGTCCAGGACAGCAGAGGAGCAGGCAGGGCAGGGCTGAACTGTGCTGGCTGGACCTGCTGGCAGGCTGTGCGGCTGCCTGAAGCATCCCCGCACAAGCAGCTCCTACGCCCACCCCTCGGCTGACTCCGAGGCTGACGCATGTGAGACGTGGGCTGGCAGCGTAAGCGGCAGCTCCCAGGCAGCTGGGGAGGTGGTGGGGGAGGCAGTCCTGCCGGACACCGAGTGCCTGATCCTGCCCACGGTGCTTGTGGTCAGGGGGTGATGTGCTTTCACGGGCAGCACGCGCCTGGTACGCTGCAAAAGCTGTGCAGCACCGTGGTTTCTCACGGAGGGAGGGATGCCCCTGCTTCACTTGGGTCCCCACGGAAGGAGGGACTAACTGGGCTGAACATAAGGAGGAAACTTCTCTGTGATCAGGATGGGATGGCTTTCACTGCCACACCAGGTAGGGGAACGAATGGCAAACCTTGTGGAAAGAGGGCAAGGAAGAACCCGCTCTAAACCCAGCACGCACATAGTCAGGGACGATGTTTTTGATGGCTGGGGCAGGAAACCCTGAACAGCCGCAAAGCCCTTCCCGGCTCGGCTCTGCAGAGGGGCTGTGCTCCGGCGGGCCCTGCCCGGACCTCCCTGGAGGCTGCGAGCCCCGGAGCAGCCTGTTCAGGGGGCCCTGACCCATGGCAGCACACAGGGGAGGCACGAGCAAAGCCTCTTTCCCGAGCCACCTCCGCCCCCGAGCGCTGGCAAAGCCTCTGCGCTGCATCTGGGTCAGGGCAGCGCTTGTTATTCAGTCCCTGCCCTGACCCAGATGGTGCGGCAGCTCTGCCAGCCCCCTCCAAAAACACCAAGAACATTTTGCACACAAACAGCCTTTGAGAGGCCCTGGCAGTGACCGGGGAGCGGGGGGGCTCTTCCCTCCCAAGGGAGACAGTGGCAAACCAGGACTAGGGATCTGCAGAGCAAATGCTGCGCTGGCTGCCCAGCCCTGTTCCCGGTGATCGCGGTGTCAGCGACCCAGTTCTTCTGCCGACACCAAGGGTTTCACCTCTCCTTTGAGGGCTCCCGCCGTGCAGTACTGCTCCCCTCCTCCTGCTAAACCCAGAGCCCTCGGTGCCCGGGCAGTGCCCCTGCACTCATGACTGCCAGCCCCTCACAGGGACAGCCCATGTGAGGGTCTTGCTGTGGCCCAAACCCACAGCCCCTTCTGAGCCCCCCCAGCATCCCTCTGACCCTCAGCATCCCCCCCCCAGCACTCCTGGGTGCAGGGCAGTCGGGAGGAGCCTGCACGCAGCCGGAGCGAGCGGTTACCAGCACCACGCCGGCACGCACGCCTTGCTCAGCCGCACAGCACCACGCGACGCAGGCAGAGCTGCAGCATGCAGCCAGCACGGCTGGGGGAGGCTGCGGGGTCTCTCTGCTCTGAGGGGGTAATACGGGTGAGGGGACCAGGACAGGCACACTCACCTTCGCAGGACTGCTGGCCGCTCTTCAGGCTGTAGCCCGCGGTGCACATGCAGGACCGGGAGGTCTCGGAGGTGGGGAGACAGAGCTGTGAGCAGTCACCGTTATTTAGGCTGCAGGGGTTGGTTCCAGCTGCTGCAGAGAGAAGAGGGAGTGAGGGGCAGCTGGGGGCCAGGGCAGAGCCACTGGGGATGCGGGTGCCTAGGGAGCGGGGGGCAGCGGGGCCAGCGCCACTCGGGGCAGCCACACGAGATGCTGCGCTCTGCACCAGCTGGCAGGAACCCGGTGTGAGGGCCAGGGCCAGGTCTGGGCTAGCAAGAAGGGATGGGGTCAGCTGGCCACCCGGCCACCGTGGGCCAGACGCTGGCTCCACTGGCACTGTGGCAGAGCGGAGGAGCCACCCCCTGGCCCTGCAGGGTCTCTGGCCCTGGACCACGTGCTCACCTTGCTGGATGCTCTCGTCGTACACCTTCATGTGCATCACCAGTGTGGTGCTGTTGCGCAGCACTGTCACCTCAGACCCATCCTTCTTGTTGCAGGTGCCCATCCTCTCGGAGGCCTGGTCAGCCCACCACAGCTTGTTGCCTGGGAGGAGAAGGCAGGAACATGCAGCAGCTTTCCCCCTCCCCTCCCGCCCCAGCAGCAAAGAGCGGTGGCTCCACACAGATTTACATGCGATGGCCTGGAAAAAGGAGTCTGAGCTCAGCCTTTGGTGGAGAAGCATCCTCTCCACAGCTGCTAGGGGTCACAACGAGCAGCCTGTGTTTGGGCAGGGCCGGGAGAAAGGGAAAGGGCTTCACGAACCACCCCCATCACCCTGCCAGCTCTCACCCATGATGGCCAGGGCCGTCGCCTTGCTCAGCTGACTCTTCACGGACTCGATCACCTCCAGGTTGCTGCCATCCAGGTTGCATCTGTTGATGGTGCCGTTGCCGGAGCTGATCCAGTACAGCTTGCTCTCTGGGTAGTCGATGGCCAGCCCTGGAAAGCAAGGGCGATCAGTGTCTGAGGAGCATGCGGCGACCGTCACCATCTGGGAGGTGGGATGGGACCGGCAGAGCGGACGGGGTGACAGGCACACGAGGTCAGGGTGACCCAGCACAAGCCAGCTGCCAGCCCCCCAGGGAGCCAGGGCTGCCAGTGGGGTCCTGAGGCTTTGAGGGCCAGCAAGGCCAGGTGGTACCGGGGGCACAGGGGAGTCCGTACCAACAGGCCCCTTCTGGTTGGTGAAGAGGAGAGTGCGGTTGCTGCCGTCCATGTTGGCCGCGCTGATGTTGTCCCCATCTGTCCAGTACAGCTTCCTGCACCGGTGAGGGGACACTGAGCACAGTGGCTCCAATGGCCCCACGGAGATGGCCCACAGGTTGCCCTCCCAGCCCCCCCAGGCTCTGCCAGCCCCCCCCACCCTAGCCTGCGGCCAGCCCTGTGCTGGCCCCTCTTGCTGCACAGCCCAGGCAGCCCGACAGCCTCCTCGCCTCTGCTGCTGGCACCCGGCAGGGGGTCTGCTGTTTGCAAGCACTCGTACCGCCCTGCCCAGCAAAGCCCTGTGCACAGCCGGTCTGGCCCGCGCTCAGAGATGTACGCTCATCCCGCAGCCTGTCCTCCCTCACATGCACGCGTGTATGTGTGGAAACGCGGCTTGCTGCTTTGCATGCGCCAGCAGACACACACCTCCCGAGCTGAGGCCCCATCGCCTCTCACACACCTCCTACACGCGCTGACACATCGGGAGAGCAACCTGTTCTCTCCTCCGCCGCGCACGTGCACCATCATGCGCGCAGGCACGCACGCCTGCACGTGCACCTTCTGCTCTCTCGACGCTCCTGGCCCGACCCCAAGCCCGCTGGCACCGCGTCCCACCAGAGACTTACCCGTGGAGGGGGTGAACCACCAGGCAGTGAGGCTTGTCCAGCCCCTGGATCACCGCGTTCTTGAAGGAGCCGTCCAGCCGGGCCACGTTGATCTGCTTCTTGTTGGCGTCGTAGCTGGTCCAGAAGAGGTTTCTGGAAACCCAATCCACAGAGAGGCCGTGAGCGTTGGGCAGGTCTGGAAGGGAACGGAGAAGGGAGACTCGTTAGTTGTGAAAATGGGGCTGGGATGATGCTCAGAGGAAGAGGAAGGGCTGATCTCATGCAGCCGAAGCCTCTGGAGGGCTGGTGGCTCTGCCCTGCTCCAGGACCTGACGGGAACAGCCGTGCGGGGCGATGCTCCTCCACACCCACCTGCAGAGACGACGGTCTCCACGCCAGTGCCGTTGATGAAGGCTCTCTTGATGGTCTGGGTGCGGACATCAGACCAGTAAATGCGCTGCTCCAGGGCGTCGTAGTCCACCACCGTGACATTGTCGATGTCGGGCACCGTGAAGGAGATGATGTAGTTGTAGTAGGGGTTGTCAATGTCCACGCCCCGGATCTCCATCTGCCGTGCATACAGCAGGAACTTCTTAAACTCTGGGGAGAAAGACAAGAGGGGCAGCTGTGGGACCTCAGCCTGGTCTGCAGAGCCGGCTCTGAAGCGCCCGCTCATCCTCCCTGCCCCAGGGCGGCCCGGGCAGACCCCTACCATAGCAGGTCGTGTTGTCCTTGTCCAGCTTCATGAGGTGGGGGCAGGCACAGGACAACGTGCGGTTGTAGTTGATGAGGCAGAGGTGGGAACATGGCCCTTTGCCCCCATTGGCTTCACAGGGATTAGGAGCTGCAAAGGGGACAAGACTCAGCAACGTCCCTGTTGCAGGGGACACCAGGAAGCCTCAGAGAGCTGCAGACCTCCCAGACCCTGCCCACCCCTTGAGGAGCTCTGACTCATCAGCCTCGTCACCCCAGGACACCTCTTCGCTGGGTGGCCAGGGCCACAGCAGAGCCTTCGGCTCAGTGGAGGGTGAGAAGGGGCAGACACGGTGGTGGGAGCGGCTCCCATGCAATGCTCCGAGTGGGTGCAGGTACACACTGAGTGCCAGCACCACCTCCCCACTGTGCTCCCCCCACCCCATCCCGCCGCCTTCGCTTCCCCAGGCCTCACCCAGGGGCTGCCGGGACGGGTGATACACCTGCAGGTCAAATGGCTGCGTGTTGGTCCTCTGCACCACTGTCACATTGTGCCCTGTCCACTTGTTGGCCTTGGCCAGCGTGTTGGTGCGCCAGTCGGTCCAGTAGACCTCACCCCCATACAGGGTGACGGCGAAGGGATGCGACAGGTACTCATGTCCCCGCAGCACCTCAATGTGTCCCGTCCCATCGTACAGGGCTGAGTAGATGGCATCCGACCTGTGTGCAGCAGAGACAAGGGGTGAGAGCGGCTCACCGCTGGGCAAGGGGTACCAGGCACAGGCAAGGGTCTTTAACCCATAGGGTCTAACACTGTGGAGGGTGGCTGCTGATTTACATCAGGGATCAGAGAACCCACAGAGGAGAAAACACAGAACAAAGGCTGGAACGTGTCGCAGATGCAAACAGACCCCACAGAGCAAAGGCTTTTGCGCCCAGCCCAGCAGTCAAATGGCAGAACCACACAGGAGCCAGGGGGAAGGAGCCAGAGCTGGGAGGCATGGGGCAGAGACGGGTGTCCAGAGATGGGTGTCCTACTCCTACCTGGCATCTATCCAGAGGATGCGCTTCTCCAGGTAGTCGACGGTGAGCCCGTTGGGCCAGCCCCCCGAGCCCGTCTCTTTGTGGATGGTACGCCGGCCTGCGCCGCTCATGGAGGCGGCCTCGATGCGGGGCAGGCTGGCATCCCAGTCCGTCCAGAAGAGGATCCTGTGAGGGACAGCAAGTGGGGATGGTCAGCACGGGGACAGCAGGCTCTGTCTCCCAAATCGGCAGTGTGGTGTGTGCCCAGACAGGAGTTCGTTGCCTGGTCCACCTGCAAGATCCTGAGGGTGCCACCGTGTCCTGGTGACCCATGTCCCCTCCTGCCTTACCCATAGCGGGGGTCCAGGGCAATGGCACGGGGATGCTCGATGTCCCCAGCTAGCAGTGTGGTTCGCATGGTGCCGTCCAGCTTGGCCACCTCGATCTGGTCCAGATTGCTCTCCACCCAGTAGATGTTGCCAGCGATCCAGTCCACGGCCAGCCCCTCGGGGGTGGCCAACCCGTACTGTATCACCACCTCGAAGCTGGTCAGAGCTGTGGGTCACAGCACCAGAAGGGCTCAGGCTAGTGGTCCTTCCCTGGTCCACCCACCACCATTGTGTCCCAGCCCTGAACAGCTCCCACGCAGCTTGACTGGAGTCGATGGCGGGGGGATACTTCCTCCCCAAACGGAGCCTGAATCCCAAAGGACTCAGTCCCATGTCCATTGGTCCCGGCACCGGGCTCTCGCTGTGGGTGCCCCCTCCCACGGATCTGCAGCACTGATGCGGAGGGGGCCCGGCTTTGTGCTCCCAGCTGCTGGGCTGCAATTGCCATTAGGGGAGTGCTGGGAATGCTAATTAACTCCTTCATAATGAGCAACTTCGGAGAGCAGAACGAGATCGCTGCAGGGGCTGCGGACTCCAGTGGCTGCACCATCGTGGGGGGCCAAGGCATCACTGCCGGCATCTATCCCAGAACCACATCCCTGTTTTCCCACCCGTCCGGCCCCCGCCAGCTTGCGCCACAGCCCCAGGGCTACGCACCCCCATTCTCAAGCAGCTTTCCCCTGTAGATTTTGTCCTCCACCACATCGGTCCAGTACAGCGAGCTCTGGTTGAGGTGGAAGTCCAAGGCAATGGTGTTGCGCAGCCCGGGGACCAGGACGCTGTAGTCACCCCGGTGCAGGTCAATGCGGCGGATCTCGTGGCGGTTGGAGAATATAATGAACGGCTTGAAGGGGTCTGGGGAAAGCAGGGCAGGGTCAGAAGGCAGGCATGGACAAGGCAGGGGGACAGTGCCCCTGGCTCCTGGCCCTGACCCCAGCTATGGGACCACCCACACTGCTGCACCACAAAGGGCTGCTTGTGCCAGATGGGGACAGCGAGGGGTCCACCGTCAGCAGGCAGACCGCCCCAGGACCTGGCCATGCCCGTCAGCACAGTCCTCAGCTCTGCTGCTGCTGCCTTCGAGAGCGGGGAGAGGACAACCCCCATCACAGGCAGCTGGGGTGACGCTGCCATCTCCTGCAGCCCACCCGCACACACCCAGACTGCGGCAGCTCTCGCCATCGGGCTCCAGCATCCAGCCCTCGTAGCAGGAGCACTTGACGTTGTACTTGTCCTGCTCGCACTTCTGGCTGCACTTGAGGTGCTTGGCACAGTAGCTCTGGATCTGGCACGTCTTGTTGTCTGAGCCTAGCTCCATCCCCAGGGGACAGGAGCAGACGATGCCCTCGCCAGGGGCCACGGTGCAGTTGTGGCTGCAGCCGCCGTTGTTCAGGGAGCACTGGTCTGCGGAGAGAGGATGCGCTCATCAGGTCCTCGTCCTGCTCCCGGCCAGGGGAGACCCCCTGTCCTGGCACCCAGCTCCGCACTCACCGCAGAGCTCGCCCTCATCAGAGCCGTCCCCACAGTCATCAGAGCCGTCACAGAGCTTCTCAGGGGGGAGGCAGATGGAGGTGTTGTTGGCGCAGGTGTGGGAGGGAGGTTTGCACACCAGTGACTCGCAGTTCTCCTCATCCGAGTTGTCCTCGCAGTCACTGTCCCCATCGCAGACCCAGGCCTTGCTGATGCAGCGGGCTGCCGAGGGGGGAGCAAGGAGGGGGCAGATTAGACACACAGGAGATGTTATTTTGGGCACTCGGGGTCCTGGCTGCCCCAGAGCTGGTGTACCTCCACCGCTGTCCCCATCCCCACCAAGCTGAGGGGGGTCCTAACCCCTTCTCTGGGTCAGAGGGGGCAGGGGGCAGCAGTTCCCCACTCCCCGGCTCTCACCTGAGTCCTTGCAGCCAAACTTGACATTGGGGTCGCAGACATGGGTGACCCCCTCGCAGTTCTTCTCGTCACTGGAGTCCATGCAGTCCGTGTCACCGTCGCAGCGCCAGCGCATGGGGATGCAGAGCCCGTCCAGCCGGCACTGGAACTCATCGGTGTGGCAGCCCCCGGGTGGGCGCGTGGCTGGTGGGGGGCACACGCACCCACTCACTGCCTTTGCCCCGAGGAGCTGGGAACCGGGCGGGGCTCAGGGGGTGGGAGGCAGAGACTGGGGACTCAGCCTGGCAGGGAAAGGGCTGGGGGCACCCACAGGTGCAGGAGACGGGTATTTGGACACCCAGGGTGGGCAGAGAAGGCTGCAGAATTCCCTGCCTGGAAAGGGGCAGGGGGGCTCTGCTCAGGATGGCTTTCAGGTCTCCAGGCAGGACAGCAGCAGAGCCGATACCCAGGAGGGTCCATCTGCCGCTCGCCGCCTCCCTCCTGGGGCAGGACCTGGGTCCCGGCAGGGGAGGACACTGAGCAGCAGCACAGGGGCAGCCTAGGGCTCACCCTGGTTGGTGCAGTTGGCGTGAGTCTCGTCGCTGTAGTCCCCGCAGTCATTGTCCCCGTCGCAGGTCCAGTGCACGGGGATGCAGCGCCCGCTGTTGCACTTGAACTGGTTGCTGGAGCAGGAGTGGCTGCAGCCCGCCTCGTCACTGTTGTCTCCACAGTCGTTGTCTGGGGCGGGAAGGGGAGCGGGAAGGGGCTCAGAGCGCGGCCACCCCGCTGGCGGGAGGGCGGGCCGAGGCCCGGCAGGAGGGAGGAAGGCAGAGACCCCCGCCAGAGGAGGCGGCCGGGGGAAGCGGGGAACAGGGACTGGATGGACCACACTGGCAGACAGGATGGGGGGTGACAGGCAGCCCCTCGGTGCTGGCCGCAGGACGCCCGCCAGAGTGGCCGAGCTGAACGGAGAGCCCCTGCCCCTCTCACCCCCCCGACACACTCGCCAGGCGCAGCCACAGCACCAGCAGCGCACAAAGAAAATGAAACACAGAAACTGCATAGATCAGCCATGTACCTGGGGAGGCTGGGAGGGCACCCAGCGCCAAGGGGGCCACTCCGCTCTGCAGCAGGAGCAGAGCTGGGGGGACGGTGCACTCCTTTACGGGGCACATCCTTGGGGAGGTGGGCTGGTACGGCCAATTGGGGGGTGTCAGCTTGCCTGGAGGAAACCCCACTGCCCACTGACGGGCAGGGGGAGCTTTAGTCTGACAGTATCAGGACACTGGCAATGCAGCCCCTCTGCCCACCGGCACAGGGCAGCGGCTGGAACCACCACAGGGCTCCGCTCTGCTGCGGACGCCCCACCTGAGCTTGGGAAAGGGCCTTTGCCTCCCAGTGCCTCTGTCTCCCACTGCGTAGGGGAGCTCACGACGGACACAGGGATGATGGCACTGACGGCTGCCACGTAACTTCACCGGCAGCTCAGCTCCTGCAGCTGCAGACCCCGACCTCTCCAAGCTCCCACCATCTTCCCGAGCAACTCCACTCGGTGAGCCAGGAGGGACAGCTGCTTCGCTCCCTGGCACCCGGAACATCCCTCCCGCTGCTGGAGCGCAGGGGGCATTGCCAGAGAGTGTGGCACTGCCAGAGAGCGTGGCATTGCCGCAGAGCATGGGGGGCATTGCCAGTGTCTGGAGAAGCAGCCCATGGGGCTCGCAGCGCTCTGGAGTGGGCAGGTTTGGGGGTTGCGTGGGGCCAGGTTGAGGGTCTGGTGCATGTTGATCTATGCACTAACCGGTAGGCTTTGGACAGTTCTTTTCGTCAGAGCCATCCCCACAATCTTTTTCTGAAACACAGAACCAACCAGACAGGAGAGTGGGCACAATGACAAACAAAACAACACAACACGGCACACGCACAGAGGGTGGCACAAAAACACGCTGACACCAGGACGTGAACACTGACATGGAGAGGGACACAGAGAGGCTGCGCAGGCACATTGAGCGGCCTGGGAGGCGAGACCAGAAGCAGCAGAGGGTGCTGGGGGAGCCCGAGGCAGCCGGGTGGGAGCCCCTCGTCGCTGCAGCCCCTGCCCTGCCTGGCGAGGCTCTCGGCTCTGCAGAGGTGCCCCACGCCAAGGCTGTGGCTTTTGCGAGCGCCTGGCTGCCAGCGCTGGTGGATCCCTCGGAAAAGAGACCGTCCCTGCCAAGGGACGGCTCAGAGGTGGGACTGCCCCGGGAGGAAAAGGCCATTTGCTCAGGATGACCCCAGGGACAGACCCGCACCTGCAGCCCCCCACTAACCCCGGCACCGGCACGTGCACTCTGCAGCTCTGAGCGTCTCGCCTGCTCTGAAGCCACTAATTAAACCTAACGATGCAGAGCTGCTAGGAAGACTGAAATAAACCTGTGGGGAAGGAAAGCAGCCCTAGGGCAAACTCTCTCTCCCAGGTCTGGCCCTGGAAACAGATCTGAGGCCAGATGTAAGCTCGCTGGGAGACCTCTCCTGCCTTCCCTGGGGCTACGGGACCTGGCTCGGCTCCACCAGCAGCACAGGCCACTCTGCCTCAAGACCTGGGGCAGAGCTTTGGTCACCTTGCAAACAATGCCAAGGTCTGCTGAAATGATCCCTGCCAGGCTGTTCCTGCAACACGCTCCCCCAAGGGCAGCCAAGGAAAATGTGGGACTTGGTGTTGCAGGATGCGCTTACAGCTTCAGCCAGTGCCTCCCCGCTCCAGGGCCTGGGCTCTGCTGTGTAGCACAAGGAGGAGCAGTGGCACTTGCAGGAACAGGCCCCCTGCCAGGCTGGCACCCCTGCATCTGATCTCGCCGTCCCCAGCTGCACCCCGCTCGGCAGCTGCAGGGCTGTGGTCCTTACCATTGTCACACCGCCAGTTGATGTTTATGCAGCGCCCGTTGTTGCAGGTGAACTGCGTCAAGGGGAAGCAGGTTGGGTAGGCTGCGGAGGAGGCAGAGGCACGATCAGTGTTGGGGAGACACCCTGTGCCCCAATCCTCACGGCTGGCCCCACTGGTGTCTCTGCCCCACAGTGTGGTGAGAAGCGATGCTCCCCCACAGAGCCCTGTGCTCACCGCACGAGGCAGACTCATCAGAGCGGTCCCCACAGTCATCGTCCAGGTCACACGTCCAGGAGATGGGGATGCAGCGCCCACTGGCACAGGAGAACTGGTTGGGGGAGCAGGTCCGAGCTGACCCAGGAGAGACAGACAGAGCTTTAGTAGCTGGCAGTGCCTCGCTTTGCTGGGGGGAAGGCAGGGAACAAACCCCCGGGGCTCCTGTGAGGCACAGGTGCAGAAGCCAAACTGGCTGCAAGGTGGGCAGCAGGGATGCGCGAGGCCCCGAATCCTTGGCCTCAGCCCCGCAGCGTGCAGGGAAGAGCGAAGGCTGCAGCTCAGCACAGCAGTGCAAACTCTCCCTCTGTTCCCCCAGGGACAAGGCAGGCTCCTCACCCGAGCAGGTGGAGTTGGACTCGTCCTCATTGTTCCCGCAGTCATTGTCCCCATCGCAGAGCCAGCGGTTGGGGATGCAGCGGTTGTTCTTGCACTTGAAACGGTCCGAGGGGCAGGTGTGCTGGTCTGGAGGGGAGACACATGCTCAGGACCTGCCCCTCTCCATCCCACCCCTATTTATCCTCCATGTCTGGTGGAGAGAAAAACTGACACAGAAAAGGGCAGGGAGCCTCGGACAAACTGGGGATCCAGGATCCTAATCCCCGTTTCCCTCCTCAACCACTCGAGCCTGCTCCCCTCCTAGAGCTGGGGAGGGGACGCAGGGCTCCCGGCTGCCTGGCCCTGGCCCAGCCACTGGCCCCGCATCTCGGGGAAGCCCTAATCCTGCCCCAGGAACACGTAAACCACTATCCCACCACGCAGGAGGCAGCTACGCACGGCAGAGCTCAGGGGCTTCGTCGCTGTTGTCCAGGCAGTCGTTGTCCCCGTCGCATTTCCAGCGCTCCTGGATGCAGCGGTTGTTCTTGCAGGCGAACTCCCCAGGCTGGCACTGCGGAGGGGGGATGTAGGACGGGTTGGCTGGCAAGGGAAAAGCAAAGGGAGGGGATGATTTTAACCAAGTGACCAAGTGCAGGGCAGCAGCGAGGACGGTCCTATGTCCCCAGGCTGGCAGGATGTCTACGTGACTGCCCAGCAGCCCTGAGAGCGTACACAGACACTCGTGCCCACATGCACCAGGTTCTGAGCACAAAATGAGAAGGTGCAGCCCACAATCGAGGGGAAAGACCCTGGCTCAGCCCGCATGCACAGGCTGTGCCGGCAGAGCTTCACCCCTCTCATTTAAGCTGGCAAAGCACGGTACTGGCCAGGTCCCCACCATGAACGGGGCTCTCCCCCACCCTGGCAGCAGCGCAAACCTGCCCCGGCTGCATGGGCAGCATCAGACGCAGTTGCACAGCTTCTGCACAGTGGTGCCCACCAGGGATTCCCACCCGCTTCCTCGGGCCAGCAGCTGCCCTGTTACCATCGTGCAAGAGGAGGAACCAAAGCTGGTAACATCACCTGTCTGCAGAGTCCCACAGGTGCAGGGAGCACCCACCTCCCCAGGCCAGCCCCCCACCACGTGAGGCATCGCTGCTGCTGTGCCAGAGCGGAGCCGCAGACCCCGTGTCCCCACCTATCCCTTGGGAAAAGGGGGTCCCCACTGGGCGCCGGGCCCCAGGGCAGCCTACCCTGGCAGGTGACGGAGTCCGATCCCAGGATCTGGTCCTCGGCACAGGCACACTGACGGCCCCGGGGGGTGGCCAGGCACAAGCTGCTGCAGCCGCCGTTGTTTACACGGCACTTGTTGGAGCCCACTGCAGAGGCAGGGCAGGGGTGAGCAGGGGACTTCAGAGCTCAGGGAACACAGCTGACCCATGCAGGGGCTGCTGGGTGCCCCCAGCTCCCTGGGCTCCCTCAACAGGCTCCACATCTGGAACCCAGCTGGAGACCCCAGTTCATCAGGCTATAGAAGGCACTAGGGACCCCTCAGGGGGCATAAAGCCTGGCAGGCAGGGAGGGAGGGGAAAAAAGGGAGGAAAGGTTGGAAGGACAGGGGGTGAGTGACAGCAGGGTTTGCGGAGAGAAAGGCAGGGTGCATGGGGATGGAGAGACAGGCAGGGATATGGCCAAAACAAAGCAAAAAGAGGTGGGGGGCTGCTTAGGCAGGGCACTTCCTCAGCCCCCAGTGTCCTGTCCCATCCCTCATCCAGCCTCCCCGTCCCCTCCTGCACAGCAGGTTCCTGCAGCGCCAGGCGAGGCGGCCCAGCACCTTGCTGCTGCTGCGCGTCGTACATCCGGATCTCGAAGATGGGTGGGCGCTCGTTCCGCAGCAGGCTCACCACCTTGGAGGCCTGGTCCAGGCGGTAGATACTGCCGCTGCGGTACTCGGTCCAGAAGAGAAAGTTGCTGTAGTGGCACAGCCCGAAGGCATGATTCAGCTCAGGCCCCTCGTACACGATCTGTGGGCGCAGGGAGGAGGAGAGACTCGTCGTTAGCTGGGACCGGCGCCCAGGGAAACCCCACGTGGTGGGACAGGGTGAGGGACACTGGAAGGGGAGAGGAGGGGACAGGCAGCAGGGGAGCATGGCTGCACGTGGCCAGCCACCCACCGAGCAGACCCGCAGTGGATGCAGCCAGGTGAGGCAATGGCTCAGCTGCCCACGGCCCCGGCTGTGGGGCGCTCAGTGTCCGAGAGCCCACGGGGCCTCCACTTGCCTTCCGCTCGGTGCCATTGAGATAGACCATCTCAATGCGGTCATAGAAAGCATCCACCCAGTAAAGGATCTTGGCCGGGATGTCCAGGCTTAGCCCGTTGGGCCACAGGACAGTCTTGGAGGTGATGAAGACGTTGCGGTTGGAACCGTCCATCCAGGCTCTCTCGATCTTGCCCCTCTTGCTGTCCTTGGGATCCTCTTCCCAGTCCGTCCAGTACATCCACCTGTCACAGACGAGAAGCCGTTACAGATGCAGACGAGGTGGGCTCAGAGCCCACCCACCGCTGGTGTGAGGAGCGGCCGGCTCTGCCTCCACCAGCCCAGGCGCGAGCTCCCCAGCTGCCCGCAGAGCAGCTGACACGGAGCAGTGGGGAGTCCCGCTGCCCTGCAGCGAGGTCCCAGCCCAAGGCAGCAGTCCGACGGCTGCCCCGGCCACGCCAGCGCCGCCGAGCCCAGGCTGAAGCTGCCGCGCAGAGCCGGTCACCGCGGCCGGAGCCGCTGCCTGGCCCCGCTGTCACAGCCCGTGAGCCACCGCCAACGCTCAGCGATGCAGCGACTGCCACGCAGAGCTGGGGACTCAACCGCTAGCTCTCCCTCCCACGAGCCAGCCCCCCGTGCCCAGCCCCCCGCACCCGTTCAGGGGGTCCACCACGATCGCACGGGGGTGGGTCATCTTCCCCTCGATCAGCGTCTTCCGCGTCTGGGCGGCCTTCTCCAGCCGAGCCACGCTGATGGTCTTTTTGGGGCCGTCATCTGTCCAGTACAGGTTGTTCCCCATCCAGTCCACAGCGATCCCTTCCACGTTGTGGATGCCTTTGGGGAAAAGCAGGAGTGGGTGCTCGTCACCAGGGCTGCGCGGCAGCGGGAAGACGAGAAGTGGAAGCGACAGCCGCGTATGATTCACAGCGCATTCGGCACCACCCGATCCCAACTCAAACCGACAGGGATGATGGACCCCTCCAGCCCCCGTGCAGGCAGCCACAGGGAGCCTGGGCTGGCAAAAGCCAAATTCCGGAGCATCCTTGGCTGGCTCGCCCTGAGGCAACACAAACGTACTCGGCTGGCAGCGTGGGGATGGACTGGCCACCGCGCTGAGCCCCAGCGATCCTGACTGAGTATTCCTCATCCTTCCCTCCTCTTCCCATCTGACCAGATCGGGGTGGGCCAGCTCGGGCAGGAGGGGGACATCCAGGGACAGAGGTCCCTCTGCCACCTCTGCTGGGGCATGTGCTCTGTGCCCGTCTCTCAATAGCAGTCTACAGATAAACCCAAACAGCACCTTTAAACCTGAGTTTTAAGGGTCAGAGCTGCAGGGGAGAGGACAGAAGCACTGCCATTACACGAGGAAAGGCACTGATGGCCACTGCTGCTGGCTCCTGGGGGCTAACTGGGGGCACTGGGGAGGGACCAGGCTGGGCCCCTCGGCCACACACCGTCCTTCAGGATGGTCTCTCGCTCTGTGCCATCGATCTTCTGGCGCCCGATGAGGTAGCTGGTGGTGTCAGCGAAGTAGATGAAGCCAGTCTCAGCGTGGAAGTCCAGCGCTCGGGGGTTCATGAGGTTCTCGATGGGGATCATGTGCTCATCCGGCACCTTGGCCCCCATGTCCATCCCGCGGATGATCCCTGGACGCCCTTTCCCGTACACCAGGAACAGCTCATGCTCGGGCTCTGCAGAGAGATGGCGAGAGCCATCACCACCAGCCAGGCCAGGGCAGCGCTGGGGGTGGGCAGCCCAACACACGTGGCACTGGGGCTTTAGTGGGGGCACAGCTACAGCCCAGAGGCCAGGAGGAGGCAGCAACCTGCCCCTGCACCCCACAGGTCTGCGGGGACACAGAGCCCAGTGGGCAGCCCGCAGCTTCGGCCGGGGAGGACAGGGGGGTTTGCACCTGGGAGGGAAGGAACTGAACAGCTCTGCTTGCCCCTGGCCCATGTGTGCCCCATCATCCAGCACAAGCGCCGCTGCTCGCTCCGGTCCCTCGCGGAGAGGGGCCTCCCTGCCCCCTCCCGCATCTCTCCAGGGAGTCCAGGACTCACTTTTGCAGGACTTCCCATCGCTGCCCAGGCTGAACCCGGAGCGGCACCGGCAGGTTCGGGTCTTGTGGCTGTTCCCGAGGAGGCAGATATCCGAGCAGCCTCCCGGCTTGCCGAACTGATCTGACTCGCAGGCATGGCTCCTCACTGCAACACAGAGCGCAGGCTCCAGCGGCTGCACACAACCAGAGCAGCGCGGAGATGTCCTGCCCAGCCACAGCTCCGCATCGGCCAGGGAGCACGGGCAGGGCACTGATCTGCAACCGCAGGGATGCGGAGATGGTCCCATGGGTGCTGCCGGCCCGACTGCGGCTCTCCAGGGTTTAGGGGGGCCCCTTCCCCCTTGGAGCTCTCAGCCAGTCGGCCAGGGGCTGAGCACGGCACGGGACAGACAACGCAGAGATGGGAAAGGACCTGCGCAGGCTGAAGGATCACTGTGGAGCAGAAACCAGCACACCGCGAGGGCACCGGGCCACGCTGCAACTGTCCTGCCAGCCCACCCGCCACGAGCCACGGTGAGAGCGGGGCTGCCCGGCCACTGCACCGACAGCGCTGGCAGGATGAGCCCCCTTAATCGCACCCCTTCACCGCTTGGAAATCTCCTCAATTTTATGTTCTGGAAAATGCCAAGCAGGCTGCAGACACTAAGAGGATTTTAAATGAGTAAATTGATTAACTGCAGGAAGGTGCTGGGGGTGGAGCAGGCAGATAGGGACGGATGTGGGGAGGGGACCGCACAGCTCTGAAGCCTTTCAACTCCTTTGAAATCCCCTGGCGCCCGGGAGCACGCAGCCCCAGCTGAAGGGTGAACATGCCGGCAGCAGGGACAGAGAGCGCGTGGGCACCGCAAAAGGGACCCATTAATATTTCAAGATGCTGCATCTGCTCCAGCATCCCTGCGCTTGCCGGCGAGATGTGACCAATCAGCCACGTGGTGCAGCTGCCCAGCTCACGGGGACGGCTGCCACTGCTCTCGCAGGAGGAGACGGAGTGAGAGCAGGGGCCGGGGCACCCCAGGGTGCTCAGCAGCCCAGAGAGGCCAGCCCTGCACTGTTGGGGGAGCAGGAATCCCACCCAAGCCCCTGGCCAAGGAGCACTGCCAGCAGGACGGCAGCTGCGGGAGTCCCTGCGGACCACAGTCGGGCAGCTGCTCATCTGTCCCTGTCCCTGGGCTGGCACATTTTGGCCTGCCCAGCACTCGGCACCCCTGGGCTGGGTCCAGCAATGCCCCCACTCTGCTGCTGCTCCCCTCCCCAGGGCCACAGAGCTCATGGGGAGGGGGAGAACTGGGGGCAACTGGGTTGAGCACGGCTCCTTGGGGTGCTACTGACGGAGGCTCCAGGGCAAGCGACCCTGTCCTGGGCGTCTGGCCCCATTAGGGGAGGGAATTCAGAAGGTGCAGCCTGTCCCCGTCCCCACCCAGCCTTTGGGATGCAAGAAGCTGCTTTTCCCAGGCCGGGGTCCCACCTGTGGGCTGGCGCCGTTGGTGGTAGATGTGCAGCGCTCCTCCCTTGTCTACCCGCGTCACCACCTGGTACTCGGTGCTGTTGAAGCGGTTGACCCGGATGACGCTGGTTTTCTGCTGGGCATTGGCATTGTCAGAGTTGGTGGCGTAGAGGTAGTTCTCGAAGACGGTCAGCCCATAGAGGTGTTCAATCTGGAAGGCACCGTGCAGGCATCCACAAGGAATTTAGAAGGAGACACATGAAACCCCTGGTTCCGAGGCATGCCAAGCCCCCCATCCCTGCCCCTCATCCCGCCCCCGCCTCATTTAGGGCATGAGATTGGCCTTGGTGCTGCAGATGCTGCAGGACCGGTTGGTGCTTAGCAGCTCGCACCTTTCCTTTCCTCAACCGGCAAAGCCAAGCCCATGGACCAGTGACGCCCAGCAGACCAAGCTCAGACATGCCTCGAGCACACTGCCGTAAGGCCCCCCCGACCATGAACTCCCTCTGGACCCACTCACCAGGATGCCCTGGATGATGGTATGTCGGTTCTTGCCTTCGTAGTCCACCACCTCAATATAGTCCAGGTAGGCATCAGCCCAGTACACCAGCCGGTTCACCAAGTCCAAGGTGATGCCGTGGGGGAAGACGATCTTGCTGTCCACCAGCTTGGTGCGGTTCTGCCCATCCATGTCGCAGCGCTCCACCTTGGGGATCTGCCCGTAGTCGGTGAAGAACACTTTGCTGTGTGAGAAGGGCAAATGCAGGAGCTCAGAGCCTGGAGGTCACATTCAGCCCAGAGAGAGGGGGGATGCAGGCGGACAGAGGGTGCACGCTCACGCCTGCAGACATGGGCTTGCCCCTGTGGGCACAGGGGTGGCTGGGGTCCACCACAGCCTTGCTTGCCTGCACGGTCCAGCTGTGCCAAGACCTGGCAGCACCTGCCTGCACCTGCTGGCCAGCACGGCCACAGCGGGAGCTCAGACGACCCGCAGCAACTCGGGCATGAATCAGGCTGACAAAAGTTTGAACCCAGATTTGCTGGTGCCACCACGAAGAGGTCCAGGGCCCTCCACCAGCTGACATGTTAAGACACAACCCGACGCAGCTGCCTGCGTGCCGTGGACCTGACAGCTGTCTTGCCTGCGGCCGCAGCTCCTGGCACAGCACATCCCAGCAAGGCACAGCACAGAGCTGGGGCCCAGCACCACTGCCCTGAGCACCTGGGCTGCACTGGGTTTCTGCTGCAGAGCCCAAGAGACTAACTCAGTCGCCCATGGGGCTTGTCTGCACCTTCCCTCTTGGAGCCCAGAGTCCCCCTCCAGGCTGCTATGCCATATTTACTTTTTTATAAGAAATACTTCAGATTTTCTGCTCAATAACATCAGCTCTCTTCATTCAGGCAAGGAAAAAAGCATCCATCTGAAAAGCAGCAGGTGAGGGGGAAGACGTCCCCTTTACTGGTTTCACTGGGACTCTACAGCACGCTCAGGTAAGCTCCCTCTGACGGAGTGCACCGTCGGGTTAGGCAGACCGTGCTCACACACTGACTGACTTCCCCACCAGGCAGCGGGACTTTCCCTGCACGCATGCCCTGCGGCTGGATCGTGCTCGCAGAAAGTGCCCAGTGGGATCTGTCACAACGCTCTGCTCTGCCCACTAAAGCCACAGCCACACCAGCTCCCCGTGCCTGGGATCCAGCAGCTGCCACACACGCACACCCTGCTGCTCCAATGAGTCACCATCCCAGCTTCCCCATGCACAGGATTTTGCAAAAGGCCTGATGAGGGTCTGAGAGTTGCCCATCTGACAGCAGCACCCCGTATAAATAGGCACAAGGGGAGCTGCTCAATCCGTGCAAGTATCTGACTGTTTCAGTTCCCAAAATCCAGTGCAACGCTGCAACCACACAGCCACAAGCTGGAAGCAGCAGCTTGTCCTGAGCCTGGCCAGGTCTGTCCCGCAGGACCGAGCACCGGCAAAGATGCTGCCCAGGGCGGGCGGAGCGGGAAGGGCCCCTCCAGAGTGGCTCCTGGACGCAGGCACAGCAGACCCCACCAGACCCAGAGGGGATGGTCACACACTTGCCAACTGTCACGAAGATCAGTTCGTTAGAAGACCCAGGTTCAGATGCTGATGCTCCCCAGTGCTGCACCAGTCCGGCTCTGTTCCCACCCCAGCGCCTGTCGCTGGCGCTGTGCCAGGTGAGCAGAGGCTCGGGCTGCCCTGACTCACGCCTAGGGACCAAACCGTCATCTCCTCCAAAAGGGGCTGGCATCAGCAGGCTGCTTAAAATGCTGCTGCCACGACTACCCTACAGCACGTGGCCCCAGCCTCCGCTGAGGGAGGGAAAATGCTGTGATTCACTCATTGCTGAAGGGGCCCTTCGCAGGCAGCCGAGTCGCTTCTCCAGCAGCATCCCTGCCACCCCACCTGACTGCAGCACCTGACCTGGACCCTCCTGGCTTGCTCCACCTCCCCAAGCCAGCGGCGCAGGTCCAGGCAGCGATGCTGAGCCCTCCCGCCCCCAGGCAGGACTCTTACCCCATGGCTGGGTCCAGTGCTATGCCCTTGGGGTTGTACAGCTCCAGGTCCAGCAGCGTGACACAGGTGACTCCATTCTTGTTGCAGACAAAGATCCTGTCATCGATGTCATCCACGAAGTAGAAGTTGCCTGTGAGCCAGTCAATAGCCATCTGCTCCACATCTAGGCCGTGGGAGAGGGAGGTGAGGAGAGGTTAGGCAGGGAGGGAGGGAGCCACAGCCCTGCGTGTGCCCGTGCACAGCTTCTCTGGCCACGTCCCAGCCCACCGGGCATCTCAAGCACAGATGTAGCTGAGGAGCCAGGAAGGCTGCGTGAGCCACAAAGGAGCTGCCACCTGCACTGCACTGAGGACCTGGCCCTGGTCACCCCACGCCCATCGACACTGCAGCCCACCCTCTCCTCCCGAGGGAGACGGGACCCACCACCGCCCAGGCAGCCCCGCTGCAGGTGGGTGGTGCTGGAGACATCACACACAGCCGGGAAAGCATCCCACGGGAACACCAGCCTGAGCAGAGGGACAGCTCTGCGAGGTGGGCACTGGAGGAGGGAGGAGGCAAAGCCGGCTCCTCGAGAGCCCAGTAGCACGAAGGGGAAGGGGCTCAAACTGCAGCATCAGGATGGCAAATGTCTGCCGCGCCCCCACTCACGGCAGCGCCGGGAGGAGAGCCCAGCTGGGGCAAGGCAGCCCGGCAGCGCCGATCCAGAGCCGCGGGGACGCCCCGAGCCCTGCAGCAGGTGAGCGACGGCATCCGGCACGCAGAGTTACAGTATTTAATTAAACCAGTGAAAGCCTGTTAAATCGGATAAACCCAATGCACCCGAATTCCTTCCTTGCAACCAGGGCAGTGCTCAGCGCTGCTCAGCTCCCCCATGCCTGCCAGCCCCAGGCCAAAGGCCGGGGTGAGGGGCTGCAGCGCCCACAGGTTCTGGGAAATGCCAAGTGCTCTGGAGGTCTGTCCTTTCGGTTAGTGCCCCCAGGACCCCGCACCACCCCTGCACCGACACTGCGGTGCCAGCACCACAGCTCAGCTTCACAGCCAGCATAGGCAAGGTGGAGCAGGGATGGGCGCAGTCACAGCCCCGCAGCCCGACCACCCCGAGGACACCGGGACCCAGACAGCCCCGGAGGAGCAGGGCCAGACACCACTGAATTATTAACCAGTGCAGAAGCTCAGGAGCGCAGAGGGAGGGAAAACATGAATCAAGCCAGGACATTTTGCACGCCCTGTGCTCCCCCTGCTCGCAGGATTTGGCCTGATGGTATCAAGCCCTTCCCTGCTGCAGCACCACGAAGCGCTGCCTGGATTTTGGTGAGACCCTACTCATGAGCACTTGGTGGCTTGGGGGTGCCCTGTCCGAGCACAAACCTGAAGCCCAAGCGTCCCCAGGTTACCCAGGCCAGCTCGCTCGCACGTGGCCCCGGGGATGGGGATGTCCAGCCGGTGGTGATGGCTGGCTGGTGACCAGCAGCCCTCCCCTCCGGAAGGGCGAAGCTGCGGTGCCCGCAGCCACCACCCAGGGTGATGCATCTCCTAAAAACAAGCGGAAACAGCCAGAGCCGAGGAATTAGCATCGAACCGGCCGAGCTGAAGGCCTGCACAGGGCTCCCGCTGCGCTGCCTAACGTGCCAGAGCCGGCGGTGGGGCCGGGGCAAAGTTGGGGCTCCTGGTCCAAACCAGACCCCCGCACCCCCCAAGCTGGCTCCTGGGTGCCCGCTGGTGAAAGGCTTTTGTGCTGAGCAAAAAGCACCTAAAAAGGTGCATGGGGGTGGCGGGGGGCAGGCGAAGGCCATGCTCTGCCTCCGAGATAGGGCTGCCTGAGTCACGGTGCCTGGACCGGTGCCCATCCTCCCTCCCTGCTGCACCCCCCGGCCCCAATTCCCCCCCCCGACAAGGGGAGGGGGCGGCAGAGCCGCGCACACGCGCGCAGCCCTGCCTGGGCGAGAAACGCTTCAGCACAGAGATGTGCAAGAATTCCCCAAAAAAGCAGGTCTTGGCTGGCGCCTGCGTGGCTGAGTCAGAGTCACAGGACCAGGGGAACGATCCAAGCAGGGGCGGACGGGGAGCGCCCAGCGGGACGGCGTGGAGGCCCTCGACCCCACGCAGGGGTGCGGACCCCCGGCCACAGGCTTCGGCTTTTCCTCGCTGCCTCCCTCCCAGACCGGCCATCGCCCATCACCGGCACTCGCCTGCACCTTGGTCCTCCTTTCCCGTCGCTCTCCCCCAAAGCCCCCAGCGTCACGGGGCCGCTGCCACCTCACTGGCCACATCCCGCTGAGCCGAAGCCGCGGCCAGCCGGTCTGACGGGAGGAAGCTCCCCAGCATGGCACTCAAGGGCTACACAGGAATCAAGAGGGAAAATGGCCAAAACAAGCTACAGGTTTCCAGCACTCGCTCCCTGGGGCCCGCGGCTTGCCTCGTGCCGGCTCTGCCACCGTCGCCTCTCCCCATCACGGGGTCCCCGTCCTCCCAGGGGTCTCCTGGCCAGGCCCCAGCTCCAAGCGGGGCAGCGCTGGGCCGGGGAGCTGGGGTTGACGCAAGCACTTGCTCTTCTCCCAGGCTGTATTTTTGCAGCTGGAAAGCATTACCCTCCTCAAAGGCTTTTGTTTTTCAGCTTGCTCCTTCTCTCCCTGCTCGCCATCCTCCCCCCTCCTTCACAAGAATCAGTTTTTATTACTATTATTATTATTATTTTCAGCTCTTTCTTGTAGCCCCAGCTAAACCTGGATTTCCTCTTGAACTTTCAGTGGAAGCTAATTTAGCAAATGTCTATTTTTAACCCCTCGCGCTAGCCCGCAGAGAGCTCTCCCCCCACTCACCACTTGACTCTGGGAGAGGTGAGGAGTGAGGGATGCAGCCTCTCCCCCCCCGGGGCGCAGGCGTCCCCCCAGCCCGGGGAAAGGTGTGTCACGGCCACCCATCACCGACAAGACACATGCAAGGACCCAGCAGGGACCAGCCCGTCCCCCGCACACAAGGGTCCTGTGAACTACTCGCATGGAAGGAAGAAGCCGGGGGGCAGCGGCCACCCTTCTCCTGCCCACAGCTCCCAGCAGTGGAGGGGGGCTGGCTGGCGAGCACACCCTTCCCACCAATTCCCGTCCCAAGTCTTCCTCCTTGCTCAACCATGGCTGGGCGTTGCAAGCAATTGCAACATGCAATGCTCATTTCCCAAGATCTATTTATTTGCTAGTGTTTGAAAACGAGCTTGTGGGGCCAGAGGACAGGGAATGTCAACTTTAAAGGCTCTTCCTGGAAGAAGCTAACCGACCTCGTCAGGCTGGCGAGCCGCGGTGCACGCCAGCCAGCCCGTTCAGAGGCACTGGCCAGAAAAGCGCTGGCTGAAGTGGGCTGCGGCCACTGCCTTCCGTGTGGGGAGCGAGCGGGCGAAGGGAGGACAGAGGGGAGAGGGAGCACCAAGAAGTTCATCAGCGTGCAAGTGGCATGTTGCTCAACAAGGGCGGGCTGGCAACTTCAGCAAACTCCGAAACCCACCCTGCACAGATGTTTCCTGGTTTCACACTCAACACGAACAGAGCGAACCAAGAACCAAGCTCTTGCTGAAGTTCCTGCCACAAAATCATCTATGTCGCACTGTGCTTGGGATTTCCCTTCTCCTTCTTGTGGGCTCCAGTGGCAGAGGCTGAAGCAGCCTCTGGGGCCCTGAGGAGCCACTGCTGGCGCCAGCTGGCTGGAGGAGAAGGCTCCCACGTGTCCCTTCCATCCCAGACTCCTCCGACACAGGGCTGAGACCTGTGGTGGTGCCACCAGGGCACATTCGGGGACAGCAACTGCCCCAAGAGGCAGCAGAAGCATCTAGCCTCCACTCAAGAAGTTCTCAGCCCCGTCAGCTCTCACAAGTCTTTCCCAGGCACTGTCAGCAATAACCTTCCCGCTCCCCAATTCCAATTTCATCCTGCGCCCGATGGGGCTGGGAGCATTGGTCCCTCCCAAAGAGCTCCTCGATGCAAGTGGGTCATCAACTCAATGGTTGTCCACGGGAGCTCCGGCCAGAGGTTCTCCCTCCCTTAACCCGAGCCACAGAGCATCTGATTTACCCCACGATCTGTCAAGCACCGCAAGGCTGTGGGATTTTTGGGGAACGAGCTTTGCTGACCCAGCACATAACTTTCCTCCGCATGAATCAGTTGTTGTGCAGTCTGCGAATACATCAATTGTGGCCTGACACAAGGAGGAAGGAAACGCGCAATCTTCTCTCAGACTAAAACACGGATTTCGACACAGTTCTGAAACAGCTGCAATTAAGATGTGTGCAGCTCAGCAGCTCACCCTGACTCCTCCACAGTTAAGCATGGAAGAATAGAAACCACCTATAGCGGTGAAGGTGCAAAGAGCCTGGAAAGAAGCCCTCTGCACTGCAGCAGTCTGGAAGAAAGCCCACTTCTCAATTGCTCCTAAAGGGAGAGCTCCCTGTGGGGTGTCCAGAGCAGGGCAGGACAAGGACACCGGTCAGGAGAGGTCCCAGCTCTGCTGGGAATGCTCCTTGCAAGACTTCCCACTTTGAAGCAGCGGAAAACATCCCCACTTCCAACACCAGGCGCAGAGCTCCGTCACCAGGGGTCCCTACCCCCTGTTCTGCTGAGATGCATCTGCACCCTTGCCCCAGCACATGGAAGAGAGGAAAGAGCTGGACTGAGCTCTGCTGCTGACACTTGCGTGTTGTTTTTAAATAAAGTATATTTATGTCCACGTGGACCTACTAAGAACAGCCCACATTTTTTGCTGCAGCTACAGCAGACCAGACTTAACACAAACCCCAGCCAGCAGACATTTGGGCCGCAGTGATGGGCTGCAGAGAAACGCACACGGGTAACTGCGCAGCCCACGGCCCAAGCACCGAAATTCCCTGTCCGCATCGCATCAGACGCAGAGAAGCCACTGGGAGAGCCACCTCCCGGGGCAGTCGGCGCCGCATCCTCCTGCTCCCTGCAAAACCCCTGTGAGTCAGAGCCCGAGGGGTGAGGGGGGCCGTGCCCAACTTGCCACCCAGCCAGAAGCCCAGGCGGGCAGCCGCACTGCGTGCCCCGCAGCACCGGGAGAGCCAATGACACGGACACGCCGCTCCTGCGGAAAAAAAGCTTGGAAAAGTTGCCGAATGTTTCGGTTCAAAAACGCCTCCAGAAGAGGAACAGAGGCTCGTCAGGAATGCAGTCCCCAGGGCTTCTCAAATACATTGGTTTCCTACTTTCCTTTTTATAGGGAATGATCCGTTTGATACATTTACATAATACCATAATCTGGAGGAATTTCTGTCTCTTCCCTCCGCAGACATCCTCTCCCCCGGAGAACAAGACCGTCTCTGTAACGGCAACATGCTCCATGGATAAACACTGCTCCTGGGGACAATTTTCCTTAATTAGAAGTATGTTAACAAGACAGGGACGAAGACAAACTCCAGCCCTGAAGGGTGGCAGCCGCGGGACAGACAGGCACCCTGTGCCCCTCGAGGGTCCAGCGCAGCCCCCCCTGCCCTGCTCCCAGGATAGACCCCTCCTTGTGCCAGGAGCCACCACCTCGAGCCTTGCTGCTGGCTCTGAGATGGCAAGGAGGGGACTGCGGACAGGACAGACAGCAGCAGGCACAGCCACCACCATCACGTCAGCCTTGTTTCCTCAGAAAACCAGGTTAAAAAATAAATAAATTTAAAACCCCCTCTGTTAAGCTGCTCAGCTCAGAGGAGGGAACCGCTGGGTGGAAGCCGGCGGCCCACGTCCAGGACGTCTGACTCGGTGCTTGGAAGGATCCCTGTGGCCTCTGCACACACGCACACCCACGTCCGCACAAGCCAAGGACTCCCTGGGAGGTAAAACCGGCCCCCCCGGGGCTGCGCAGCCCCCCCAGCCGCAGAGCTGCTGTGGGAGGAAAGCCCCAGCCCGGCCATCCCTGGGGACAGGCGGAGTGACTGCCAGTTAATGGGAAAGATGCCAGAGCATCGCCCTTCCCCAGGGAGCCCTGGGCTGTCTGGACCCCCAGGTCTCCATCCCTCAGACCCCCGCCCCGGGCAGCGCAGCCACCTCCTAAGGGAAACACTCAGGGACCACTGGCACCTCTCCAGCACCGGGCACAGCCCCAGGCTGACTCAGCCTTCAGCCTCCCGGGGAGGGGGGACGCCCCGGACAGCATTTTGTCACCCTCCTGCCAGACAGCTTGTGCCTCCCCCCCGGTCCCAAACGTGCCCCCCGCCCCACGGCCAGGCTCAGCCCCACAGCAACCCTGCACAAGCCCAGCTGCAGCACCAGAGGTGGGAAGAGCAGGAACAGAGATGGGACAAGCTCCATCTCAGCTGCGTGGAGGGCAGCCAAGGGACCGCTAATTACTCTGCCTTAATGAGACCCTTCCACGGGCAAAAATATTCAGCAGAGGCCGACAGAGGGACAGGGTGCTTGGCTTCCTTCTGGGTGAGAGGAGAGAGACACAGGCTTAACAGGAACCCAGAGAACTGTCGTTGGGATGATTTTGAGAGGCGAGGGGACAAGAAAGTGAAAATGGGGCCAGCCAGGGCAGAGAGGATCCTGGCAGGGCTCGGCCGCAGCAAAGCAAACCCGGCACGAGCACGGGAGGCAGCGGTGCGGGACAGATGGACTGATGCCTGCAGGGACAAACACGCTCCTGTCCATTTGAAATCAAACCCAGCCTTGCACACAAGAGGATCCCGGTTACTCAGGACATTAACTTCACCCTTTTGTCCCCAGCAACACGGGGAACGCAGCTTGCCCCACGCTCGACGCCTCAGGGCTGGCCAGAGGGAGATGGAGGGGACCAGCTCTTGCCGCGAACGGGGGGACTGCACAGGGCTTCTCCATCCCGGGAAGGGAGAAGCAGAGAAGACCCTTCCCCACTCGCCACCACAGCCTGGAGGGTCGGGTGGCCACGAGGAAGGGAGACGGCAGCTCGGGCAGCAGGTCTGGCCAAGGCCAAGCACTGCAGAGCCATCCCCTCCGGACACGGGGATGCTGCCGCCCTCGGACCACTCGGCAAACCTTGGAGAGAAACAGAAACCACCCCAGCCTGGCTCACTCCGCTCCGGGGGTCTCAGTCCCCTTAGGGACTTTATCCCTGTCCCACACCTGGGTAAACACCAAAGCCAGAGGGGCCGGGCAGAGCCGCAGAGTGGTCCTAAGCATCTGCGGCAGACCTGCCTCCAGGCTGAACAAAGAGCGGCAGGCACTTAGTTAACAGCCCGATTAAAATCATCACAGCCGTAGTCTCCTCCAACACAAAGAGCTGATGAGCTGGTGTGAGCACACTGGCCCCAGACGCTGCACCCATCCCTTGCTCTCATGCGTCACTGCTACAAGAACAGTCGTAAACAGTTAACAACAACAACAACAACAAAAAAAAAAAAAAAAAAAGAGAGAGAGAGAAAGGAATCAGCAGATGAAATTACCAATCATCCTGCTTTCTTGCCAAGTAAGTTCACATCGGAGCCTCTTTCTTGGCTAGGGTGAGGCAGCAAGGATGAAAAATAGCTTTCCATGCAAAGTGGGGAAAGAAATGTACTTGGATTCCTCTGCAGAGCAACATCTCCCTGAAATCCATTTGTCCCAAACCCTACAGCTCTTCTGCTTATTGGCAGCAGGACAGGTCATTACGAGTAACAGGGCTGAAATGGAGTCAATGAAAACAACCTCCTAGACATGCTTGTTTAGATAGATGCTGCCCAGGAAGGTATTTTAATAACGGCCAGATTGCTATCGTTTAGGGTTTATAATGCACTCGGGATCAAATGTCCTGATATTTCAAACCCCTTCCTGGGGGCTTGTTTTATAAAAGAAAAAGAAAACAACAAACCTTAAACCAAGAAATAATAAATCAAGGAACCTCCACAGCCCTTTCCCAGCAGCCCTGCACACGTCCCGCGGTGCAGCTGACATTCCTGCCCGCTCCGCCTGGGAGCTGGCCACAGTCCCCACGCCAGCAGCCCTGGGGCAAGGCCAGCGCAGCCCCGGCTCCGGCACTGCCGGAGGGGACATCGGCAAACCTGCGGCCATCGGCAGACCTGCGCCATCGCCCTGCGCCGGGAGAGAACCAGCGCGCCGGGCACCTGGGCTGCTGGGGCCGGGAATTAGCAGCGCTGGCACCAGTGACCTTCCAGCACAATAAATGCATTCAGCAAAACAAACCCTGGCACCACGGAGCTGCTGGTTCTGACTGTGCAAAAAGTCACGAGTCGGTTGAAAAAGGGGGAAAAAGAAAGAGAAAGGGAAGGGGAACAGCCAGGAGACCCACTGAGAAACCCAGGTTTCGGTCTCCTGACACATGTTCTCTAGTATTTTTCCATAGTAAAAGCAAAGAGCACCTGCCCTTTCCGGAAAGCCGAGTATCACTCGGTCACACCGCGCTGGAGCTGCCATCGCAGCGCTCGCACAAATGCCGGGAAGGCTGAGAAGCAGCTGGTGAGGGGTCAACCTGCTGCCAATTAACGGTGTCCTCTTAAGGAGGGCTCCTGGCAGGGCTGCCCGCCGAGCCGCGCTCACCCCGAGCCCTCCGTGCATGCTGCGGGGGGTGTCACCACCTTGCGTGTCACCTCGGGGGGACGGGGGCACAAATCCTATTTAAGGTCACACAGATCCAGCCGCAGCTTCTCTCGCCCTTCTCTGTCCCGGCCCCGGGGTGGGAGGCCGGGTGCAGGGGCTCGCCAAGGAGCGGCAGCCGGCCACGCGTCCCTCAGCAGCAGCCCCGGGACGAGGGGGCACAGCGGGTCGAGCTGGGCGGCCAGGAGAGCTGGGGGCGCGGAGGTCTCCGGGTGGGCCCTGGGATGCAGCAAGCTTTTTGCACACATCATCTTAGCAGAAATGGTGGCAGGACAGGTATAATCAAGACAACTGCCACCCCAGCCAGGACCTGCTGCTTCCCCGGCACTGAGACCAGCTGCATCCAGGCAGGACCTGCACCGTATCCCCACCTCTGTCCCGGCGCCCGAGGAGCTTGGGCAGCGCCGAGCCCGGGGCCGCCCAGCCAGGAGGGCTGAGCAGCACAAGGGCCTGGAAGCAGACTCTTTTTTTTTTTTTTTTTTTTTTTTAAATTTTTTTTTTTTTTTGGTGCGTGTGTTGTTTTGCTCTGAAATTCTTTGGAAGCCCAACTCCAAACAAATGAGGGCATTGTCTCGGGGAAACACGTGGAGGTTGGAATCTGGTTGAGAAAACCCACGGGATCAGAAAGTCCCCGGAGGTCAGGGATTAGCCGCTGAGCAAGGTGGGTCCGCAGGGACCGGCAGCAGCCCCCTGCCAGGCAAGGCAGGGCTCTCCCCTCCTTCATGCCTGCACGCGACTGCTGCCACTGCAGAGCAAAACCTGCCCTGGGCACCAGCTGCCCCCAGCCCCACGCAGGTGGCAAGGCTGGGGCTGGAGGGGTCTGGGCTGGCAGGGACCGGGGGGCTCACGGGGAACCTGCCCCATGCCGCCCCGCTGGCAGCAGCGACGCTCAGCTGCTCCGGAGCAGGCGCCGGGTGCCGGTGGAGCAAAGCCTGGGCGCGCTCCGGAGAGCGGCTCTCCCCCCACGCAGGCACACGCCTGTCTGTCCTTGAGTGCGAGCGGATGTACGATGCCTGCCAGGATCCTCCCCGGTCAGAAACAGCGCTGGATTTTCACACAGAGCAGAGGAGAGGGAGAGCAGGAAGGGAGGAAGGACAAGACAAGTTCCCCTTGTCGCAGTTCAGCGTTGGCAGGGAGGACGAGCCCTCCCCTGCACTGCTGCATGCGTGCTCGTGCCCCATCCTCCTCACGGTGCTGAGCCCGGCGGGCGCTCCGGTGGGTGCTCAGCGGCCAAGGAGCCATCGCAAGGGAAGCTGAGCTCCAGGGGCTGGGTGGGAAGGTGCCACCTCCGCGTTCCCTGCGGGGATGGGGACAGGCTGGACCCCCGGCTGGCAAGTGGTGGCTCTGCAGCACTAGCCAGGGGCTGCCTCAGCCACGTAGCGTGGCCACTGGCACCGAGCCCCACGTGTCCCCCCATCACCTCTGTGCCAGAGAGGTGCTCAGGGCTTCCCAGCCACCGCAGTCGGCTCCAACTGATGGCGGAGAGAAATAATTCAATTCCGACATGAGGTGGATTTTTATAAGAGAAATAGATGGAAGACTTCACCAGCCTCTGCTTTTTAGTGTGTCCCTGGAAAAAGACCTGGGGGTAGGGGACTGGCCAGCTCAGATCAACAGAGAAAATCACTGCCTGTGAAAAATGTCCCCGGGCAGCGCATTGTTTGGGAACCAAGGGACAGGCACCATGAAAAAAGTGCATCGGTACTCAAGGCTGAGGATAGAGAAGAGGGTTTAGTAGTGCAAGGACCAGGGGAAAAGCAAAGCTTCAGGGTACCGTGGGTCTTGCCAAGCCCTGTTAATAGCATTCATTTAACACATCTCCCACAACACAAGTGACACTAATCTCTCTGCAGGAAGGCAGTGGGGACAGAAAGGCAGGGAAGCAGAGCTGCTATCAGAGCTGGGCTGTGACATCTCACCAGCCCAGACCTACCCCTGACAGCTGGGGGCTGCTAATTTCCAGCTCTTCAGCATCAGTCTTCCCCCATCAGATGCCAACTCAAGCCCCATTAGCAGCAGGCACCAGGGAAGCCTGACTCCTGCTGTTAGCGGATAATGCCGTAAAGAAGCAAATAAAGAGGGAAACCACTAATTGGATTCACAGGTCTCTCCAGTGTCCTGACAGAGAGGAGCGAGGGAGTGACATTATCTTGTCATCACAACCCCCAGCACTGGATCCCGGGCCGGGGGAAACTCATTTCTCCAACTTGTTTGTGCTCACGGACAAACCCTGCGAGGACGTTTCCCCGCATGTCACCAGCCCACGGTGACCCAGGGAACGCACGCAGCCCGCACCGGCAGCCGCCTGTCGAATGCGGCGCAGAGCCACACAGCCTGCCAGGAGCGCGCAGCAAAGCTGAGTAAGGACCATTCCCTGGGCAAACGGGAATAAAAAGCAACCGGCGCCACACAGCCAACGAGCAGCTCGGGGCAGCACTGCTCCCACCCCCGCTGCGCCTCAACCTGCCACGAATGGCACCTGCAGCACGGCTGAGATGTGTCCCTACTGCAGGTCTCCGCCGTCGTCCCCGAGGGAGGGCAGAGGCGGCAGCTCAGAGCTGGTTAATGGAGGGGGTTAATGGAGGCCCCTCATCACACCCTCCCTGGGCAGGAGGAAGATCTGCCGGGAGACATGCAGGAGCCGCGTTCTCGCTCCTTCTGAGGTGCATTGCATTGCTATTACTAATGCAGCGCTTCCAGACGGCGCGCAGCTGCCCAGGCAGCACGTACCCACCGGGGCGCAGTCTGCAGGCCAGGAGGCCGATGGCACACCCACACCACCAGCCCACCTCTCGCCGCTGAAAATCAGAGCCGGGGCATGTGGTTGCACTCCGCAGCCCACACCCAAGGCCGTTCCACACCACGCAGGAGGAGGGACCCCGTCGCAGCTCCCTGCAAGCAGCCACCACCCAGCAGCAGTGGGCAGTGTGTGCAGCAGCCGCCGGTCCCCCCCTCCCTGCGATGCGGCTGCTCCCTCATCCCAGGGCAAGGGCAGGTGCTTTCCCATCCAGGTCAGCTGAATTCCCTTCTTCCCACCCTGAGCTATCACAACCGATCAGGAGGCCAAGCAAGGCAAGGCACCTTTTTCTTGTTTGGACTTGAACGTGCTCTTTATTACGAGCTCCCTTCCTTTCCTGACCATAATTAAAAGGTCGTGTCTCAGATTAACTTCCTGGAGCTGGAGCAGCCGCAGCCACCACCCCAAAAGCCTGCCAGGCCGACAATCTCATCCGGGTACGGCCGAGGGGCAGCGGGGCAGCGCTCAGTGCTGCAGGTCCCGGCCCTGCTCTGACACCCCACCACCACGGGCCAGCGCGGTTGCTCCTGCCGCAGCCACCTCCCTTCCAGAGCCGGGTCACCGACCCCCGCCGCTGCTGCGCCCGCAGCCGGCTGAAGGCGCCCCAGGAAGCTCGGGACCCTCGCAGTGTGGGGACCCACTGCCGAAAGGCGGCCGGGCTGACTTCGGGAACAACCTGAAGGCTCCCCCGGACCCCAGCGGTTCCACCGCCCCTGGGCCGTCCTGCAGCTCTCGGCTGGCGCGCCACGCATGACCCAGCGTCTCGGCTGCAGAAATCACGTTAAACCTGCACTGGTGACAAGTGCGCAGCCAGAGCTTTTTACACGATGCTGCTGTCTGCCCCTCCAGTGCACCACGGGGAGGCCAAACTCAGCCTGAGGAAGCCGTAAGAGAGGAGCCAGAAGGAGCACATATAAGCAGGGACCTCCTTAAACCATCAGAGGGGGAGCGGAGAGCAGAGCCGAGCCCTGTCCTGCCTAATTTCAGGCTATCGCCTGCAAGAGCAAAGGGTGAGGCCTCTCCCTAAAAATACACACTGCCCTAAAAATACACATTGCAAGCTTAAATTAACCATGCTGCACACACCCTCGGCAGGGCGCAGCGGCCGGAGCCTGCTGAGCCCCAGCCCCAGCACAGCCCGAGGGGCAGCCGGGGCCCGCGGGTCCCCTGCTTGCACCCCGCACTCCAGCTGGGTCCCCCTTGGCAGCCGGGCACTGCGACATTGCCCTCGGCAGAGAAACGCCCTCGGCTCCGCGATCCACCCGAGACCTTTGCTCATTTGCAAAGATCAGTTCATACATGTTCATCTAATGTGCTAGGTTAGCTGTTGCTCATCCCCTAACAACACCCACGTCTCCATGAAAGGAGGGGATCCCTCTGGCTTCAGGCACCGCAGTCTCCCCTGGGAGCACCCCTAACTTCAGGAGGCAAAAGGCAGTAGGAGGATGATGCCAGGGAAGCAGAGGGTTGCAAAACCTGACAGAGATGCACTGCAAACCCCAGATACCCCCAGTCCCACCCTGACTGACTGCGTCTGTGGTTTCAAGGGATAAAATCAGCAACAACACTGGGAGCAGTTTCCCACATCCTGGCTGTACAGCTCCAGCACCCACCTACCTCCCCTCTTGGGGCGACCCCCCAACCCCACTGCTCTGCACCTGCAACAGCACCCAAGAAAGCTGCCTGGGAGCCCACGGCTTCTGCCAGGACCCCCCACTGGGCAGAGGCTCTCAGGAGAGCAGGCATGGGCATGGGCTTGAGTCAAAGAGCACCGAAATCCCAGCAAGTAACTCTCCTTCCTGTTCCGACTGCTGAACTGGGACCAGCAAGCCCATACAGGAGGCAGAGCTGTAACCACACTCATTACGGCTGGGAAGACACAAGCGGAATAAAACCACCATCTGCCACTCATGCCGGTGACTCATGCAGCCGCCCGACAGGAGGCACTTTTTGGTCGGGATTTTGTTCTCAGTCACTGCTTGGGGTGGGGACCAGCCAGAGGAACATGGGGCGAAAACCAAGCGGAAGCAACAAGAACTGCCGTCCCCGAACACGCTACGCAGGTACTCTCTCTGCTCCTCACTGGAATGTTCTTCCTCATACGCAAAGAAATCACAAAACTTGCAAGAAATAATAGGAAGGAAGGAAAATAAAAGCCAAAAGCTATGTTCATGCTGATGAAGGCTCGGTGCCTGGCCCTGTGGAAAGCCACCTCCTACCAAAACACACCCCTGCTTCACCCACCGCTGGCTGGGGATGCTCAGGCTGTCACAAGGAGATGGGGACTGGGGGAGCAAGAACTAGGAGGAGGAAACTTTTAAGGACAAGGTCCGAAGGGGAGCAGGCACTCACGGTGTAGGCTGAGGGAGATGTTGATGGAGCGCTCTTCCACGAAGCCCTTCAGGTTGGGGATCTTGGCACACTTGAGGATGGTCTGGGAGGGGCTGTCGCCCACGTGAACCCAGCACACCGTGTCTTCAATGTAGTTGAAGTCCATGGCTGTGGTCTGCTTGGCGCTGGTGGGGGTGATGTTGGGCACAGGGGCTCCGCTCAGGTAGGTGGCCAGGATGTTCTGGGAGTTGGCAATGAGCAGCACGGGAGGGCGGTCCACGGGCTCTGGCGGGGAAAGGAGAGGAGAAGGGCGGTCACGGCAGAGCACCCAACGCTTGTGGCTGCAATGCCGTGTCAGCCTGCAGCCCAGCCCTCCTGCTCCAGCGAGATCAAGACCGTGACATGCAGCCCAGGACGGGCAAGGGCAAGGAGGTGGCAGCACAGGACAGTCCTCAGGGAAAAGCACCCTGAAGGCAAGACCCAGGGGCAGGGCTACACATAGGGCAGGAGGCCACAGTTTGCAGAGCTGCTCAGAAGCCATACGCTCGTCCTGTCAAGGATCTCACCGTTCTTGGCTTTGCAGGATCTGTTATCAGGCTGCAAGAGGTATCCTTCAACGCAGCTGCACGTGTAGGAGCCCTCCGTGTTGGTGCACGTCTGGCTGCAGGTCCCATAGACGGTGCATTCATCAAAGTCTGGAAAAGAAGGCAAAACCCAAGCTTTGGACTAGCCAGCATCTCTCCTTCACTGCCTTAAGAGGGAGAAAAGGGGGAGCCTTTGTTCGGAGGCAGAGCTGCAGGGGAGGATATGATCCCCATGCCGAAGGGCCTGACACAACACAACGGCTGCCAGAGGAACACCTGGCCAACGTCACCTGGCAGCACCCGCGGGCAGCCCCCCGCTTCCTGCTCCAGCATCAGCAGCAAGGCAGCAAAGGGACAATCCCTGCCTTGCAGCTGAGACTTTTCAAGGCCTAATTATCCACTGCCCTCCCCCGCTCTCTGCAAAATCTGCACCTAAATTTCCAGTCTGAATTTCTCTAATCTTTCGCTTCCAAACCCCTGCCTTGCACGCTGCTCTTTCTTCTGCCAGATGAAAGAGCCATCTCCGCTGGAGAGCTCTTGCCCCCAGAGGTGCGTGCAGGAGCTGATAAAGGCGCCTTTCACCTCTGCTCAGATAAATGAAAGAGCTGGAGCCGCTGCAATCTCTCACTTCCAGACTTGTTCCCAGGCAAGGCATTGATCTGATCACTCCTCACTGACCCTCTCCCACTTTCCAGCATCCTCGCTGGGGCACAGACACCGGGAACACGTGCAAGCCCAGCAATGGCCCCCGACTCCATACACAAAGGCAAAGCCTTTTACTCCCTCCCAATATTCCTCGCTCAGGCTTTCAGGAGCTGCATCCACATCGGCAGCAGGGAGGCAGAGTCCCGTCCCATCCCCTCAGCCCCCTGTGTTCCCCTCTGAAGGTCAGGGTCTGCCGAGCCCCCAAGTCCCTTTGGCCGCAGGGCACCACGACGGCTCTGCCCGCTCCGTACCGACCTTTGCAGCTCCTCCTGTCCTCAGCCAGCTGGAAGGAGTTGTTGCAGTAGCAGGCTGGTCCGCTCAGCGTCGGCACGCAGTGGTGCTGGCAGGCCAGGGCCGTGCAGTTTGCTAATTGTTCTGAGGAGACAGGGAAGACAGAGGAGAAAGGCTGTCACTGACGTGTGAGCAGGGACGCTCAGGTGAGGAACAGGATGGATGCCTGAGCCCCAGTGCTGGGTGAAGGGGCCCCCAGGCACCCCAGCAGGCTTTGCTGGGGGCTTCCACGCTGTCCCCCTGTGGGGAGGGAAGGATGGAGACCCTCAGCAGAGGAGGCCATAAGGGACACGGATCCCAGAGAGACTTCAAGGTGAGCTTCTCGGCCATGTCCTCTCCGTGTTACTTCCCTCTACACAGGGCTGCAGGGAGCCCGGGGACCACTCTGCGCCAGAGATGCTGCGGTGCAGGCAGCGGAGGAGCGCTCGGCAGGCAGGCAGCTGCCAGACGCACGGGAGAGCCCCGAGCTCGCAGCCGCCCGTCCCCCTGCAGAGGCAGCACCACCCCAGCCCCAGCCCCAGCCCCAGCCCCAGGGTCAGGGTCGGGCAGCCCAGGGCAAAGCTGGCACCAGAGATGTGGCCTCCTGGCTCAGCACCTCCTGTGCCTTCATCTCCATTAGCAGTCGTAAAAAGCACCAATAAAGCCCCCACGTGCGCAGGGGGAGGCCAGGGCTGCCCGCCTCACTCCGCTGGTACACAGCAGCAGCTCCCAACTTGACTGAGGCCATTTAGCAACCGGCCTCCTCAGCCTGCTGAGGGACATGCTGTTGGCCCTTTGTTGGGGGGCTGGTTTATGTTGGGTTTTATTTTCTCCCGTCTCCTCCTCACCCTGCTTGACCCGGACATTTGGGTGCTCGGAGGGCATCGAACTGGGTCCCAGCAAATCTGCCGGCAGAGGGGAAACGGCAGCTGCCCGGCCACGAGCCTCTCCAAACCAAAACCATCCGGCCCTTTTCACGTCCCCCTTCGCAGCTGGGGCTGACGGGGGAGCAGCACCCAGGCACTGCAAAAATCCTGCTCCTCGCATGTGGAACCATTTAATAAGCCAGGCAGGGCCCAGCTGAGTTGTTTACCAGCTTTGGCAGACCCAGATATTCATTTCAGATTCTTCTCTCTCAGCTAAAGCACCACACGCATCCCAAAAAAAAAAGAAAAAAACCCCACGAGAGCTGGGTCTGCAGGAGGGGTACGACAGGGGGGTTCGGCAGATGTCTGCAAGGGCAGCGGAGGCTCCCGGCACCCCGACGTCTCTGCAGGGGCACCTCCGCGGGACAAACCTCCCGCCCGCCGCAGAGGGAGCGGGCGGCCCCGCGCCGGGGCCTGGCACAGCGGGCAGCGAGCGGAGCGGGACAGGGCAGCAAGATGGTCCAGCAGCCAGAGCACAGACCGGGGTGACAAGTCACCTCGCCAAGCCCGGGGGCAGAGGCGGGCTCACAACCAGCAGTGGGGAAACGGCTCCCCAGGGCAGCAGCGCCAGCGGCCGGCGGGCAGGGGGGACCTCGGCATCCGACACGAGGGCTGAGATCCCCAGCATGCCCAAACCTGCGAGCAGCGACTGTCCCCGCACGGGGCCTGCCCGCGCCCAGCTCTCGCCTCGTGCGTGCGGGTCACGCGCTGCCCAGCTGTGAAAAATCAGATCCCACTTCAGTCATGAGAACTATTAGCAAAATATTAATTGTCAGCTCGGGCACAGCTGCAGAAGCCGCCCTGGGCTCCTCCGGAGCTGGGCAGCGCAGCGGAGCTCCATCCCAGCCCTTCGGGGGCCCTTCGGGGCAGGGTGTCTGCACCTGGGCCAGGCTGAGCAGGGCAGCAGCCCCAGGCGGAGGAAGGGCTGGGGAGAAAAATTTGCTCGCTGCTCGCCCGGAGCCTGCAGAGCCCCAGCTCCAGGGGTCAGCCCAGGACACGCGTTTCTGAGCAACTAATCTGCACACCAGCAAGCCAGCGCACTGGTTTAGGGAGAGTTTTCCAGCAGGATTAGCAACCAGGGACAGGCCAGGAGAGGGACAAAGCTCTTGGAAATTAGGAAAAAAACATACTGGTATCTCTTATCTGATCCAGAACCCCAGCCCCCCAAGCTTTTAAACCCAGGAGACAATGCAACTATTTAATGGCCTGCAGGCTCAGGAATGATGGGCATTTCACTTGCAAGCGGCTCTGGCTAATCTCTGGATCTGCTACCGGCTGTGCCGGCTGCGCTCAGCCCGGAGAGGGGAGCACGGAGCGCGGTGGCACCGGTGTGAAGCTACTGAACAAAACCAGCACGTGGCTCGCACCATACAACCAGAAACCGGGGACAAACAGGGGTCTCATGACTCTTACTGGAGGGGGCAGGGAAAGGAGGTAAGGGCAGTATCTCATGGGGCGGCGCCCCTGCTCGCAGCCCCTCTTTGACCGCCATCCCCCAGACACCTACCCCGACAGTGCGGCCCCTCGTCGGAGCCGTCGAAGCAGTCGTGGAGCCCGTTGCACAGTTTGCTCATGTGAATGCACAGCTCCGTGCCCAGGCAGTTGTGCTCGTTGGGCTGGCATCGAGACACCTTGCTCTGAGGACCTGCAAGACAGCAGAAGGCAGAAGTGTCACCAAAGGGAGAGCATGAGGGCTCTGCAACCCCATCGCTCAGAGGGAACACCCAATACCTCGAGGGAACTCTCAGCCCCCTATGTCACTCTGCTGTGGCTCTCCAGCAGGGACCATCACCCGCTGGACATGGCCTTGCACAGCAAGATTTTGGGTAAAAGCTCCTAGGGCAGATGCAGGGGTTTGGGAAACCTCGTCTTCCCCGGGACGTTCATGGGAACGTTTCTGCAGTAGCCAGCAGTAGGCAAGCACCACGCCGGTGGCAAACATGTGAACGCTCTTTGATTCCCTCTGCCCAGAGGTACGTTAAATCCTCCTTGGTTTGGATTCCCCTGCCCGGCATGTGCCCCAGAGCAAAAGCAGCACCCACTTAGAAAGGCCAGTCCCAAATCCTCTCGGCTCCCATGGCAGCCCAAGGCCAGAAAAGGTCACCAGATAAGGCTCAAACCAGGCTCTGCCCGCTTCAGCATCCCCAGCTCTTGCTGGAGGAAGCTCATTAACAGACACTGGATTTCCCTTTCAGAGCAGGCGGGACCCCTGCCGCTGCCGGCACTGCTCTCCGTGGAGGAAAGGCACGACCCGTCTGGTGTGAACTTTCCCTTTTCCATCGCCTCCGCAGCAGCCCAAGCAGGAGCATCATGCAAAAAGCAAGGAGACCCCAGGGGGAACAGGGACCTTCTGCCCCGTCCTACCAACTGCCATCAGGGGACGCGTGCCCACCCTTGGGAACAGCCGGGTTGATGGGCCGGGATCCCAGGAGGAAGGTGACCCCAGACCTCAGCAGCCCCAGAGTCCCCGTTTCAAGCTCCCATGGGTCACATCCACTGCGGGCTGCCCGGACACACGGCTCTGGGCACCCCTCGCGGCTGGGGGGGTGGGGGCACATGGGGTCAGGCCGAGCCCCCCGAGCACAGCCAGCCCCCCGGCTCCCCCCACTCCAAGCACTCCCCCGTGCAGGCAGGCTTGCAGTGAGCCGGTAAGAACCAGGGCTACGCGACCCAGGGAGACTTAATCTCCGTTATTAACTAGAAAAATTACAAAGGAAGCAAGGCTTTATTTTTAAGCTTCTCTGAAAAGAAGCATGGCATTGAGACAAACAACAAAATACACCATAAACCAACTAACAACCTGAAACCCCGTTAAAAGCTCCACCACCACCTTGGCTCTAACGCTGCTTCGCCCCAGGCTGGCAGGCAGCTGCCTGGGGGTGCCGCACTGATGGGCGAGCCCCGGCACAGCGCAGGCTCGGCGCCAGCAGCCCACCGGCACAGCACGCGGACCAGGGAGCTCTGCAAAGCCCGACTCCCCTCCACAGTCTCTCCCTCTCCTCCCTGGCCCCAAACCCAAGTTCTGCTTTAGGGCTGAATACGTGTTTCGCCAGCTCTCGCTGCAGCCAACAACACGCCTCTGCTGAGTCAACGGCAGCACGCAAGCGAAACACTGAAATCCCATTTTACGGGGAGGCAGGGGCTGGTTGTGCCTTGCCCTCGCTTCAGCAGGGCGGGCAGCACATCGGCCCCGCTGGCAGCGGGGACGGTGGCAGAAATAGCTCCCCGAGCTCCCCACGGGCCACCCCGTCCTTCACGGCAGGCAAAGCGCCAGGTGAGCACTGAGAAGGGCACCAGCAGCACATCACACGCCGAGCGCTTTGTCCAGGCATGGTCCCGTTTTAGACAGCTATTGAGACCAGCAGTCACCTTCATCTAAGACTCCACCAGTGGAGTTTGTCCTAAATAAGCTGAAACTCTCCTTGGAGAGGGAGCGTTGCATCACGCGCAGCTTGCAGGGTCCAGCCCAGCGCTCCGCGTGCTGGCACAGCCTCATCCAGCAGCGCTCCTGCCCCGGCCAGCGAGGCCTCGGTGTCGCTCCCGGCAAGCTCTCGCTGCCCAGCTACGCTAGATGTGCTTTTAACCTCCATCCTGAGGCTGCCGGCAGGTGCTGCTCCCGCGGGGCTACAGGCTCGCAGCAGCGCATGTGGCTGCGGAAAGGGCACTGCACAGCCCAGGCAGGAACGCTGGGACCGCAAACACCCCGGGCAGGCGCGGGCAGCCCTGGCTCTTGCCTCCAGCCCGGCAGCTCAACCCCACGGCAGGGCCACACCGGTGCTTCTCCCCCAGGCTCACCTCCCACCACCCACTGCCGCCCCGGCACCCAGCCTGCAGCGCGGAGCTGGCAGAACCAGCGGGAGACCGAGGTTAGAGCCTGCGGGTGGCTCCTCTCGGATGGAGCCTTCTCCAGCTTAGCCTGAGCCCCTTCTGCAGGGGCACTGCCCCAGGGACAGGCAGGGCTTGTGCTGCCTGCACTGCCTGCGTGCCCCACGGCTCAGCCGGCAGCAAGGAGGGCGTGGGAGGAGCGGCCCATCTCGCTCCGCCAGGCAAGGGCCGAGGGGAGTGTGGATGAGGGATAGGTGGGACCCGCTGGCTGCGACCCCGGGGTTCTCCTGACCCTGCACAAGAGCCCTCAGCACGTCCCAGGCAGGCGCCTCTGCGCACCCGTTCCCGCTGTGAAACAGCAAATTGCTACTCGAGGAGCCGATGGAGCGGGCTGGGTTCCTCCTTTGCCCTTCCCAAACACACCAAAGCCTCTGCAAGACTAAAGTCCAGCAAGAAATCTTCCAACAAGCCGCCCTGCAGCCCAGCAAGCCGCCGCTGCTGCAGAGATGGGCAGGAGGTCCCCACAGCAGGAGCAGCACGCGAAACCCCCCGCTGAGAGCACACAACCGCCGTGCCCTGCAGAAGCGTTCCCCAGCCTGCCGCCGTTTCCCCTTTCGTTTGCCACTTTTTGCACGAAGTGACTAACTCTGGGCTGCCGACACACACCTGCCCCTTCTTGCATAAGAAGTGCCCGGGGAATGGAAATCTAACGGGCTCCAGATGCCAGATCACCCCCCTGCACACGGGCTGTGCATCAAGCACGTTCCAGTATGTTTCCAGTTAGCCAACTGGCTTGGCACTGGGGCGATGGGCTCCTCCAGGATGCGGACACGGAGCTCAGGGCTCCTGGGCTCCATCACAGCCATGATGGGTTTCTCCTCCTTCCCTGCCCCAATCCAGGGCATCCAGCTGGCAATTCCCAGGAGAATTTCTTAGCAGGTGCCACCTCACAGCTTTTATTCTTCACGGGGGGCTGAACAACAGCCCTGTCCAGGCACCAAGTAATTGCAAATTAAGGGTTAATTAAGTAGTATCAATATACAGGCCAAAAGAATGAAGGCACTGAAATAAAGTGCACAGTTCATCAGTCAAAACTGATCTGCCGTGTCCATTATTCCCCTGCAAAGAGCCTGGATCAAACTACTTATCACAAACAGGGCAGGATTAATCTACAAACCACTTTCTTTGCTTTTGACTGTGTTGGCGCACTAATAAATGAGCCAATTTATTACATGTGACAAGCTTGTGGTACACCCCAAGGAGCTGAATTAGACAGGAATTTTTAACCTCTAAAAACCACATCGAAAGAAAAAAAAAAAAAAAGAACAGCAGCAATTCTTCCTCCTGTAAACGCAGCCTGTAGTTGATTTGGCAACAGCCCAGAGAGACCGAGATCTGGAGGAACAGGACAAGGAACAGGCAGGAGAAGCTGGGAGTGGGATGGTCCCACTCGCCCCGCCGGGATGCAGCCGAGCATCGGCAGAGTTCAGGCAGGGAAGGTCCTGGTGCTGCTTCCCCGCTGCGCCCGTTGCCAGCACCGACCAAAGAGGAGAGCAAAGGCTTTGCAGACAACGGGCTCACTCGAGACACGTCCGAACCCGAGCAGAGCCACCCCATCACCAGATCCAGCCCCGGGCCAGCGTGGGGAGACAAGGGATTTGAGACCTGAATCCTTGGACCAATGGGCCGTTTGATGCTGAATCCTCGCAAACATCCAAGCGACCAAAGGCCACAGACCCACAGACGCGCCTGTGGTGAAGCAAAGGGTGCCGCTGTCGCGCGGCCAGGGAAACGCACGCCGGCAGCTCGGCTGTCCCGCTGGCGGGCAAAGCCCCAGCCTGGCCAGGGCACCCAGCTGAGCCGGGAGAGCTCCAGGCATGAGGCCAGCCAGGACGCAGCGGCCAGATGACGGCTGCAGCTCAGCCACAGCAAATTCATTTCTCAGAGCCCCTCATCTCCTTTGATTTTCAACAGGAGGGAGGCTCTTGTCCAAGTTTTTTTCCCCCAGGAAAGCTCCATGGAGTGAAAAACCGACCGACTGGGCAAGAACCGGGTACGAGCCGCTCGCACAGACATGAGCACAATATCGGGATCAGAAAGGGAACCCTTCCTATGCTCAGCTAACACGTGAGCAAAGCCAGCAAATACTTAAAAGGATTCCCCAGGGAGGAAAACCTCACACATAATAGACGGCATTTCAAGAGACTCTGACATGAGTACATTAGTGCAATGTAAATAACCCTGCTGCGCTGCCAGGGCGTGAAAGGGTGCGCCAAGCAGCGTGCAAGAGCCACGTTTGCAGCCTGAGCTTAGAAAGAGATTAAATAATAGTAATAAAAGTCATTCTCTCCCTGCCAAAAAGATAAGAAGGATGAGAGCCTGCTGGAAGCCCCGGTGCCGAAGTGGCGTGAGAAAAGCTTGCCTGGCAATCCTGCAGATACTGGGCTCTGTGACGCACGTGCTGACAGGTCGGACTCCGCTGGTGCAAGCCTGGGCAGGAGCGGGCAGGAGCAGGCAGCAACCTCCACTCCTACCCCCTGCCCATGGGAAAGGTGGGTGCAGGTGAGCACCAGGCCAGGCGGGCACCAGCACCACGCCGAGTGCTGCCCGGCCACCGGCGCGGAGGAGCCAGCAGCGATTGACGGTCGCTGCCCCCGGCGCTCCCTGGGCTAATGCAGTCTTGGGGCTTAAAAACGGCAACTTGGGGCAAGTGAGTGGAGTCCCTCAGAAAGGTCAAGCTGCCCCGCCAAGTCCCCAAACCTCAGCGCTGAAGCTGGGGAGGGAACCGCCCCCCAGGAGGAAAGAGTTTCCAAAGTGCAGGGTCTGCGGTGGTCATGGAACCTGGTGGGCTCTGCCCCACAGGCGGTGGCAGGGCGAGCAGAGGAGAGGCTGCTGGGCTTCAGTCTCTGCTTTGCAAGAGGCTCTCACTTGCCTGTCCTGGAAGCATCTAGCAAGGGGTGCACGGTGAGAGGGGGTCCCGCACCCCCCAGGGAATGAGCCTCCCTCCTCCTGCGGGAGCTGCGGGTGCCTGAGCCCCCAGGGGACCCTGAGCAAACCTGAGAGCATCCTCCTGCCTCCACCCCTCGAGGCCACGACTGCGCGGACGCTGCTCCCAGCACCAGGCACCTCACCGGCCCACGGGGTGCCGGAGCAGGGATCGGGAGGGGCTGGGCCGGCGACGGCGGGATGCTCACCCCGCTGCGGAGGGCACCGACGGTACCTGCTCGCACCGGGCCAGCAGCAGCCGGAGCAGGCAGATGCGCCTCTGCCTTCCCCGTCCTGGGGGAAGACTTTGCCAGTCCCCACCAGCGGTGCCTTCACAGTGAAGAAAGAGGAAGAAGGGGAAGAGGGAAAAGCATCCGAGGGGGCCATTTTCCATTCACCTGTCCGTATGGATAGGGGGTGGTGAAGCAAGCGCAGACACACACAGCAAGTGGAATACGTCAATCAGGATGGATTTCTTCCAGCCAGGGAAGGGCCTCTGAGTCCTCCCGCAGTAATTTTCCAGGGCTGCTGATTGACTGGAGCCAGACAGCCCATCCCAGCCCCCTCATCCCTCCCACGGAGGGGATGGTTGCATCATTTTGCCTTAAGAAATAAATAACCCCGGTGCCGATCCAGAAACTGCTTTGGAGGAGACCTTTACGCCAAGTACAGCGTGAAGTAGGAGTCTGGGAAGTATCCCTGGGCCAGAGGACGAGAGGGTTTTGCTGGTCACTGGTGAGCAGCAGCAGGGATGAAGCTGGCTGCGGCTGCCCTGCCGGCCCGGCATCGCGAGGCTGCCTTCCTGACACGGTAAAACAACCTAACGAGGCTGCTCCTGCGAGGCAACCAGGGCAGCACAGCCTCCCTCGTCAGACGGAGGGAGAAACCGGGACACAGAGAGAGGTGGTTTCTTGCTCCAGCCCAGCTGGAGCAGACCCCTCGGCACAGCGGGACCAGCACACCCAGCGTCCCCAGCACGGCTCTGGCTCGCTCCCCCATGCAGACACCCACCCACCCCCCCCATCTCCAGCCCTTGTACCCCATCTAACCCAGCCCAGTTCCCCGTTTGCTTCCGGAGGGACCCGACTGTCCCATGGGAGGCAGAGGCATCCCCAGCGGCAGGGATGCTGGCACTGCTGCGGCAGCGTGGCTCCAACAGCCCAGCAAAAAAACCAGTAAAACCAACACAGCATCCTACACGAAGCACATCTGGGCAAAGTGGTGCTGCTTTTCCAGCTGTTCCCCAGGACTCCCAGAGTCCTCCTCCTTCTCTCCATCCCAGCCCTCACTCCAAGCACCCGTTAAACGCCAGGCACCAGAGGCACAGCCACCGGAGGGAGGGATGCTGCCGACCTGGCACAGCCCCTGCCCAGCTCCCCAGCTCGCTGCATCCTCGCCTCCAGGACTCTGCCTTCCTCGTGTAAATCAATTTTGATGGAAACAAAAAACAAACAAAAAAAATTCAGTGATACCCCACTCCCAGGAGGCTGTTTTGTTGTGATGGATCATGGCCCCAGAGCCAGAGGCCCCGGGAGCAGCAGCTGGGGAGATAAAGGGAGGACGGATAAATGGACGGCTTGGGCTCCTGCCCCGAGTGGTACCCACCCCCTGCGGTGCTGTGGGCTCCTGGTGCTATGGGAGAAACAGGAGCTGAGGTAGAGCAGTTGCGCGATGCTGCCCGTTCGGGACCCTGGAACAACCGTGCAATGAGAGAATGGATGAAACAGAACCAAAAGAACATTATTAGGAAGGAAAGGCATACATACATATATCGGGTGATTCATCCGAGCCATCCGGACAATCCTTTTCCCCGTCACAGCGCCAGCCCTTAGATATGCACGTAATCTGATCTTTGCATGCAAACTGTTTAGGGCTACATGTCTTCGGTGCTGGATGAGAAAAGAAATAATGATAATAAACAAGATCAGTTTCTTCCCAAAGACAAGTTATTTAAAAAAATATATAATTTTAAATTAAGGACTAGATTGCTTTTAGTTTGATTTCTTTCTAATGGCTCAGCAAAAGTTTTAGCCTGGCATCAGATCCATCAACCTTGCCCCTAAGGAAAGGAGAAAATTTAAACTGAAGCATTAATTACACTGCGAGAAAACAGGAACTGAGATCCATGATGCGCTAACAGATTTTAAAGATCATTTAACTTGGATGAATTAGCTCCTGGGAGCCAAAGGCAGTTTATTTTCTATGCTAGACAGTAAAAAAGACAGGGGAAAAAATAAGAAAACCCAAATGAGAACAAATTAAAAAGTAACATTTTTAAATCACAAAGACAGCAGCACCAGAGGCAGCAGGATGGGTTTTCCATCCATCCTGTGCCCAGGAAACACGCGTGTGCAGCCAGGATGCTCCCGGGGCAGAGGGGGGGAGGCAACAACCCCAGCACTCCCCCCTGGGACTCGCAAAAATAAAACAAAATCGTAACAAAAAGCAGCAGGAAAACCAAAAGCACAGAGCGCAACACTGCCCGACCCCTGGGACAGGAGCGGGGCTGGGATGAGCCCCGGTGCCCCCCGCAGCTCCAGACTGGGGTGCTCCCCCTGCCAAGACTGGCACCCCAAGGAGGCAGGGTGCAATGGGGGGGGTCACTGCACCCCCCCTGAGTGCAGAGTGCAGTGGGGCGGGGTCACTGCACCCCCGAGCACAGGCTGCAATGGGGAGGTCACTGCACCCCCCCGAGTGCATGCTGCAATGGAGGGTCACTGCAGCCCCCCCGAGTGCAGGCTGCAATGGGTGGGGGTCACTGCACCCCTGAGCACAGGCTGCAGTGGGGGAGGGGGGGGTCACTGCACCCCCGAGCACAGGCTGCAGTGGGGGGTCACTGCACCCCCCCTGAGTGCAGGCTGCAATGGGTGGGGGTCACTGCACACTCAAGCACAGGGTGCGATGGGGGGGGGGTCACTGCACCCCCAAGCCCAGGCTGCAATGGGGGGGGGGTCACTGCACCCCCAAGCCCAGGCTGCGTGACTCCCCCTTTGCCGAAGCATCGGGGCTGCCGTGACGCAGAGACCCCCAGCCATCACGGCGCTGC
>JAVJGI010000042.1:3318348-3334794 GCA_035590275.1 Ibycter americanus
CTTTGGGCGTCCCGCCGGGCAGGTCTGCCGGAGGGCTGGGCCCGCCGTGGGATGGGGAGCCTGCGCCGCCCCGGCCAGCGCGCTTCGACTTAGTTTTCCCTGAGATGGGGACGGCTCTAGCGTGGAGTCACGCTGGGAAAGGGAGCAGGGGATGAGCCTGTGCCGCTCTGACAGTCCCAGGAGTGGGGCTATGCCAGAAGAGAACGAGGCAGCGTTTTCTGAGGAAGACAGAGGAAGGACCTGTATCTTTATCCCCCTGGAGTACACTTAACTGGGAGGCTCTGGGAAGGGAAAGTGGACCCATGTGTTTTGGTGGGTGAAACAGGTGGGAACAGGGGCCTCGTGTGCAGTCTGCTTCACCGAATCCCTTTGCTCTGTGTTGTGCAGATGCCAGGGAGTCAGTCATCCCGCTCCGCGAGGGCCAAGCTTACCATCACGCAGCTCCTCACCACTTCTGCTACACCAACACGCGCGTCCCACAATGGCACGACATATGGACGAGGACGCAGGTGAGAGGAGAAGGCGGGTCCTCCCAGGTCAGGCTGGGCCGAGTCCCTCCGGCAGCTGCGGCCATGCCCCCGTTTGCTTCCCTCCCCTGCACAGATCCGGATCAACAGCAGCCAGATGATCCGAGTCACCCAGGTAGACAGCGAGGAGAAGCTGGAGGAATCCAACGTGTGGAACATTGTTTTCTCCTTCCTGAAGGAGAAGCTGAATGATACTAGCATCGATGTGGATCTCTACAGCAACAAAACCTGCCTGAAGGTCGAGCTGCTGGAGGCTGGCACCAAGTACTGTGTCACGCTCTTCCGACGTACGTCTCCTCTGTGGTGGGGGCTCCTGGGGTGGGAGGTGGGTCTGGCTGCACCAGCACTGTCAGGGGGGCACCAAGAATGTGGCCAAGGGAGCTCATGGTCTGAGCGCAAGCTCCTTCCTGGGGAAGGAAAATGGGCTTTCAAAGGGAAGCGCGTCTTCATCTGTGGGATGTAAAGGGGGGATTTAGGTCACTTGTCGGAGGTTTGCCTGGGACGCTGCCTCTTTCCTGTCCTTGTGACTGTGTGGCAGGCTGGAGCTCAACCTGGAGGGCCCTGTGCCAGGGTTCCTCTCAACCCAGACTCGCTCTCTTCCCAGGCTTTGACCCTAAGCTATTCCTGGTTTTCTTCCTGGGCCTGTTCTTGTTCTTCTGCGGGGACATGCTGAGCAGGTAAGTCGCCTCCTTTCCCCCGTGAGCTGGGGGCGAGGAGGGTTGGGTGGGCAGTGCCTGGTTGGCTCTGCAGGCTCTCAGGGGGTTCCTCCCAGCAGGTATGTGTGTGCACAGGCATCCATGAGCTGTAAAACACCTTGTGCACTGTGTGATCTTTGCAGGAGCCAACTCTTCTACTACTCGGCCGGGATTAGTTTCGGCTTGCTGACCTCGCTGCTTATCCTTGTCTATGTGATGTCCAAGGTCATGCCCAAGGTGAGTGTCAGGCTGTCTGGGGGCGAGAAACCTCGCAGCCACAGCCCTTTCTACACCTGTACAGTTATTCTGGTGAGAGTGCTGGGCTACGTGGCCCTGGCGCACTGGGTTGCGGGTCTGGCTTTGCATGGAACAAGGTGGGAGGTAGCCGTGGCTGCCTGCTGCCTGTCTTGAGTTTCCCATCTCCCCTCCCAGAAAAGTCCTGTTTACATCCTGCTGGTAGGAGGCTGGTCCTTTTCCCTGTACCTGCTTCAGCTCATCTTCAAGAACCTACGGGAGATCTGCAAGTCCTACTGGCAGTACCTCCTAGGTAGGTGTGAGCCTTTCAGACTCGCCAGTTCACCAGTCTTGCATGTCTCCTACTGGAACTGCAACATGCTGGTGGAAAATGCTGAGGCTTCCTGCCCCCCTCATTGCTGCAGACGCTGCCCTCGTGCTCCTGAGAGAGGTGGGCTCCAGAGTCAGGTTTAACTGCAGCCCTGGCAGATGCTGCTCAGCCAGCTCCTGTCGGCCAGGCTGAGCCCACCGGTCTGTGCCTGCCCGATCCCTCTGCTTTCCCGCAGGCTACCTGCTGCTCGTGGGCTTCGTGAGCTTCGGCGTGTGCTACAGGTATGGCCCACTGGAGAACGAGCGCAGCATCAACCTCCTCTCCTGGGCCCTGCAGTTCCTGGGCCTGTTGCTGATGTACTCGGGCATCCAGATCTATCCCATTGCCTTGGCCTTGGTGGTCATCGCCATCTGCACCAAGAACCTGGACTACCCCATGCAGTGGGCCTTTGCTGCCTACAGGTGAGGACTGCAAACACCCCAGCTTGCTCCTCATTTCCAGCTGTTGTTGGGCTGGACAAGCTGCTAGATGGAGTCTGTGTCGCAGAACCAGGGCATTTTTGCTGGGGTTTGGACCTGGGGGGGTATACCTGGGAGGAGTGGTGTCCCTCTTTCCCTGGGGTTGGTGCAGGACAGTGCCCTGCTGCTCCTCGTGGCTGGGAACCTCGCTCCTGAGGCTGGAGGGACGTGCTTCGCTCATCCCGCTGCCAGCTCTGACCCAGCTGCCCCCGGTGCTGGGCCTGCACCGAGGTCCTGCCCTGGCTGGGTGGGCAGTAACTGGTGCCGCTGCACTGGCAGGAGAGCACAGAGCGCCAGGCTGGGGCCGAGCCCCCCTCGCCTGCTGACGGAGGAGGAGTACCGGGTGCAGGGCGAGGTGGAGACACACAGGGCCCTCGAGGAGCTTCGAAGCTACTGCAGAAGCCTGGATTCTTCTGCCTGGACTGTGGTCTCCCGCATCCAGTCTCCCAAGAGGTAATGTCCCCTGGCAGCGTGCTCAGGGTGGCCGACCTGCATCTCTGTGTGCTTCTGAAAGCCGGGGGTCGCTCTGTGCTGTCACATCTGGCTTTAGAGATAGGGAGATAGAGGCACAGAAGCTCCGTGGTGTGTGGAAGCAGGGTGTGCCACAGGGGAAGGACAGATAACAGCCGATCCTGGCACTGAAACGCTTCACCACGGCTCCTTGTGTGCCAGGGCCTCGCTGGAGGCTGCCGGGCACATGTGCACAACAGGCTGCTTTGTGGCTTCTTCCCAGGTTTGCTGACTTTGTGGGTGGCGCGTGTCACATCACCCCCAACGAGGTCTCTGCCCACGAGCGGGAGTACGGCCTGGGCGGCATGTTCCTTGAGGACCAGCTCTTTGAGGAGGATGATGACGACGACTCCTTTGATGGGAATGACATGAGTTACTCCCTGACCCACAACCACCTGGATGCTGATTGAGGTCAGCTGCCACAGACCCAGGGAGGTGAGGGGCAGAACTGCTGCTGCTTCCCCACTGCCCTGACACCTGCGGAGCACAAAGCCCTGTTTGCCGGGGAGAGCTGGCCTGTCTGCTTGCCAGCACCCCCAGTCTCGCCCTAAGCTGGGCTGCCGTGAACTGCAGCAGAGCCTGGTGAGAGGGCAAGGGGGGGCTGACACGCTCATCTTCCCCAGGCAGCTCCTGCCAGGCTAAGGCATGACAGCTTTTGTCAGCACAGCCCTGGGTGTTGGCAGAGGAGACGCAGGGAGTCGGTCTGGCTGGGGACCGCAGGGCAGAAGAGAACTGTGCTGCTGACAAGACATGGGATGCTGGTCCTGTCTGAAGGTGGACTGGAGCCACCCTGGCTTTTGGTGTGGGTGCTTGTGAGCTCCCAGTGCACGAATTGCAGGGGCAGGGACCTACTTCCCAGGCCTGGGTGCTGATCTGGCTGCTGTGAGCACCCTGCCTTGTCCCTCAGCACCGCTGCTGTGGCCAGCACATGGGAGCCCCTCTTGCCCACCTGCTGCCTCTGGGCTGCCGGGCACCCCAGCTCTGCCAGGAGCGTCGCTGCCTGCTGGGGTGGGGACAGAGCGAAAGGTCTGTCTTGCATGCAGGTGCCTGTGAGGGTGACGTGCACAAGAGGAACTTTGGACCTGTCCCACTGGTACCTGCGTGCTCAGCATCTGCCCGCTGCCAGGCTGCCATGGGGAGGGAGCAGGCAACAGATGACCGGCTCCTATTCCTCCTGCTGTTACCAAAGATGCCAGAGGGCACAGCTGGTTGGGCTGTGCCTCTGCCTTGACGTAGATCCCATGTGGATACCAAAAACCCCAGTGCATCCCTGGTGGCGGGGTTGGGGCTCAGCTGGCCCCACCGCGTGCATGTCGTGGAGCTCAGGAGAAGGCAGCCTTGAAGTCTGCTTGGTGCCCCGTGCGCTCGCCCCGCTCCCCCCAGCTGCTGTGTGGTGGCGGAGGCCGTGCTCAGCCTCCCTCTTCCCCTGCCTCTGTCTGCCAGGTGCTCCCTGGGCTGAGGATGAGTGTGGATGTGCTTCTTCCTCCCCGCTTCACTGGCACCTCCCTGTCCCCTTGAAGTTGATGCGCTCTGCCTTTAACCTGCTGTTACATGGGGATGCACCGAGTTCCTCTCCCGGCTGGTGCGGGCAGGGGAGGGGGATGCCCCTGCCAGTGTTCGCGCTTCCCGCACCACAGGTCCTTGGCCTTGCCAAAGCACAAAGCTGGAGGGGGTGCCCCGATCTATGCAACTTCCTAAGCAATAAAGCTGCCCTCCGGCAGCCTTGCTGCCCTGGGGGCCTGGGCTCCTGCAGCCGGCCCCCACCTCGCCTGCGCCACTGCCAGAGCTTTTGCTGTTTGTTTGTTTCTGTTCCAGGTTTACTCCCCTGCTCTTGCTGTGCTTTCCTGCCTGCTCTGGTGTGAGCAGCCTCTGTTACTGCATCCCCTCTGCGTGGTTAATGATTGATTATATTTTTTAATAAAGATGTATTTTGTAGGTAATGAGCCTCATGTGTCCGGCCCCCAGGGACCCCAGGGCTCCATCCTCAGCTCTGGCTCGACCACCCATGGGAGCTCGCTCTGCCGGGGATGCCGCGTGGTGCCTGGGGGGCACAAAACAGGCCCCTGGGTGCTGGGTTCCCTGCAGCAGCCCCAGAGCAAAGGCAGGACCGTGGCCACGGGTCTCTGGCCCTGGTGTCTTCTCCCCGGGCGCAGCTGTGGGAGGAAGCTCCCTTTGTTTGCTTGGCTGCAAGTGAATTTCTCTGCTTGTTCCTGCTCCGAGCTGCTGGGACGGGAAGGGGAGCGCGGCGGCGGTGGCAGCCCGGCTGGGCTGGGACCCTGTGCGGGGCACGGGCTGGGGGCTGCCAGAGCCTGAGGCTGCTTCCCAGCTGGCTGGTGTGCTTCGTGCCTCAGTTTCCCTGTCTGCAAGTGGGCGCGGTGCCCTGAGGGAGGGCCCTCCGGCCCTCCGCCCCTCCGTGGGCCGCACCAGCCCAGTGCCGGGTGCTGGGCTGGGCTGAGCGCCGCCGGTTCCCAGGCAGCCCCAGTTGAAGCCACTCCAGGAACTGCTGCTGTGCGACTGGGAGGTGAGTTGTGGACCCCTCTGCTCCCAGCCTGAAGCACCTGAGCACCCCTGCACCCCTGGGCTGGCCAGGGGCACCCTGCCCCCACAGCCCCCACCCCAGGGGACCTCCGCCCCAAGGGGTGTGGGGAGCTCTGAGACCTGGCACCCCAGGGAAGACTGGGGTGAGCCCAGGGCTGCCCAGGAGCCGGGGCGGGGGGGGCCCTTGCTCTGGTTCCCACCCACGGGTACTCACCCGAGGGTCCCATGCCCAGCAAGACGGGGGTCTCAGTGCCTTGTGCAGGGGGAGGCTGCAGGGACCTGTGGGAGGCTCTGCCACCTTCTCCAGAGGTTGCAGCTCCTGATGGAGCCATCTCCATTGCCCTGTTCACCCCATCTTTCCCCACCTCCTCTCTCATGAACTTTCCCCGGGGTCCGATAAGCGGGGCTGGGTTTACAGCCTTGTGCCCGGGCTGTAAAGCGAGGGTGAAGGTCACCCCGGGGAACAAGGCTGCTCCATAAAAGACAGGTGAAGGACGGGTCAAAGGTGGGGGGAAAGCAGCACGGTCTCTCGTGGGAGCCCTCGGGTGCTGCAGGGCTGTCAGGGGGGTCCTGGGCTCCCCCAGCCCCCAGCCTGCCCGTTCCCCGCTCCCCCTACCAGGAAGGAGGGAGGAAGCGGAGGCTGAATTCATCCCTGCCCCAAGAATAGGATCCAGGTGTCCATGTTTCCTGGCCAGGCCCCCGCTTCCCTCGCAGCGGTGGGCAGGAGCCCGGCATCCTGCCCCACCCCCGCCCAAGCCCCCATCCCCACCACAGGGTCCCGGGCACCAGGGTGCTCCGGGCAGGAGCCCCCTGTGCCGCTGCGGGTGTGCGGCTGCCTTGTCCCCTGCCGCCGGGGTCTGCAGCCCCAGCAGGGTGCCTGGGGGAGCTGGGCATGCCAGGCTCAGGGAGCAGCCAAGGTTCCAGCTGCATCCTGCTGGCCAAGGGCCGCATCCTGCCCTGCCCCGCGCCAGGCTCAGCCGGTGCTTCAAGCCTTGCCACGCATCTCAGTGGGTGCACCCTGGGGCACCCTGCTCGCCCTGGGGCCCTTCTGAGCTTCTAAGGGTGGGGGACAGCCAGGGGCACAGGGGCTGCTGAGGACCCGGGGGGTGTTTTGGGGAAGGGGCTGCATGTCCGTGGCTGCAGCCCTCTCTCTGCTCTGCCCCAGCTGCCCCGGAGCCACCCAGCCATGGAAGCCACCACCTCACTGCTGGACGCGGCAGCAGTTGGGGACCTGGTGCTGCTGGACCCGCTGACCGAGGGGTCACTGCTCCACACGCTGCAGGAACGCTTCTGCCGCAGCGACATTTACGTGGGCACTGGGGCAGGGGTCTGGGGGGCGGGAGGGCAGGGGTCTGTGGGGGGAGCACAACATGGGGTCTGGGGGCGAGCAGGGCATGGGGTCTGGGCGGGTGCGTGGGAGGACATGGGGTCTGGGAGGGGGAGCAAGACATGGGGTCCTGGGGGAGGGAGCAGACGTGGGGTCTGGGAGGGGGACGGGAGGACATGGGGTCTTGGCAGGGGAGCAGGATATGGGGTTTGGGGTGGGGACCAGGGGGGCACACAGCAGGGCATGGGGTCCAGGGTGGGGAGCAGCGTACGGGCTCCGGAATGGGGAGCGCCAGGATCTGGGCTGTGTCCTCCCAGCCCCGCACCCACGTCGCCCTGCTCGCCCGCAGACGTACATCGGGAACGTGGTGATCTCGGTGAACCCGTACCGGCCCCTGCCCATCTACACCCCCGAGAAGGTGCAGGAGTACCACAACTGCAACTTCTTCGCTGTGAAGCCCCACATGTAGGCAGCTCAGCTGAGCACCGGGAGCCCGGCAGCCCCGGGGGGTCCTCGGTGTCCCCGGGTCCTGCCCAGGGCCTCAGCCATGGGCGAGCCCGAGGCTTCAGGGTCTGGGGGATTCTGCTCGGGGCGGCCTCACAGCCATAATGGGGGCTCTTGGTGTTTCCTGAAGCCCCCAGACCGCTCCAGCCCCCTTCTCACCCCCAGCTATGCCATTGCTGACGATGCCTACCGCTCGCTGCGGGACCGGGACAGGGACCAGTGCATCCTCATCACTGGCGAGAGTGGGGCTGGCAAGACAGGTAGAGCCGGGGCTGCCGCCGGGGGCTCGCAGGGCTGCGAGGGGCTCATGGGACGGGTGGGCACGGCCCCGGCACCCACCGCCCCTCACTCGCAGAGGCCAGCAAGCTGGTGATGTCCTACGTGGCGGCTGTGTGCAGCAAAGGCGTGGAAGTGGACAAGGTGAAGGAGCAGCTCCTGCAGTCCAACCCCGTGCTGGAGGGTAAGTGTCCCGCGTCCTGCGTCTGTCCCAGGGCTCGGCGCAGCCCCTCCGCACCACGCTGTAACCCATCCTTCCGCCACAGCCTTTGGAAACGCCAAGACTGTCCGCAATGACAATTCCTCCCGATTTGTGAGTGACCGGGGAACCAGGGTGGTGGAGCCACATCCCGCGGGGAGTGGGGCCGGACCCCGCTGGAGCCATGCGGACCCTGATGGGACTGGAGGCACCGCAGGGGACGGGGATGTGGACATGGGGCGCGGAGCTGCCACCCCTTCACCGGGTCCCCCTGCCCTGACCCCAGCCCCATCCCTCAGGGCAAGTACATGGACGTGGAGTTCGACTTCAAGGGGGAGCCCCTGGGAGGGGTCATTAGCAACTGTGAGTACCGATCACCCGTGCCGGGGGTCCCACCTCGAGCGCCCTGTGACGCTGACCCCTGCCCACAGACCTGCTGGAGAAATCCCGCATCGTCCGGCACGTGAAGGGCGAGAGGAACTTCCACATCTTCTACCAGCTCCTAGCCGGGGGCTCAGTGCAGCTGCTCCGTAGGTCCAGGCTCCCCAGCACAGGGGGTTGGCAGGGGCTGGGGGGCTGGGGGGGCCATGGCTGAGCTGCCTCCTCACCCCTGCCAGAGCAGCTGAAGCTCCGCCAGGACTGCCGGCACTACAGCTACCTGAACCCGGAGAGCTCCAGCCTGCCCGGCATGGATGACGCAGCCAACTTCCACGCCGTACAGGTACTGGTGGCTGCGATGCTGTGAGACTCCCCCCCCAAACACCCTAAGGCCAACCCTGTCGCCCTGAGCTGCCTTCATCTGTCCCCAGGATGCCATGAGGGTCATTGGCTTCTCGCCCGCTGAGGTGACAGCGCTGCTGGAGGTGACGGCCGTGGTGCTCAAACTGGGCAACGTGCAGCTGAGCAGCAGCTACCAGGCCAGTGGGATGGAGGCTTGCAGCATCACTGAGCCTCAGGGTAGGGCCAGGGATGGGGACAGGCCCGGGGCAGGTTGGGGGGTCCCCCCCTCAGCCCCCCGCTCAGTCCTGGCACTACTGCCTCCCCACACAGAGCTGCAGGAGATCTGCAAGCTGATCAGGCTGGACCCCAGCGTGCTGGAGCAGGCGCTGTGCTCCCGCACAGTGAAGGCGCGGGACGAGATGGTGCTCACCACCCTCAGTGTCCCCCAGGTGAGCGGGACCATCCCCTGATGTGGGGTCAATGCCCTGAGGAGCCGGCACGAGCCCCTCTCCCCTCTCCCCAGGGCTACTACGGCCGGGACGCGCTGGCCAAGAACATCTACAGTCGCCTCTTTGACTGGCTGGTAAACCGCATCAACACCAGCATCCAGGTGAGCGCCCGGACGACTGGCACCGGCCCCCCCATCCTGGACAGGGCCCTGGATCTCCACCCCACACGGCGCCGGGACACAGCTCAGCACCCTGCTGTCTCCCCAGGTGAAGCCGGGCAAGCAGAGGAAGGTGATGGGCGTCCTGGACATCTACGGCTTTGAGATCTTCCAGGTGAGTGCAGGGCCCACCCGGCCCCGTCCTGCTGCTGGGGGGGCTGGGGGCAGCGGGTGGAACATGGGGCAGGGTCGGGGGCTTGGGCACGACCTGCCATGCAGGACCTTTCTCTCGCAGGACAACGGCTTCGAGCAGTTCATCATCAACTACTGCAACGAGAAGCTGCAGCAGATCTTCATCCTGATGACCCTGAAGGAGGAGCAGGAGGAATATGTCCGAGAGGTACCCCTGGCCCATGCCGGTCAGGCTGGATGTGGCCCCTCTGCCTGTGCCAGAGCACGGCCCCGAGGAGGGGGAAGTGCTGGAGACGGCTCTGCAGCACGTCCCTCCCTCACCCCGCTCCCTGCCGGGAGCAGATTCAATAGCAGGAAGGCAGGGAGGGATTCGGGATCCTCGTCCCCATGGCCGGACGTCCGGTTCCTTCACTGCATCAGCTGGGGGGTGTCCATGGGGCAGGGTCTGGGCAATCCGTGTGCTGCATGCCAGGGGGTCCATGTGTCTGACCCCCATCTGCTCCCAGGGCATCCAGTGGACCCCAGTGGAGTTTTTCGACAACACCATCATCTGCAACTTGATTGAGAATGTGAGTTGTCCCCAGTGCCAGGGTCCCAGGGTTGGGGTCCTGGCTCCCCCCAGCGTACCCAGTGCAAGTTTGGGCTGAGCAGAGCCCGGAGCAGCCCCGGGTCAATGGAGCCGCTGCTCGGGGCCGGGGCTGGTTTGAGATGACACTCCACCACGGTGCAGAGCAAGTGCGGGATCCTGGCCATGCTGGACGAGGAGTGCCTGCGGCCCGGCGTGGTCAACGAAGACACCTTCCTCACCAAGCTGAACCAGCTCTTCACCACCCACAAGCACTACGAGAGCAGGGAGACCCAGAACGCCCGGCACGTCATGGACGCCAGCCTGCCGCTGCAGTGCTTCCGCATCCACCACTACGCTGGCAAGGTCTGCCAGCAGCCACGGGCGCCCTCACTGGATCCTCTTCCCAGCTTTGCTTGGGAGATGCGGGGCTGGCCTGGGAATGGGCATGGAGATGCTGAACCACAACGTGCTCGCTCCTCCCTCCCCAAGCGCAGCCACCGCGCACCCCGCCAAGCGCTAACCCTGCTCCCACACCCAGGTGACCTACAACGTGACGGGCTTCATTGAGAAGAACAACGACCTGCTCTTCCGCGACCTCTCGCAGGCGATGTGGGCTGCCCAGCACACGCTGCTGCGCTCCCTCTTCCCCGAGGGAGACCCCCAGAAAGTCTCCCTCAAGCTGCCCCCCACCGCAGGCTTCCAGTTCAAGTCCTCGGTGGCGATGCTGATGAAGAACCTCTACTCCAAGAACCCCAACTACATCAGGTACCGGCCCTGGGGGGAGCCCTGGCCCCAGCTCTGGCCCCAGCGGAACCCCCCCGCCCACCGCTGCCCTCCCCAGGTGCATCAAGCCCAACGAGACCAAAGCAGCCATGCTCTTCACGCCGGAGCTGGTGCTGGCACAGATCCGGTACCTGGGGCTGATGGAGAACGTGCGGGTGCGGCGGGCAGGCTATGCCTTCCGCCAGCTCTACGGCCCCTTCCTTCAACGCTACAAGATGCTCAGCCCCCAAACCTGGCCCCGCTGGGCCCGCAGCGACAGGTACGAGGCCGGGCCAGGCTGTGGGTGCATCTGGTGGCCCCCCCAGCCCGGGGGCTGCAGGGCTCTGAGCAGCCTCGTCTCCCGCTGCGGTGCAGGGAGGGGGCCGAGGTGCTGCTGGCGGACCTGGCATTCCCCCCCGAGGAGCTGGCGTACGGCCACACCAAGATCTTCATCCGCTCACCACGCACTGTGAGTCTGGGGATGGGGCGGCTGGGCTGCCGGGGGGCAGCCCTACGAGTCCCCGAGCCCCACTGGTGGCCCCAAGCCCAGTCTGGGGGCTCCTGGGTGATGCTGCGGCTCCTGGCTGGGGGTCCCTGTCCCCGCTCGGTGCCCCAGTGCTCACCCTGGCTGTCCCCAGCTCTTTGATCTGGAGAGGCGGCGCCAGGAGCGTGTCTCCGAGCTTGCCACCCTCATCCAGAAGATGTTTCGGGGCTGGCGGTGCCGAACTCAGTACCAGCGGATGCGCAAGAGCCAGATCATCATCTCTGCCTGGTTCCGGGGCCACATGGTGAGGAAGGGGGGTCCTGGCCATGCTTCCCCTGCCCATCCCTCACCCCCTGGGCAGGGTCTCCTGGCTCTCCTGAGCCCCCCAGCTCACCTCACCTCTCCCCACTGCAGCAAAAGAACAAGTATAAGCAGATGAAGCGATCGATACTGATCATCCAGGCGTACACACGGGGCTGGAAGGTGAGGGCTGGGCACCCTGGGGCCACTGGCTGGGGCCAGCAGGTCTCCAACATGGGCAGCGTGGGCAGCACAGGCAGCGTGGGCAGTGGGGTGGGGGGTGTGCGGCAAGAAGGGGCTGGGGACTCCATGTGCCCCATGGTGGGACCAGACTCATGTCTTCTCCCCATCTTCCGTCTTTCTCTCCTGCCTCGCTCCCTCTCGCTCCATATCTGTGTGGGTCTCCCCCTGCCTTGGGCTCCCTGGGCTCTCGCCCCCCGCAGTCTCGCCGGCTCCTCCGGGAGCTGAAGTGCCAGCGCCACCGTCACGCAGCCGCTGCCACCATCGCCGCTTACTGGAGAGGGTACCAGGTAACGGGGCCAGCCCCACCGCGGGGCTGCGTGCCCTGCCCGCTGCCTCTGTCCTGCTGTCCACACCGCTGTGTCCGGGACTGTCTGTCTGTCTGCCCACCCTGCCTCCTGCCCACCCTGTCGGGCTGGAGCAGCTGTCCTCTCCACTGGGGTCAAACGGGGACGGGGGAAGGGACACCCGTGTCCCATGGGCGCTGGTGGCAGGAGGCTCCGTGTCCCCGCTGCTGATGGCCGTCTCCGGCAGGTCCGCAGGGCGTACCGGCGATATTTCCGCTCCGAGGCCAGCGCCCGCCTGGCCAACTTCATCTACCGGCAGCTGGTGAGTGGGGCCGGGGGGAGAGGGTGCACGGTACCTCCCCAGGCCCCCACCCCTGGGGCTGGATGGGGGACCTCCCTGACCCCCCCCACCGCGTTGCCACCCTCAGGTGCAGAAGTTCCTGGTGGAGCTGGGGAGGAACCTCCCACCACTGTCGGTGATGGACCGGACCTGGCCCCCCGCACCATACAAGTTCTTGGCCAACGCCAACCAGGAGCTGCGGAGCATCTTCTACCACTGGAAGGTGGGGGCAGGTGGGGGATGGGGAGGCTGGGGGGGCTCCGGTTGGGATCTTGAGTCCCTCCGCACTGGCTGTCTTTGGTGACGCCAAATCGCCCCGTCCCTCGTCCCTCGGCAGTGCAAGAAGTACCGGGAGCAGCTGACGCCGCAGCGCAGGGCCTTGCTGCAAGCCAAGCTCTGTGCCAGCGAGCTCTTCAAGGACAAGAAGACGCTCTACTCCGAAAGGTGCCGGGGCTGGGGGCTGCCGCGGGGAGGGGGGAGCTGCACGGGGCAGCACAGGCTGACGGCTCCCACCCCCAGCCTGCAGCAGCCCTTCCAGGGCGAGTACCTGGGGCTGACGCAGAACCCCAAGTACCAGAAGCTCAACGCCGTGGCCAAGGACAAGCTGGTGATGGCCGACACCGTGAGGAAGGTGAACAGAGCCAGCGGCAAGGTGAGTCCCCTCCCCGTCCCCACCATGGTGGGAGGGCGTGCGGGGCCGCGCTGACGCCCCCCGCCCGCAGACGGTCCCGCGCCTGCTGCTGCTGACCACCGAGCACCTGGTCCTGGCCGACCCCAAGGCTGCCCAGCCCAAGACTGTGCTCAGCCTCAGCGACATCCGCAGCGTCTCTGTCACCCGCTTCTCCGACGGCCTCCTGGCCCTGCACGTCAAGGAGGTACCACGTGGGGGGTCCCTGGGGGGGGCAGGGGGTCCCTGGCGGGACTGACCCCCCACCCCGTCTCCCCGCAGACCTCCACGGGGGGGCCCAAGGGCGACTTCTTGCTCATCAGCAACCACCTCATCGAGCTCATCACCCGCCTGCACCAGACCCTGATGGACACCACGGCCCAGGCCCTGGCCCTGCACATCACCGACGAGTATGGGCGGGGCAGGGCGGGGCAGGGCTGCCAAGGGTGGGGCTGGCAGGGCGGGGTCACAGGGGCGGGGTCAGGCTGAGGACAGGGCTTGCAAGGGTGGGCTTCACAGGGTGGGGCAGCAGCCGGGGGGCCCTGGTTGGCTGCGGCAGGCAGCCCCTGAGAGGTGGGTGTAACGGAGGCAGCTCCTTGGGCAAGAGGTGGGGTGGGGCTGGGCATGTGCCCCCCCCCCCCCCCCCCCCCCCCGCCGCCCGGGCCCCCCCCCCCAGGTTCTCCACCCGGTTCCACAAGGGCGACGTGGCCATCACCGTGGTGGAGTCGGCCAAGGCGGGCAGCAACGGCCCCGTCTGCAAGAAGCGGGGCAGCAACAAGATGGTGGTCCTGGTCCACTGAGGAGACCCCCGTCCCTCGCCAGGACCGCCACCCACGCACTAGCACCCCCACCCACCCACCGTGCGTCATCCCCCCGCCCTGCTGGGTCCTTGCACCGCCCAGGAATTGCTGCAAAGCCATTAAACAGATGCTCTGGTGTCCGTCCCTGGGCAGTGCTGTAGTGGGTGCCCCCCGTTACGGGTGGGGCAGGGGCACCCGGTTGTGCTGGAGCCCCAGGACATGGTGCCGGGGGGATGGAGCGGAGCAGGGGCAGAGCCCAGCCCCGGGGAGGGAGCTCCCCCCCCAGCCCCCTGCCTTTCCCGCTGCCTGATTGCGGCTGGCTCGGCTCGGCTCGGCTCGGCTCGGCGGTGATTGGAAAGGCCCCAGATTGCGGCCACTTTTCCCATTAAGTGGGAAAGCAGCTCGCTCTGCTGCAGAGGCAATTTCTGGGCAGCCGCAGGTGGCTGGCACGTGAGGTCCACGGCACCCGCCCGCCTGCGCTGGCCGTCCCCACCTCCCCCTGCCCAGGGTCCCCCACCCTGCTGCAGGACCCGCCGGGCAGGGTGCTCCCCGCTGCGCGCCCCCTCCCCCCGCTGCACCCCTGTGCCAGCAGCCCTCGCCGGGCTGGCACCGCGGCTCCCAGGCTGCATTTGGGGACCAGGGCTGCAGTGCAGGGGAACAGAGAGAAGCCACCACTCAGCCCCAGTGCCACCACTGCAGCCCAGCTCCTGCAGGACCTCCACCGCCAGGTCCCACCAGTCCGGCAGTCCCCAGGAGCCAGGGTCACCACGCAGCTCCTGTGGCAGCCCCCCCTCCCCACCCCGCTCGCTGTCTTTTCTCTCCTGTGCTCATCAAGCTCTCAGAGAGGTTCTTCTTTTATCCTGTCCCCACATGTCACCCGCGTTACCTTCAGGAGCTGACATCTCCCCGTCACGTCAGCATCAGCACCAGCTCCCAGGTGGGCCCTGCAGCATCGACGTGGCTTGTCGTGCACGGGGGGCATGTGCGGGCACGCGTGCCAGGGCACTTGGGCAGCGCGTGCACGGGGCGGGGCACGTGTGTGTGCGGGGGCACTTGACGGCGCGGATGTGCCCCGGCTGCGAGGGCTCCCCCCGCTTCCCGCCGTGGGCTGTGTCACGTCCCAGCGCAGGGACCCTCCCGCCTGTGCGCGGCGAGGGGCGAAAGCCATAAACAAGCCCGCCGCAGCCCAGGGCACCGCGGCTTTTCGCGGCTGCGTCGCACTTGGCACCGCAAAGGTAGGTGTTATTAATTAATTAGGCCATCTCTGGCCAGGCTCCGATTTAATTAACGTCCCCAGCACTGCAGATGCTGCCCTGCCCCGGGCTGCGCTGCCACGTGAGCCACGCTGCCAGGCCGCCTTCCCGGGGGTCTGCCGCAGCCCCGGCGCAGCCACATGTTGCTCAGGCTGAAATTGGCGGCTCTCACTTGGCGGCCCACGTGTTCCCCCCCACGCACCCCTCTGCTGCCCCCCGACTTTTCCTCCCCATCTTCCCCCTCTGCACACCCCAGCCCCCTGACGGGGCGCAGGGGCTGTGGGGATGGCCGGGGATGGGGGTCAGGATGCAGGACCAAACCCCAGCTCCCCGGAGGCCGAGTTGGCTGGTGCTGGGGGGCTGGTGCTGGCCCTGTCTGGGTGACAGGAGGGGCTGGGGACAGGCAGCCCCCTGTGGGGCCAGCCGTGGGGCTGCCGGGGCCTGTCAGAGCCAGGAGTGCTCCCCGTGGGCAACACGGGACCGGGCAGGCCAGGACCCCCGGAGCGGGACCCAGGGAGACAGGCAGGGTGCGCAGCACAGAGTGTGCATGTGTGTGAGCACACGTGTGTGCACAGGCGAGTTGTATGCGTGTGCAGATGATCACGTCTGCACGCGTGTGCATCGTGCGTGTGTGGTGGGAGCTTGACTGACCCCCGCTGCGGTGTGAGACCTCCCAAAATCCCGCTGCGGAGCAACAGACGTGACCGCTCCCACCACGTGTGTCCCCACACGTGCCGACGGCTGCGTCGTGCTGGGGTGTGCATGTCCCCCCACACCTGCAGCGTGAGGAGGGGCTGGGGGCTGCGTGGGCACCGTGCCTGTGTGCTGGCCCCTACCACGGGGCGCGGTGGGAAGCTGGTGTGCCTGTGTGGGCACGCTTGTGTCGCGGTGTGACTCTGCGTGTGTAAGCGGTGCCTGTCGGTGACATGGTGCCTGCGTGGGCGTGAAGCTGCAGGGTGGGGGTACGACTCCCCCCCGGCCCCCATTGGTGGCTCTCCTCTCGCCCACCCACGCCGTGCCATGGGCAGAGCCCCTTATTTAACTCCACATGACAGCCAGCACCCTGGTACTTTGCCTCCTGGCTGAACCTGTGCCGGGAGAGCTGTCGGCACAGCCTGCCGCCACTGCCCACCTCGCCTTGCCGCTGCCCACCTCGCCTCGCCACGTCTCCTGCTCCGCAGCTGCCAGCGGCGAGGGTCACTGCCCCCAGCCCCACGCCGGCCGACACCTGAGGGCTCAGCAGGTCTGTGCCCTTGCGGCACCTGGCCCTGGGGGCTTCCCGGGGTTCCTGGGGGGCTGCTGCGCCCCATCCTCGCCCAGCTCGGCCAGGAGAAGGCAGAAGGGAGATGGGGAGGTGGTGGAGGTGCTGGGGAGGGCATGGGCCGGGGGGAGAGATGGGGGGATGATGCCGCTTGAATTTGGGGAGGGCTTGGGGGGGCTCGGGAAGCAGGTCTGGGTCTGGGATGTGGCTGTCAGCAAGCGTGTGCGTGGCAGTGCGTGCCAGGGGACATGTGTGTGCCAGGGGACATGTGTGTGCGTGGCAGTGCGCGTGCCAGGGGACATGTGT
>JAVJGI010000042.1:3337483-3347906 GCA_035590275.1 Ibycter americanus
CGTCCCCAGGCCGGGACCCCCACGCTGCAGGAGGTGCCCACATCCAGGGGTTTTCTGGGCTGGTCAGCGCTTCCCCTGCAGAGCCTTCCCCAGCCACCCTCATCCTCCCCAGCTGTGCGTGGTGCTTCAGGGGCCATCCCTGCCTCCATCCCAGGGCGTCCCGGTGGGAGGACGAGCCCCCCCAGCCCCCTTTTGCCTTTCCCTGGTGCTGGGGCCAGAGGCAGCCCAGTCCCCTTCCCTCTCCCACGCTCGGCCGGCTTCTGGGGTCCGTGTCCTCTGCCACGGGGAGCGGAAGGCAGGGGGTTGGGGACGGAGCCCCCTGGGTATGTCTGCCGAGTCCCCGGGTGGCCCGAGAGCTGGCCGAGCACCTGCGAGTGGGACAGGGGGGCAAAAGCCATGGGACAAGCTGGGAGGACGAGCTCGGGTGGGAAGTGCCAGTGCCGCCATGGGATGGGTGTCTGGTGGCAGCCTGGGAACACGGCACAAACCACCCGGCGAAGAGCACCGAAAGGTGCTGCAAGTGCCGGTGTCGCAGAGGAGAAATCCCAGGGGACCCAGAGAAGGTGGAGCAGAATCCAAGATCCCACCTGGAAAACGAAAGATGCCGTGTGGGTACGGGAGTGATCTGAAGCAGAGGTAGGAAGTGGTGGTGGCTGGAGGAGAGCCGGAGCCGAAGCCGACCAGCGTGTAGAGCCTGAATTCCAGCCCTCCAGACAAGAGCGTTATCCCTGGCTGGGGGAGAGGAGGATCTCTGTGTCACAGGCACCGGTCAGGGCTCTGTTTCAGAGCTGAGCAGGGCTGCGAGGCAGGGGGACCTCTGTCTGTGCCCACATAGAAGCGGGAACTTCACGCTGCTGCTGGCGGAGTAAATGGCTTTTTATTTTGTCAGCTCGCACCTTTCACTTTGTACGTCCTTCCCTTTGGTTCCCAAAGAGTCAGCCTTTGAAGTTACCAGATAGGTTTTAGTCAAGCTCCGTCTAAGCAGCTGTGCTGCTGCTTCTCTGGTTGTCAGGAAGGTGGAAAACTTGAGGTATGACTAGAACAGTGTCTTTTGGCCGTTAAGGTATTAACGTTTTTTGCGTTTTCCTCTCTAGAGCCCCTTGCCCTGCCAGTTTCTGGATGCCAAGCACCTCCTGCTCAAGCAGCTGATGAATGCGTGAAGAAGAAGCTGACCAGGAGAGGGACTCTTAAGCAGCTGCTAAGATGGGCATGAGGATCAAGTTGCACAGCACCAATCACCCCAACAACCTGCTGAAGGAACTCAACAAGTGCAGGCTCTCCGAGACCATGTGCGACGTCACCATTTTGGTGGGCACCCGCTCCTTTGCTGCACATAAGGCCGTTCTGGCCTGCGCCGCAGGCTACTTCCAGAACCTCTTTCTGAACACGGGGCTGGATGCTGCTAGGACCTACGTAGTGGATTTCATCACGCCGGCCAACTTCGAGAAGATCCTCAGCTTTGTGTACACCTCGGAGCTCTTCACAGACCTGATCAACGTGGGCGTCATTTACGAGGTGGCAGAGCGGCTGGGCATGGAAGATCTGCTGAAGGCCTGCCATTCAACCTTCCCCGACCTGGAGAGCTCAGCCATCACGAAGCAACCCTCCCTGTCCATGAGCGAAGGCCGGTCGGGTCCTCTGAGCAGCACTTCCTCGGAGCAGAGCCATTCGCTGGGGGAAATCCGGAGTGGTGGGGAACATTTTGGCCCTGAACGGAATTATGTCTTGCATGGGGAGGTGTCAGGCAGCTACAAAGAGGATGACAAGAATACCGTGAGCGAAGCCAGCCCGATGCCTCCCCTGATGCATCACCAGCAGCCTCCCAAGACAGAGCAGGAATCGGATCAAGGGCAGTTTGCTCCCACCGCGGGGATGGCTACCCAGCCCAGCCTGGGCAGCGTGAACATCGTCATTCAAACCACTGAGAGCTCCTGCCAGCAGTATAAGGTCCAGAGCAATGGCGACTATGGCAAGGGCGGCTTCTTTACCGCTGATCCTTCCCTGGACGTCTCCATGGGGAGCAACTCCTGTCCCAGCAACAGTGACCACTCCAAAGAGCAAGGTTTCGGGCAGATGGATGAGCTTCAGCTGGAGGATTTGGGCGAGGGCGAACTGCATTTTGAAGATGCCAGTGAAGAGCTGGGCCCGTCAGAAGAAGTTATTGAGCTGAGCGATGACAGCGAAGAAGAGCTGGCCTTTGAGAACGACAGCCGGGACAGCAAGGCCATGCCCTGCCAGGTGTGCAAGAAGGTCCTGGAGCCCAACATCCAGCTGATCCGCCAGCACGCGCGAGACCACGTCGATCTGCTCACTGGGAACTGCAAGGTCTGTGAAACCCACTTCCAGGACCGGAACTCCAGGGTGACCCATGTTTTGTCCCACATTGGCATCTTTCTCTTCTCCTGTGACATGTGCGAGACCAAGTTCTTCACCCAGTGGCAGCTGACCCTCCACCGACGAGAAGGGGTCTTCGACAACAACGTTATCGTCCACCCCAGCGACCTGCTGCCGGGGAAGATCCCCGTGTTTGGAGGAGGGCCTGGCTCAGAGCTGGCGTGCGCTGCCTGCGGGAAGCCTTTGGCCAAAGATTTCCACAACATCCGCAACCATATCCTGGACCACGTGAACTTGAAAAGCCAGACGTGCGGCGTGTGTGACCAGAGGCACCTCAGTCTCTGCAGCCTGATGTGGCACACCCTGTCTCACCTGGGGATCTCAGTCTTCTCCTGCTCCGTCTGTGCCAACAGCTTTGTGGATCGACACCTCCTGGAGAAGCACTTGGCCATTCACCAGAACATGGAGGAGGCTCTATTCCGCTGCCACTTCTGTGGCCAGAGCTTCAAGCTGGAAGCGGCGTATCGTTACCACGTCAGCCAGCACAAGTGCGGGGGCAGCTTGGACATCCGACCCAGCTTTGGAGACCGTCTCCAGCAGCAGGGCCTGCAGAAGAGGAAGCTGCCGGAGGAGTTCCTGAGCGAAGACCTGGTGCTGCAAAACCAGCCGGGCAACAGCAAGTACAGCTGCAAGGTCTGCGGGAAGAGGTTTGCCCACACCAGCGAGTTCAACTATCACCGGAGGATCCACACTGGAGAAAAGCCCTACCAGTGCAAGGTGTGCCACAAGTTCTTCCGCGGCCGTTCCACCATCAAGTGCCACCTGCGGACGCACTCAGGAGCCCTCATGTACCGCTGTACTGTGTGCGGGCATTACAGCTCCACGCTCAACCTCATGAGCAAGCACATAGGTGTGCATAAAGGCAGCCTCCCCCCAGACTTCACCATTGAACAGACTTTCATGTATATCATCCATTCCAAAGATGCGGAGAAAAACACGGACAGCTGATGGGGTGAGGCAGGGCAGGGCCAGCAAAGGAGCAAATACTAATAACAGAAGCTGTGGAAAAAAAGAAGTGTCATTTGTGTTATTTAATGGTCAGGCATCATGGATGGAACCCTCCTTTTTTATTTTTAAAAAAAATTATTTTTTTTTTTGGCCTTGCTAGGGCATTTTAGATTGGTGGCATTGTACAAATTAACAGCACGTAAGCTACATCACTGTTTCCAAGAAGTCTGTCGTGTTTACTTACCTCTGGTCCTGTTAGAGGCCATCGAGTTCTGTGTTCTTAGCATTTCTCACTAGGTTTTTAATCTAGATTATATTATTTTTTCTTAACCTTTTAGCCCACTTGACTAGGCTAACCCTCAGTTTGACCTTGTCCACAAACTGATGCTGCTAAGATTTTTCACACCTGACCTCAGTAGAGAGGGACAGAGCCAGAGCAGGATGGTGCTGGACTTGAAGAAAAGGAAAAGAAAAAAAAAAAAAGAAAAAAGGGAAAAAAGACTCGTTCTGGGCATCGCTGGGATTCTGCTGCTACTGCAAGGAGATAAGCAAAGTCCATGTCACAGAATCAGCCTTGACGTCGTTGCTTTGTTGCAGGGGAGATGAGCAAGCAGCGTGAGTGCGTGTGCAGGTGAGGAGGGATGCCTGGTGGTAAACGAGTAGGAGGGTGGCTGTGGCTCGCGAGGGCAGTTCCCAGGAGCCTTGCCCGAGCCGGGAGCGTGGCTGGCGGTTCCTCTGCCGTGCCCGTGACACACCACTCGCTCATTTCCCCGGACCCTGTCTCTGAAGGAGGAGATGAAGGAGTGACACCACCTCTCCGAGGAGCCCGAGTGGCCGGGCGGCTGCATGGAAGGGAAGAGGCAGGTGCGTGAGCAGAGGGATCTCTCGGAGGAGTCGCTGAACTGGAGGGAGCAGGGGAAGCAGGTTCATGGTGTGGGGTTGACTGCTCCTTGGGAGATATTTTGTGGTGGCACGGTCATGCCTAACTTCCGCTGGCATGCATCTGGCCATCGAGAGCGTGCTGATGTCTCCTTGGCTCTCCTCTGCCGACAGCAGCCGTGCATGTCGTGCTCTGCCGGCGCGGTGTGTCCCAGGGCTGCCAGGTGCTGGAAGCGCTGGATGCCAGAGCGCAGCATCGCTGCAGCTGCACGGATCGCAGCAGACAAGACACGACACGACGAAGCTGTTGCCTTAACTCCCAGGAAGGTACCTTGGAGGGCTTTTCTCTCGCTGAAGGGAAGACCCCCTCCCGTGGCTGCCGCCGTGGATTGCCGCATCCCGGACATGTCTCGTGGCAAACGTGCGTTGCAGGATGTTGTTGGTGCGATGTCAGTTTGTACATCTTTTGTCAAATCGTGCTGTAAGTTCAGCAGGCGGCGGCTGGGGCTGCAGCAGAGCAGCTCCGGGGCCAGCGGCAGCAGCAGCTGGCGTGAACCTCAGCTCAGCCTCTCCCGGACACGCGTCGGGTGCGGGCTGGGGGCTCCTCGGCGCGGTGGGCTCTCCCAGCTGCGCTGGCGAGGTCAGCCCTGTGCCGGCAGTGTTTACACCAGGAAGGGTGGGGATTGGCTTTTTCCCATGTTATCCTGCTGTGGGGCAGAGGTGGAGAGGAACAAATATTTCCGATGCCGCAGCATGAGTTATGACTGCCCTTAGGTAACTCATTCTACCTCACAAACAGGAAGCGCTCAGGGCTGTCAAGCCACAGTCGTAGTAAATTGGCTCCTGCGCTTCTGTAAAGATATGCTGTTACAAAACAAAACTAGTGATTTGCAAACCCTGTAAACTCATCCCGCTTTCCCCTCCTCTCGAAGGGACAACCCGCGGCAGAGGAGCGGCATGGGCTGGACGCATGGTTGGTGAGCTAGGAATTCCTGGGGGTCGCTCCCCCCGCTCCGCTGTGGCCTTGGGCAAGTCACTTCACCTCTTTGCCTCAGTTTCCTCATCTGTAAAATGAGGGTGGTTACACTTGTGGTACCTACCTACCTCCCAGGAGCGCGATGAAGATTGCTGGCTCGTACCTGCGAAGCGTGTGGGAGATGCAAAGCACCTTGTGAGTATTGGTGCTTAGCGTCCTAGGGGAATGGCAGCCTCCGTTGTTTCTTGTTCTGTACCAGTTCCTGGACCTGGCCAGGTCGCTTTACTCCTGTTACAGCCTTCCCCGTCGAATGCAAACTTCCCTTTAGCCCTGTCCCCATCGCAGTCCTGCGAGACAAGCTCAGTAGCAATATAAGAAGTGGGGGGGTGGCTCAGCACCACTGTGTCTGCAGAGGGGCTGGGGGCGGTGGCACTGGGGAGTGGGAAGCAGGAATGTGTGTGCTGGGGGGCAGCGGTGCTGTGATGTCCCCTGCACTTTGCAGAGCACATTTCCCCATCGGCTGGGTGCGTCGCTGTCGGGAGCGGGAGGAGCTGGCATCCTGGGGAGAGAGGAGCCGGAGGGTGCAGGGGTGTGCAGCTGCTGGAAGCCCCTGCCCCTCAGCTCCAACCGCCCTGCAGTCCCTGCGGTTTGCCTGTAAAGCTGCGTTTCCACCACGGCAGCTCCAGGTTCAGCCCCGCTGTGACGGGGGAAGAGACAAGAGCTGGCGTTGAGCCGTGTCCCCGCCGGCAGTGCTGAGCCCTGGCTGGACCTAATGACCCTTCCCAGGCAGCTCCTTCATCCTGAGCTTGTGTCACCCTCAGTCACCCCCTGGACCTGCAGTACCTGAGTCCGACCCTGCTGCGTGGAGGTGGGGTGGGAGGAATGGACCTTGCTGAAGAGAAGCGAGGGGCCATGGGGAGCTTGTGTCCTTTCCCCAGTCCCTGTAATATCAGACAAGTTTGGAGCCAGCTGACATCGCCCTGGGGAGGTGTTAAACTGGACTTGTCCTGATTTTGGTGCCTGGAGCCTGTTTTTGGAGGCAGAGAGGCACCAAAGTGATGGTCAGCGCTGGGGCTGGCCAGGCTGTGCCATGTCTGCTGCCGGAGCTCTCATTTCCCACCTCTGGTCTTGTGGTGCCGGTCAGCTGCCAGGCTGCGGTCTGTGTTCTCTAGCTGGTCTGTGGAGCCATGTTTAGCTTAGTGTTAAGTTTAACAAACAAACAAAAAAATCATTTTGAGAATGCATGGCACTCTAGGGAAAGCGTGGGAATTGACGACGGTTGGCTGGAGGCTCCTCGAGGAGCTCTTTGGGTCACGGGGTTTCTCCTGTTGTCCTGGTGGTGGCAAGACGGGCTGGTAGACACAAACGGATGCGACCGGCTCTGCTCCGGAGTTTGCTATGAAGGATGCGAGGTGGGCAGACAAGGCTTGGGAGAGCCAAGTCCTTAAAGCCTCGAGACCCTCCTAAAATGTCCCAGAAGCTGCAATGAGCTTTTGGATGGGTTGGAGCACTGCCGCACGGTAGCGCCTGCAGCCCCGTATCTAGCTAAGCTGTGAAGCAAAAGCCTTTTGTGCACATAAACCAAAAAGAGAAGCTTTTACACTGAAACACTAACGGGCAAAGCAAGCCCACCCTTCCGGACACAGGGCTAGGAAAGCAAAGGCCCACCCCGCTTTCTGCCGGTTGTTTTTAGCTGTGGGATGGGGAGAGCGCTCTGGTCCCTGGTGTTTGTGTGTCTTGGATTCTTTCCTGTGTCATAGTGAATCATTCCCACTTGAAACATCCTGAGATCTGCAGCGAGTCTCGTCTGTGGAGGGGATGTGGGGACAGCTCTGGACCTGCAGCGCTCCCGTGCCAGGCCGGCCTCACACCGCTGCTCCTCCTCGGAGGGGTTTTCCCAAGAGGGGCCGGAGACCTGAGCGCTGCCTCCCCTGGGAGGGTCCTGGGCCTCTCCCAAGCCCCCAGCCAGCGTCAGGGCTCTGTTGTCCCTGTCCCCTTGGTGGCATGGCTGTCCCTGAGTCTGGCCAGCCTGGCTGGGAGCTCCGGTGTTCCTCCGGAAAGCTGTATGGCCGGGGAAGGTGGGAGCGGCCGGAGCGATGGGCTCGTCCCGGGTCCCCCACAGGCTGCGTTGCCCCGAGGAGCCGTAGCTCCGACCCGGTTGCGTGACGGTGGAGGCAGCTGATGATGGCAGGGGCTCCCGGCCAGCGCGTGGGGCAGTGTGTCTGCCAGGGGTGCAGCCACAGAGCTCCGCGTTGGAGCCATTTGCAGCATCCAGGGAGCCGGGGTGGACGCTCCGTGCCCAGCTCCACCGCTGCCCCGCGCGCAGCCTCTGGCCAGCCTGCTGGCCTCCTGGCCTCGCTTTCCCTCCATGGACATGAACGTGGGGACGACACTTACCTACCTCGCCTGGGGCAGCTGTGAGGTTTAACTCGTGTTTGCAAAGTGCTTTGAGACCCTCGAGGTGCAAGGGGGGAATGCAGAGCGGAAATGCTTTGCTGGGAGCTGTGCCGGCAGCGTTTGCAGAGAGCGACCAGGTCGTTGGTCCTCATGGGAAACCCTGACATAAAATCCCTCTCTAAAAGGCAGTGCTTCGAGAGTGGTCTTATTCCAGTTTCTAAAACGCGAAGTTCAGTTTGATTCTCCCCTTTCTCAAAGGATCCAGGTCTCTTATCAGAATAATTAAGCAGAAGAAAGAAAAAAGAGTTGAATTGCTGTCTAACCTTTCTGTTAAGTTAATAGTAGGTACTGACCTCCTGATATTTAAGTGTTTACTATCTATTTGCTGTAAAGTTTTGTATATTTTGTAAACTTTCCCCCCAAATAGTAGATGTCTAAAATCGTTGTACATCGGGTTCTTTTATACTCCATTGTTCAGCACAAAGTGTGGTTTTTATTTAGAATAATAAAATGGAAAATGTTGACCTCTTGTACCTTGCTTCTTTATAAAAAACTTGTTTCTTTAAATGTGCAGATTGGCATTTCTGTCTCTTCAGGAGCGCCTGGGAAAGCACGTGAGCCATTCCTGGTATCCTGCTCCTGTGCTGTGCTCTGCAGGATTTGTGGCACGAGTCCAGGCAGCCGGGGCCTCTTCCTCGCCACCTCCTCCGGCACCCGGAGCAGCGCAAGAACGGACTCTGGCATTTCTGTGGGCTGTTCCCACAGCAGGTTGGGAGCAGAGCCCTCGTTAGAAACTGTTAAGGAAATTCCTGGGGTTTATGTTCCTTGAAAAGCCCTTTCTGTGCTGCCAGCACTGAGTTTCACTGAGACGTGGACCTGCGCGGCTCGGAGCTGCTGGCTGGCAAGCCAGATCAGTGGGCAAACGCCGCTGGCACTTTCAAAAGCCGCTTTACCTGTTCTCCAGCAGCAAGGCGTCCTCCGGGGTTGGGGTGACCTGCCTGCTGGGCTGGCTGTGGCCGGGGCTGCCGGTCTCGGTCGCTGCTGGAGCAGCTTGGGCAGAGCTTACCTGGTGGGACGGGTCACCATCGCCGAGCCGGTGACCAGCAGCGGGCACTGGAAATTCACGCTGGGCGGATGGTCCAGTGTACAGGGCCAGCAATTGCCGAAGGAGCCGGTGGCTGGGCCAGGTCACCCTCGGGCGGTGAGGGCTGCACAGGGAGGCTGAGAGCCCCAGCTAAAGGGCTGGCTGGGTTTCACACCCAGGTCACTGCGTGGGGCTGTGTGAGGGTTTACTTGAGGCCAGTCTGGCCCTGAGGTCTATGAACAAAGTTGCAGATACATTAGAACAGTAAAAAAAAAGGTTTTTAATAGGTCAAATACCAAATTTTACATGTTTCAGTAACTTGAAATTGAATATATTGTTGTCCTGGTTATGTCACACCGAGTGTCTGGTTACTGTGTACTTATCTCCCATTTCTTCATAGCAAATGGCAGGGTACTAGCGAGAGGAAGCCTTAGGGCAGGTTGGGGATCAGAGCTGTGGGTCGCCCGGCGTTGGGGCTGCTCGGCGTCGCTGTGCGCGTTGTGCCCGGGAGGGTCACGGGGACGAAGGCGCTGAGGTCCGGTGTCGGTGCAGATGGCGAAGGACAGCCTTTGCCCCGGAGGGCTTACGGTCCGAGTGGCTCTACGCTCACAAGTTGTGAAACTGTGTGTAAGTAACAACTAAGAGGAACAGCCATGAGCCACTTCCCTGAGCAGGGTGCTGTTGTGTCTGAGGGGACCGGCCTCTTCCCTAGCTGCGGTACAAAGTATTTCTGTGTAAGAGACGGATTTGGCTCTTTCTGCCAAGACTGGTATCCCCTGGTAGTAAGAAGGAACGTCTCCGTGCACGAGGGGCCCTGAGGCGTTTAGTGATTTACCCTGTCACAGGACCCCTGTAAATCGCAGCGCTGCCCCCAGCCAGTCCCGTGATATCCGAGCATCCGTGTTAACCCCTGGTTGTGGGCTTCTCCCGCAGCCCAGGACATCCTGCTCCCCTCCCGCCGCTCGGTGCTGCAAGCATCCTGTCCCAAGATTTGCTTATGCTTTGCTTTTTCAAAAATGTGTTTCTTGAGCAGCTCAAGGCCACTGGTAGATTTATGGATTCCCAGTGACTGTGGCTCTTTCACCTTCCCCCGCCGAGGGCTTGACCTGCAGCACATGACTTAGCAGAATCCAGACGATGATGAACTTTCTCCGGATGCTCCAGTTTCTTACACCGCCACAAGTTCAGCCCATGCTCCAGCTCCGAGGGTTTCTGCACGCGTACGCGTTCCCACGGGGCATGCTTCAGCGCGACTTTGGTTGAAAGAGAGTGGACGTGAAGGGCTGCCGGCATCTGCCGATGTTTAGAAACACAACCAGTGTCCTTAGAAACCTGCCAGGAGATGCTCTAAAGGAGGCTGGGTTTAATGGGATGGGTCTCCTGCTGCAAAACACAAGCTGGGAACCCCACCTCTGTTGCCACCGGTCACATTTGGAAGCAGCTGTGCCCAGTCAAACCCAGTTTTCATCAATGCTAATTACTGCTGGGTTTGCAAAATTGCTCTCAATGAGTCACTGATCTCACATCGATCCTCCCCTCACTGAAGCTCAGGTCTATGTCATGCCCCTCGGGCGCTGCTTTCATTTCAGTAAAATCAGGCTTTGAGCCGTTTGCCGGGCACGGGGAGGAGGTTTGTGTCCCAAAGGAATGGATTTCCTCTCTCCTGCTCGGGGTGGCATCACGGCAGAGGGGCAGTGTAGAGGAATTGTAGAGGGTTAATTAACATTGATAATATACAGTTGTGG
>JAVJGI010000042.1:3366917-3381484 GCA_035590275.1 Ibycter americanus
CGAGCGGGCGGCTGAGCCGTCCCTCCTGACCTGTCGGTACCGGGAGGCGCTCGGTGTCCCAGGCAGCGGGCTCGCGGGTGGCTGTGGGAAGGGGAGGTACCGGTGGCCGCCGCGGGGCCGTCCGGAGCCCCGGCGAGCCCGGGCCTGGTGGGTTCTCCCTCTCCCCAGAAATGCCTGGCGAAGCTACAGAAACCGTCCCGGCCACGGAGCAGGAGCTGCCGCAGCCGCAGGCTGAGACAGGTGAGGCGCGGGGGGCGGCGCGGCTTCGGGGAGGGGGCGGGACGGGCTGGCGGGGGAACGGCCCCGGCCCCGCGGCCTCTGGGCGCTCAGTTGCCCTGAAGGGGGAAGGTCGGACGCTGGCGAGTTTCGCCCCTGCCCGGCGGGTTCTCGGGATGAAACAGGAGCAGTGGAGCCAGGGCAGGGGGTCGCAAGGCGTGGGCGTGCTGGGGGTCCTCGGTGGGCGAGGACCCGGTGGCGGCAGGTGCTGTGAGACCAGTTTGGGTCTGCTCCGCTTTACCCCGGGGGCGCTGGGGGCTGCTCCAAGGTCTGAGGGTCCTTCTCAGCTTCTGTATCGTTGCGCCACGGCCGAAAGAAATCGGTACTCGTTCTGTAGTTTCCTACTCAAAAACACATTGGTATCTCTACAGGAGACGTGACTAAAGTCATGTGATTTGCGGCCCCTCGTGTCCCAAAATATCAGGGAGAGCGTTGTATTGGCACACTCTGTACCTTGTTTGTACGTTCCCATTATGGATTTGACTGTTGGAGCAGTGCGAGTGGGAGGAAGACGGCCAGAGCTGGGTCGGGGTGCAGCTGTGCGGTGACTGGGACGGTCAGGGATGCGTACAAGCGTTAATAATCCGTTTGCACACTGGAACCGGTCAGGTTTGGGAAGGTGACGCTTGGCTCCGTGTCAGAGTCACAGCGGGGCTGGGGAGCGTTGCTGTGCTGGCGGCAGGGGGTGGCCCCAGGACTCAGGGCAGCTCAGAAACACGCCAGCGAGCGAGTGTGGGCTCCTGTGCCCACCGTGGGGCAGGAGGTGGTGTCCAGCCTGCGCTGCCCGTTGTGCTGCCCGACTGCCTTGAAGGTGTCCCAGGTGCTGTGGCCCAGCTGGCAAATGCTCTGCCTGGGTTTCCTGCATCTCTGCCACATGCCGCAGGAATATGTGACCAGATGTTGTCACCCGGCTTGGGGGAGCCATGTGGTGCATGGTGGTGGATGGGGTCTGTCCAAAGGGTGCCTTGGCTTTGGGGAACACAAGGGAAGTGGAGCTTCCCTCTGGTCGGGAGGTGCTGGCAGAAAGCCCCCTGAGAGGAGATGGCCCCCTGTGCCTGGTGCAGCTGAATGACGGCTGTCGGTGTGACAGCTGCAGTGTCGGACCCTGGGGAGCTGCTGTACTTTTGGTCTCTCTCCAGGCGTAGCTGGGATGCTTGCGTGGGGGCACTTACCAGCGTGTCCCCCCCTTCCCAGGATGGCTTTCCTCACGGTCTCAGACAACTGGCACCTTTTCTCTTGAGTGCTGCTGCTCTTGAGTCTCTGACAACTTCATGGAGGAGACGTAGGTCAGTAGAAGCCGACCATGGGCAGCGTGTGCTGAGCGGCAAATGCAGTACCTGCTCCCTGGCCCTGGGGGAGTGACACGGGCAGCTGCAGAGGCCGGAGCAGCTGCAGGGGAACCATTAGGTAGGTCTGCAGGTGGAGGGGGTGTGTGGGTGCAACGGCTGTCGCATTTACCTTGTCTCTACTGAGCCGGCTGTTCTGAGATTCAGCAGCACAAGAGGAGCTGGGGGTGTTGGCACAGGTTTAGTGATCACCCCGTGGGTGGGAGTCACAGGCAGTTTCCTTTGACGTTCGTCTTATTCTTTGGAGGTTGGCTGCTCCATGGAAAGCTTGTGAGATTGAGCATGGTGGTCTCTAATCCAGCAGTACAGGGGTTCGGCTTTCAAATGCAGGCAGCCAGACCGCAGAAGGCTCTGCAGCCTGCTTGGTTGAAGCATCCCTTAAAAATTATATGTGCTTCTTGAGAATCCTGCGAGGCAGGGCTGTCAGTGGAGAAGTGATGAATTGAAATATCGTGCTTATCACAGGAATGTCCTCAAACGGTGCTGGTGAGGTGTCGGTGGAGCTGGAGAAGGAACAGGGGGAGCTGGCAGGGATAAACGAGCTTTCCAGAAAAGGGTGTTGTCTGAGCAGCCTGTTCTGTAAAGGGCTTGGGACGAGCTCAGCTCTTGGCAGGGGTTGTTTCTCCTTTTTGAGGCGCCGGTAGGTTCTCTGGAGCAGGAAGTGTCCTGGCACCCGTTGGCACGAGGCACTGATGTCTGGCGCTCATTGAGTAGCTGCTCAGCTCCGGGCAGGTTCCCACCTCCTGCCACCACCCCACATTTCAGGGTAGGTTGGGGAAATGGGGCGTTAGAATCATCTTTCCAGGCCGCTGTTCTTGGGCAGAGAAAGGGACGTTACCCACAGAGGAGGCTGCTACGAATTCCACGCACATGTTGCTGCTTTGCACAGTAGTGAGGCAAGGACTTGAGTCTCTGATTAGCCCTAATTGCAGCATGGGGGAGATGGGGCAGCGGAATTGCCAGCAGGACCCCTGTTGCAGGTCAGTGGGTGACCTGTGCAGAGCTGGATGCGGCTGCAGCGGTGAGAGCCAGTGCCCCGTGCGGAAGCAGGAGGAGGTCTGTTGTTCCCTTGATGTCATGAGGTCTCTGCAAACCTGACTGTGGTTTGGGCTCCACAGCTGTCGGTGACTTCTCCTTGGCAGCTGGCCTGGCTGCGCTCCCCTCACCATCCCTGCCAGCGGACTTGCCGGGGCACGCTGCCTTCGTGTTCAGGGTTGGTGCCGTGCATGGGGCTGGAGCTGCTGAAGGGCGGGTGTGTGGCTGGGCCGGTTCTGCTCTCCCAGCTGGCAGTGGTGCCGGTTACGCTGGTCAGACAAGCGCTGCCCTCCCTGGCTGTCACAGCCTTTTCCCTGAGCGGTTCCCTCTGATAGCGAGCTGGGTGAGTTGGGTTCGGAATGCCGGGCTCTCTCCAGGCTCCCAGCGCTGGCTGGAGGCAGGCGCCCTCCCTCAGTGGGACTTATCTTAATAAACTGTTGTTCTCACCTCAGCTCCAGCTGCCCTTCCTCCCGCAGCCCCTGTTACTGCTCCAGTCGCAGCACCAGGTACTCAGGACCCTCCTCATTAACACCTCGTGTGCCACATTAACCGGAGTTTGCTGTTCTGGGTGGTTGCAGTTACATTAACCCTAACAGCTTGCACAGGGGAGCACAGGTCACTACGTGGGAGTCAGGACTCAGGGTCCTGTCCCCTCAGTGTGGCTGAGCCACGCCGCTCCCCTGTGCCTCGGTGTCCTCATCCCTGAAGGGCACGCGCCTGCCAGGAGGGTCTGCCTGTGTCACACTGGGGCTGGAGGGAGGGGGCTGCCTGCTGCCAGCACGCTCCTGGAGCAGTTATGCATGCCAGTGTGTTAAATTTGACTTTTCCTTCCTATCCTCGGGTGGGTCCTTGTCGCCCTCCCGGCTCCTGCCCACCCGGGATGCCATTTCCCAGACTCAGGAGCAGCACTGGGGCTCTGGCCAGGCCTCCGGGGCTACATGGAGGTGGTGGCAACCCCTTTGGGTAGGGAAGAGCCAAGGGTAGAGCTGGCAGCAAAGCCTGGCCCCTGGCCTGCTGGGGCTTCCTGGCGTTTCAGGTGCCACCTCCTGCCGTGCCAGGGTTCCCTCTAAACAGGGAAACCTGGGGTGGCAATACTGATCCCGGCATCGGGGTTTTTTCATCTGTCACTTGTGCCCATGAGCTAGCTCATGCTGGCACAGCACTCTCTAAAATCGGTGCCGGTTTCTAGAAGTGAATGAACGTCCCAGTCTGCGCTGGGCTGGCAGGTCGGGCAGATGTCCCTCTGCTCTGGAAGCCAGGCAGGAAGGCTGGGGAAGGCCAGGGCCAGGACGGGGCCAGCTGTGCTGGGCAGGCTGCGTTCTGCTGGCCTCCCCTCCCTCTCTCCCTTCTCTCATGGGTTCACTCTGTTTCTCTCCTTTAGCTGTTCTTCATGCTGCTCATTCCCCACCTCTGACTCCATCTCCGGGCCCCGCTGGCCAGGCTCTCCCAGCGGAGCCGCCCAGCCCTGCCGTGGCTCTGCCTGTCCCTGCTGGTCCCCCAGCCCCCGTTTCGCCCACTGTGGTCCCAGCGGCGGCGATCCCCGTGTTTTCTCTTCCCCCGCAGCTCCCTGCCCCAGCTCTGCAGGTCCCAGTTACCACCTCCCCTCCTCCAGCTCCGCAGTCCCCGATGGGTTTTGCAGCCCCAGGATCTCCAGGGCCTGCCCCAGTTAGCCCAGTGTCTCCGGGACTCCCAGCCCCAGTGTTGCCTGCTCTGGCTGCTGCTCCTGCTGCAGTGACGGTGGCTCCCCTCGCCCCTGCCGTGAGCCCTGGTTCTCCCCCTGCAGCTCTCACTTCTCCTGTGAAAGCTGCCGTCCCTCTGAGCCCTGCGGGAGCGGCAGCCCAGGCCCCTCTCCCTGCCCCCGTGGCAGCCTCGGCAGCCCCTGCTCCTTCCCTGGCCCCTGGGGCAGCCCCGGCTGCTCTCCCACTGCCCCCTTCCCTTCCCCTGACACCATCTCCCCCACCGGTGTCCCCCACTTTCCTGCCTGCTCCCGCTGTGCCTCCCGAGGCTGCAGCTTGTCCCCAGAGCCCAGGCTCTCCCCCTCTTCCTGCAGCAGCCCCTCTCTGCCCGGTCATGGCTGCCCCAGCAGTACCAGTGTCTCCTGGCAGCCCAGCCTCCACCCTGCTGGCTTCTGCCTCGGCCTCTCCCCGAGCTCCAGCCCCCAGCTCTCCCCTGCGCCCCCCAGCTCCTGCCCAGTGCCCAGCCCTGGCTGGTGCCATCTCTCCGCCTGACTTCCTTGCTGCCCCTGTGGCCCTGGCCCCATTGTCACCCCCTGCCCCTCTGGTGCCAGCTGCGATGTCTTCTGGGAGTCCTGCTGTTGCCCCAAAGGGCCTGACCCCTGGTGCTCCAGTCTCTCCACTGGTTCCAGTTGCTCCTTCTCTTGCCAAGACCTGTCCTGTGGGCCCTGTCCCAGTGGCCCCAGCTGCTGCCCCTGCAGCTCTGGGAGACCCGGTCCCTCCCTCCAGGGCCAGGACACCTCCTGAGAGCCCGGACCCTCAGGCAGCACCTGCCGCTGCGGCCGTTCCCATCGCTCCTGCCCTGTCCAAGCCCTCTCTGGGAGCTGCCATGTCTCCCCCAGGGCCGCCAACGGCAGCAGCCGTGGCTGCTTTAGCCAAAGCAGCTCCAGGGAGTCCTGTCTCCCCAGCAGTAGCTCCTGTGCCTGCTGCCCCCTCAGCCCCTACCAGCTCCCCGCCTGTCACACCAGTGATGGCAGCTCCAGCCACCCCTCCTGCGACCAAAGTGGCTCCCATAAGCCCAGTCACTGCCCTGTCAGTTCCTTCTGCCACTGCCACACCAGCTCCGGCTGCCCCTCCTGCGGCCAAATCGCCACCTGTGAGCCCTGTCACTGCCACATCTGCCCCCTCTGCCAGCTCCCCGGCTGTCACACCAGTGGTGGCAGCTCCGTCCACCCCTCCTGCAGCGAAAGCAGCACCCATGAGCCCAGTTGCTTCCCCATCTACTCCTTCTGCCCCTGCTACGCCAGCTTCAGCTGCCCCTCCTGCAGCCAGATCACCTCCCATGAGCCCTGTTGCCGCCACATCAGCCCCCTCTGCCAGCTCCCCGCCTGTCACACTGGCAGTGGCAGCTCCATCCACCCCTCCTGCAGCCAAAGTGGCTTCCATGAGCCCGGTTGCTTCCCTGTCTGCTCCTTCTGCCCCTGCCACGCCAGCTCTGGCTGCCCTTCCTGCGGCCAAATCACCTCCCATGAGCCCCATTGCTGCCACATCTGCCCCCTCTGCCAGCTCCCCGCCTGTCACACCAGCGGTGGCAGCTCCGTCCATCCCTCCTGCAGTCAAAGTGGCTTCTCTGAGCCCGATTGCTGCCCCATCTGCTCCTTCTGTCCCTTCCAGCTCCCTACCTGTCACCCCAGCAATGGCAGCCCCAGCTGCTCTTGCCACCCCTCCTGTGGCCAAAGCGGCTCCCCTGAGCCCAGTTGCTGCCCCCTCTGCCCCTGCTGCAGCAGAAATGGCAGCTCTGGCTGGCCCCCGCCCTGCAGCCAAAGCAGCTCCCAAGAGCCCTGTTGCTACTGCTTCAGCCCCTGCCACACCAGCTTCTGCATCTCCACCAGCTCCAGCTGCCCCTCCTGCAGCCAAAGCAGCTCCCAAGAGCCCTGTTAATACTGCTTCAGCCCCTGCCACACCAGCTCCTGCATCTCCAGCTGCTCCCCCTGCAGCCAAAAAGCCTCCCAAGAGCCCTGTTGCAGCTCCCTTGGCCCCTGCCACACCAGCTCCTGCATCTCCACTGGCTCCAGCTGCTCCTCCTGCAGCCAAAGCGGCTCCCAAGAGCCCTGTTGCAGCTCCCTCGGCCCCTGCCACACCAGCTCCTGCATCTCCACCGGCTCCGGCTGCTCCTCCTGCAGCCAAAGCGGCTCCTAAGAGCCCTGTTGCAGCTCCCTCAGCCCCTGCCACACCAGCTCCTGCATCTCTACCAGCTCCAGCTGCCCCTCCTGCAGCCAAAAAGCCTCCAAAGAGCAGCCCTGTTTCTGCTCCGTGTGCTCCCTCTGCCCCTGCCGCTCCAGTGCCAGTGGCTCCACCAGCCCCAGCTGCAGCCAAAGCACCACCCAAGAGCCCTGCTGCAGCCCCACCAGCTCCGCCAGCTCCAGCTGCCCCCCTGGCATCCAGCGTACCAGCTCCCACTCCAGGCACGGCTGCCCCAGCCCCAGGGCTTCCTGGTGCCCCCCCAAAGCCATCGGCCAATTCTGCAGGCCCTGCTCCCCAGAAACCAGAAGCCAGCCCTCCTGGCTCTGCCCCGGTGGGTAGCCTCCCCTCGCCTGCCTCTGCTGTGCCAAGCGCTCCCCCTGCAAAGAAGCAGACCCCTCCTGGTAAGGTCACCAAGCCGTCCCCCCACCCACCCCCCTCCAAGCCCCCCTCAAAGGCCCCAGCCCCCGTCAGCGCTGCCGTCGACGACGATGACCTGCCGCCTCTGATCCCCCCTGAGCTGCCCGCTGCCAAGCCGCCGGTGCAGCCCATCCTGGTGGACTTCTCTCCCCGAGCAGCCGTGGCCCCCGCTGAGGCCCCTGCTCCTCCAGCTAAGCAGCCTGTCCTGAAGAATGACAAGGGTATTTGCCACCTCGGTTTGCCGTGTGCATGGAGTGTCACTGGCTGCCCACCAGATACTAACCCGTAGATGGGGCCCGAGTGCCCCTACATCGCTTGGCGTGTTGATCTAGACAAGTAGTCTGTGGAAGTGCCGCGGCGGAGGCAGGCCTGAACCATGCCAGACCGGGCTGAACCTGCCCGAGCAGCCGGTGAGCCGGGGAATGGGGAAGGGAGACGCCCTGCGGCCACGGGATCGGGCAGGTCAGGGCTCGGCATGGTCCAGTGCCAGTGGGTCGGTGTCACTAATGCGTGTTTTCAGGCATGGAGCACGGTGTGGCTTGAGGCATGGGTGCTGCGATTGTTGCCTGAGCTGGCTTCACACGGAGGCTCTGGGAAGAGCTGCCACGTGCCTGTATCCCAGGGGGTGTGTGTCTGCCATCCGCCATGGTATTCCCTGTGTCTGTGCGCCGGCAAAGGGGAGCTACGGGCAGTGCCGGTGCCAAAATGGGCCTGTCCCCACACTCGGGAAAATCCTTTGCCTGCCTGAACTGTTGGGGTCCCCCAGGCGCGCACCGGTCTGCAGAGAGCTTTGTCAAGGGCTCCTGCGTGCCTGGTGCGGCTGTGGGCACAGAGGCCCTTTCCAGAGAAAGAAGCAGGACTGAATTCAGGTAACAGCTGCATGAGAGGACGTCGTGGTCACCCTCTGGCCTCCTCCGAGGCTGGAGACACCCGGCTCTGCTTTGTTCACTCCTGCGTGGTCGGACACAGCTGTGCGGTGGTTCACAAGCTAATGGCGGCGCTGCAGCAGTGGCGCAGGAGCTGGCAGCGTTCAGGACCTGGCACAGAGGCCAACCTGAGCGTCCAAAGATGCTGTTCCCTGATGGGGATTTTCAAGGTAATCACAAATTGCCTCATGTAGCGAAGTCACTAAAAGGTGCAGAAGCCCCAAGGAGTCAGTGATCCGGGTCTCAGTTCCATGCTGTGTGTCTGAGCTCCTGTAACCCCAGCTTCACGGCTGCCTGAACAGAGGGGAACTGAGGGGGTCCCTGTCAGTGCCAGGCCCGAGGAGCGCTGCCCTACGCTCCTCCAGCCAGGCTGCCATGCCGGCCACCACGGTGCCTCAAACCGGGGGAGCAGCTGGGGCTGTCTCCTGGGGCCTCGGCATTCCGGAGGCAGCCTCCAGGCACCTGCAGTGCTCTGGCAGCCGGCTTCCGCCATGGTGAGCGTGCTCAGAACAGGCTTTTGTGCTCCCTGCTGTGTTTGGGCTTGCAGAGAGCACTCCTTCCACCTGATCCTGCTTAACCATGCTGGCTGGAAATGGCGTCAGCACTCAGAACCCCCAGCAACAAAGGCTACACTGGACCCCCAGCAACAAAGGCTACACTGGAGCAGTGCGGTTCTTTGATCTTGCTGTGTCCCCGGGACCTACCTGAGCTGGAAAGAGACACATGTGTTTGTTTCTGTAGGGTCTGGAACAGAGTCTGACAGTGATGAATCCGTACCAGAGCTTGAAGAGCAAGACTCCACACAGGCCACGACGCAGCAGGCACAGGTAGGGCAGGCGGCACACGCCGACCACGTCCCTGCACCCAGCAGCAGCAGAGCAGGACCCCTGCTGGTGCTGTCCATCGCCACCTCAGGATTGTCATGGGTTCCTCTTGTTTTCTGTCCCTGCAGCTTGCAGCAGCAGCTGAAATAGATGAAGAACCTGTTAGCAAAGCAAAACAGAGCCGGAGCGAAAAGAAAGCACGGAAGGTGAGGTGGGGTGGTGGATGGACCAAACCTGTATGCAGCGAACAGCCTGCCCGTGGACAGTTGGGGTTTGCCTCAGGATCTGGCACAGTATCCTCGAGTGCTGGGGCCTTTGCCCCATCTGCAGCTCCTCCCCTCCCGACCCTGTACAGTAGCAGCCAGGCATTCAGGAGCCGAGAGCTTTGTGCAACTTTCTGCCCTCGTCAGGCAGGGGGACACCCCGTTTATGGGCAAAATCCTTGTGTCTGGAGGGGCTCGGGGCTGTGCTACAGATCTTGTCAGTCCTGGGAGAGTTCCCTCCCAGGCTCCCACCGCATTGTCAGGCTAAAAGCCTGGGAATGCTTCTCCTCCACAGCAGTAAAATGCACGTTTTCTTTGGCATGAGTGCACCGATGATCATTGGACCTGGGTGTCTGGAGAGCAGATGAGCGGATGCATCTTTTCACAGGCTGGGCTGTCTCAATAACTCTTCTTTCCCTCACTTACTTTTCTCTCATGTTTTTCAGGCAATGTCTAAACTGGGCCTTCGCCAGGTGACAGGAGTAACCAGAGTCACCATCCGGAAATCTAAGAACATCCTCTTCGTCATCACAAAGCCAGACGTGTACAAGAGCCCAGCATCAGACACCTACATAGTCTTCGGTGAAGCGAAGGTGAGCTGACTGCAGAGTATCTGGCAGCTGCATTAATCTGTCCTTGTGGCAGCTGCTCTGTGCCGCTCCTGAGGGATGCGGGCAGGCCCAGGGTGCATGCTGAGGGCCGGCTTCCCGGCTGTGTTGTTCGGCAGAGCTGTTCGATGTGCTGGCACTGCTGCAGGGTGGGGAGCACAGCTGCTGCGCTCCAACCCTGCATGCTGGCATCCCACTCTGCACGGGGCTGGCCTCACTTACACCTTTTCCTCCTCCAGATTGAAGACCTGTCCCAGCAAGCCCAGCTGGCAGCTGCCGAAAAGTTCAAAGTGCAAGGAGAAGCTGTTTCAAACATCCAAGAAAACACACAGACTCCCACCGTGCAGGAGGAGAGCGAGGAAGAGGAGGTACGCCTTCCCCAGCCTGTTTCTGCAGGGCTGGGCACTTCACTGCGGGGCTGAGCCGGCTGCAAAGCCTCCGGAGTTTGTGTTAAGACCCGCGGTTTTCTTTCCTTCATCCATGTCTTTGCTGTGATGGGAAAAGGAGAGCACAGGGTCCCTCCCTGGGAGGATCTGGTCCCAGGCACTGCCAGGGGACGGTCCCCAGGCCTGGGCAGTGCCCGGCCTTGCCTCCCAGCTTCTGTCTGCATGGCCTGAGTGGGAGCTGCCCCAGTCCAGACAATCCCATTGCCCTCTGCCAGGCACGGAACAAACTGTGGTTGGGCTGGCATGAATCCTGGGCTCTGTCTCCTTTAGGTTGACGAAACTGGTGTCGAGGTGAAAGACATCGAGCTGGTGATGTCGCAGGCGAACGTGTCCCGAGCAAAGGCAGTCCGTGCCCTGAAGAACAACAGTAACGATATTGTAAACGCTATAATGGTGAGTGTCTGCCTGGCCGGGTGGGCCTGGTGCCTGGGGAGGAGGGACAACCGTTCCCGGTGGGACGTCCCTGGGGGAAGATGTGCAGCACGTAGTTCCCATGCAGCTGCTGCCGCACGTAGGGCATGAGCTCAGGGCTGTGAGCAGAGGGACAGGACATGCCTCCCGCCTGCAGCCGTGGTACCGGATTCCTCTGTGTGTCGGAGGCCGGGCTGTGGGGCTCCGTGCTGCTGGCAGGGCTGGCTCCTAATGTGCTTTTCTCTCTCTGCAGGAGTTGACGATGTAGCTGCCAGAGGGAGGAGCCTTTTTTGGTGTTTCAGAGAAAAGTAAAATGCAACTAAATTTAAAATTTGTACTATTTCTATCAATTAATAAAAGTTGTGGCTTATTGTTGGTGAAACACTTTCTACTCCATGTTGGCTTTGCCGCTTTCCCCTCACTGGTAGCCGAGGCCCCAGGGTGGAGCCTTCCTCCCGGGAAGATCTCAGCACCGATACCCTGTCCCGTCCCGCTGCAGCGGAAGAACACCTGCCCGTTCCCTCATTTCCTTCCTGTCCTGGAGGTCGGCTGGCCGTGAGCCCCAGTATCGGCACCATGCCTGGGACATGGGGTCTGGCCCTGGCCATCTCCTTCCATAGACAGCGGGAGGTCCCAGATGGGAGGCGAGGAGCCCGCTGCAGGGTCACCTTCATCCCCCCTTGGGGTTCCTGTGGTGACCGCGAGCTTCTCACTTCCCCGCAGCCCTGGGATGGGGATGGACTGGGGCATCCCACACCTTCCAGCCTGAGCCGAAGGGAGGCTGAGGCTCATCCAGCTTTGGTCCTGCCGTCGTGACCTGCTGCTTTGCTGGATGGGGCAGCGCAGCGGGGCCGAGCGGCAGGAAGGGCTGCGCTCATTAAGCCTGTGCTCATCCAGAAAGCTGCTCTTTGCAGGTAGAGGGAATCTTCCCCCCACTCGCAGGGGAGCAAGCTGACGTCTACCCTCCCACGGCCCCAAGTCTCACGAAATGCAGAGGCTGGAGCTGCGAAAATGGGCATCTTGCTGCCGTTTAGCAGCACTTTTTCTCCCCTGTGCCATAAATGCTGGGTTTCGGAACAGCTCATTAAAGCTGATGAGTGACACGGCAGCACAGGCAGCCGGCGAGAAGCCCAAGAGGAAATAACGGGCGATGCCAGCTGGGAGCCCTCCGTTACCCTGCAGCCCACCCATGCAGGTGGGCAGAGCTCCCGCCTGGGGAGGCGGCAGTGCGAGGGGCTGCGAGGGAGGGCGGCCGCGGGCAAGCCCGAGTCGGGGGGGTTGAGTGGGAGGCTTGCGCAGCGGCGTTTGACAGTTTTAATTAAGAAACTGGAGAGTTGCTGGCCCAGGGAGCAGCGATGGGATTTCAGAGCAGCTTCCAGCTCCAAGAGGTTGAATTCGGAGGCCACAGGCAGGAGCGAGGCCTGGAGAGGCCCCATCTGCTCGGTGCGGAGTGGAGTTTTCATTAGTACCGTGCTCGATTCCCTGTGCTGTTCCCTGACTGCCTGCAGGAGCAGGAATTGCTTTTGATTTGGCCCAGGGTTTTGCTGTCCAGTTGCTCAGCTGGCAGGCGGGTGCGTCGCGTTCCCAAATGCCGCTCGCTCCGAGCCGTGTCCCTGCTCCGTGTGATGAGCTGAGATGCCTTTGGCGTGAATCACTGCATCTCCCAGGGGAAGCTGCCTTTTCTTTTTTGGCGAGACATGTGCTCCAGGGAAGGCCCAGCACCCGCGTCCCCCTGCAGCGGTGCTGGGCCCGGGGCTGGTGTGGTGGCACAGCGCAGGCCCTGCAGCAGCGCAGGATGAAGGCCTGGCGGGCAGCACGTGCTCCCGCGCGCAGGGGGGTGGGCCCGAACCCCCCGGTGCGCGCGGTTGGGGGCAGCCGGGGAGGATAAAACCGACCCCAGGGTGGCTGGAGAAGGGCTCTGCCGGGGACAGGCTCGGTGGGAGCGGCCAGGGCCCATGGCCTGTGGGGCCGGGAACAGGCCTGGGGACAGGGCCCAGCTGGGGACGGGCCCAGGGATGGGGCCCAGCTGGGGACGGGGCCCAGCCGGGAATGGGCCCAGGGACAGTATCCAGCCGGGAATGGGCCCAGGGACAGTATCCAGCCAGGAACGGGCCTGGGGATGGTGTCCAGCCAGGAATGGGCCCGGGGATGGGGCCCAGCCAGGAATGGGGCCTAGCCAGGAACAGGCCCGGGGGCGGTATCCAGCCAGGAACAGGCCTGGGGACATTATCCAGCCAGGAATGGGCCCAGCAATGGGCCCAGCCAGGAATGTGCCCAGGGACGGTGTCCAGCCGCGAACAGGCCCAGTGATGGGCCCCACGCGAGGGTGGGGCTGCGGGACCCTGAGGCTTTTTGCTCACCTCCACCCTTAGTCTGGACAGTGACCTTCCCTGATTCCCTGCTCTGGATTGTCCCTTTCAGGAAGGATTCTTTAGGATGGGCCACAAAGACAGATGACCCGGCATCGAAAGGCTTGTTTGGGGCCGCCATTTTCTCCTTCTCTGGCTTTGGGAGGTAGAGAGCCACGTCCCCAAGGATGGACACCTGGGCATGGCCACCTCAACACAGCCACCTCGGCATGGCCATCTCGGCATGGCCCCTTGGCATGGTCACCTTAACACGGCCACATCAGCACAGCCACCTTGGCACGGCCACCTTGACATGGCCACCTCGGCACAGTCACCTTGACACGACCACCTTGACACGGCCACCTTTACATGGCCACCTCGGCACAGTTACCTTGGCATGGCCACCTTGACACGGCCACCTTGACACGGCCACCTTGGCACGGCCACCTTGGCATCTGCAGTGGCTGTGGCTGCCCCTCGCTGAGGGTATGCCAGCAGCAGACTCCAACGGGGGGGGAACGAGATGGCACCAGTTGTTCATGTCTGCCATGTTAGATTGTGAAAAATTTTAAATCCTGTGCCTTGGTTTTTCTTCATACATTGGAGTGTTTGGAACCGCTAACATCAACTAACCAGAGAACCAAGTTATAGGTCAACTTAGAAAAAAATAAGAGGTTTTCATTGCTGTAGCCTGGGTCTTCAGGTGTTGAGGAGAGCAACTTTTAATGGCCTTTTGGAACTGTGGGTTCGGTGCTTTAAGGACACGGTGGCTGTCAGGTAAGAGTGAATTTGTGGAGCAGGTTTCACTAAGACGTCACTACTAGGAATGGAAGTAGAGTTACGGTGTGTTGAAAGGGTGAACAGCGACGTGGCATCTCTGAAAAACTCCAGCTCAGGCGACCTGCCGTCTTGGAAAACATTGAACCCGTGCGACATTTACCTGTTAAATATAACGGTAACAGAAAGGCAGTGAGAAATTAATGCATTTTGCTAATGAAGTTGTCAACTGAAAGAAAACGGTAGGCTTTGTGACACTCTAATATTCTGCCGTAACTTAATTTGTTATGTGCATTTGTCATTCTTCAGTACAATATCTAAATAATTTCAGCCCCAAAGTTCTGACTTGAGTGAAATAAAATTCAAGAATCGTGAAGCCTGTATTAGGATCCAAAATAAATACAGAAAAGAATCTAGGATCAGGTGAGTTCTCAAAACTTTAAAAAAAAAAAAAAAAAAAAGAGTATTTCTTCAGATGCTTTATTAGACCTGTAGGTAGCTAAATTTAGCCAACGGCACTTGAAAATAGCTACATTAGCAAAATTTATTCCCTCTTTATTCATTAGGTAATAAAAATTTCTTTGTCTGGAGTAAGGAAATGGGTATCTAAGAGAGCTCCGGTGTTTTACAGTGGTGGGGAGACCCCCAGCCATGGTGGGAGCACTCAGAAAGACCCCCGGCCCCACAGAGAGACCCCCAGCCATGGTGGAGGACCCACAGGGAGACCCCTGGCCCTGCAGAGAGACCCCCAGGCCTGGCAGGGCCCGGTGGGGAGACCCTCAGCCAGGGTGGGGGACCTGCAGGGAGACCCCCGGCCCTGCAGAGAGACCCCCAGGCCTGGCAGGGCCCGGTGGGGAGACCCTCAGCCAGGGTGGGGGACCTGCAGGGAGACCCCCGGCCCTGCAGAGAGACCCCCAGGCCTGGCAGGGCCCGGTGGGGAGACCCTCAGCCAGGGTGGGGGACCTGCAGGGAG
>JAVJGI010000042.1:3437205-3447967 GCA_035590275.1 Ibycter americanus
GGGTCTGGCCCCCTGGGGAGGCTGCCCGGTGCCGCGGGGCTGCTGCGGGCTCCTTCCCCCGGTGGCTCCCGGCCGTGACAGGGCTCTGAGTATGTCCCGGGGCCGGGACTTTACCGGCCACACTGCCTGTGTGGGCTCGGTGCTGCCGGTGTCCCCGGCAGGAGCGCTGCACCTTACACTCACTGGAGATTCCAGCTGCCTTTTCCATCCCTCGGAGTCACCGGGCCTCTGCCGCCGATTCTAGGAATCGGGAGCCCTGGTGTTTCAGACTGACCGACCTAGTTCCTTTTCTGTTTCAAAGGGAGACGCTGGTTTTCACCATGAATTTTGAAGGTCTCAACCCCTCCCTTGCTGAGTATGCGCCCCCCCTCCACCCTGCGCTGGACCCTGTCCTGGACCCCCATCTCAACCCCAGCTTGCTGCAGAACGTGGAGCTGGATCCCGAGGGGGTGCCGTTAGAGGGTATCGCGGTGCCGGACTCGGTGCACCTCATGGAGGGCATGTACAGCGAGCTGCACACCGCCGTCTCCGAAGTGGGGGTGCCTGTCTCTGTCTCCCATTTTGACCTGCACGAAGAGATGCTGTGGGTTGGGAACCACGGGGTAGGTGCTGTCTCTGGGAGCAGGGCAGGGAGGGTCACTGTCTGAGCTGGGCTGACTGCACCGCTCTCACAGCCCTGGGGACGAGCTGGCTGTGGGGGGAGAGCAGCTCAGCGTGGGGCTGAGCCGGAGAGTCCTGCTCAAGCTGGGGTTGTGCCGCACCAGTGCAGAGCTTCTGCCCGGAGCTGGTTGATGTGTCTTGGAGCATGAGCCTCTTGTTGCTTCCCAAGTAACTTTGCTGCCCTGATGTGTGGGAGCTTTTGGTTCATTATTAGTGTCTGCATGCATTTGCCTGAAAGGGAAAAGTCTGAGCAGTCTTCCACGGTTTGGGGCACACAGTGGGGCGGGAAGACCCCCGTAGGCTGGCTAGGCTGTGAGGTGGCCGATAGCCTGCCTCCACCTGGGAGCTGGTGCAGGGCAAAGCAGCCTTTGCCTGGATTGCATCCAAGTGAAGCTGGGGCGGGTCTTGACGAGCCTGTCCCCGGCTGGTTTTAGGGTCACGCCACCTCTTTCTTTGGCCCTACGCTGGAGCGATACTCCTCCTTCCAAGTGAACAGCAATGACGACATCCGCCAGATCCAGAGCCTGGAGAACGGTGTCCTTTTCCTGACCAAAACCAACCTGAAATACATGTCACGGGGAGGCCTCATCATTTTTGACTACCTGTGAGTGCCTTCCGCTGGCAGCAGGCAGCTTGTGCCAGCCTGACAAGCTGCCCCTGTGCCAGGGGAGATGGTCCCAGCCCCTCTGCCAGCTGTGTGAAGGCTGGATGTGGGAGAGGGCAAGGGCAGATCCTCCACCCCCTTCCCCACTGCCTCCCTGAGCTGGGCAGGAGAGCGAGGGCTGTCCTCTCCCCTCTGCCTCAGCATGGACGAGTCTGAGGACATGCACAGTCTCCTGCTGACGGACAGCAGCACGCTGCTTGTTGGTGGGCTGCAGAACCACGTCATCGAGATAGACCTCAACACCGTCCAGGAGACGCAGAAGGTACAGCCAGGCTGGGGGCTGCTCCTGGCGCAGGGAGGTGCTTGGTTCTGGGGCTCAGCCCTGCTCATGCTGCCCTTCTGCCTCCTTCCCAGTACACCGTGGAGGTTCCCGGCATCACCATCATGAGGCAATCAAACCGCTTCTTTTTCTGTGGGCACACTTCGGGGAAGGTAACACCAACCTCATCCAACCTGGCAGCCCTGCTGGTGCTTCGCTTCCCTCTGGGATACCCTGGAGTCGGTGTCCAGCTTCTCCCAGAGCTCAAGGGGCTCCTGCGTAGCCGGCAGCTGCCTGCGTGGCACCCAGCACCCCTGTGTTGCCCTCCCAGGTCTCCCTGCGCGATCTGCGCACGTTTGTAGTGGAGCATGAATTCGACGCATACTCAGGCAGCTTGTCTGATTTTGATGTCCACGGGAACCTGCTGGTGACCTGCGGCTTCTCCAGCCGAATGAACGGCCTCGCCTGCGACCGCTTCCTGAAGGTGTATGACCTGCGCATGATGCGGGCCACCACCCCGCTGCAGGTCCACATCGACCCCTTCTTCCTCCGCTTCATCCCCACCTACACCTCCCGCCTGGCCATCATCTCCCAGACAGGTGGGCGAAGCTGCATCCCCCACCCGGCCGCGTTCCGCTCCCCTGGTGAGAGCAGGGCGACGCTCCTGGCATCCCCCAGGCTCGGGGTCAAATCTCAGTGGGATAGAGTTGGCCGAGCGCTCCCGACCTGCGCCCAGCTGGTTCAAATGGCCCCGTAAGCGAGAGGCGGGCTGGGTCGCCGTGTGCCAGCTGCCCACCTGCTCCCTGGTGCCACGTTGCTCTGACCCTCTCGTGCAGGTCAGTGCCAGTTCTGCGAGCCCACCGGCCTCGCCAACCCTGCTGACATCTTCCACGTGAACACCGTTGGGCCCCTGATCATGACCTTCGACGTCTCCGCCAGCAAACAGGCCCTGGCCTTCGGCGACTCGGAGGGATGTGTCCACCTCTGGGCTGACTCCCCGGAGGTCACCTTCAACACCTACTCCCGGGAGACCGACTTTGCCTTGCCCTGCATTGTGGACACGCTGCCCCACTTGGACTGGAATCAGGACCTCATGCCACTCTCACTCATCCCCGTGCCGCTGACTAGCGACACCCTGCTCTCCGACTGGCCCGCTGCCAACTCTGCCCCGGCACCCCGGTAATTTGCCAGCAAAAATCAGCACAGGAAAGCTGGCCCTGGCAGAGTTCTCCTTCCCTGGGTCTCGGGAGCAGGAGAGTGGCTCTGTTGCTCCCCCTGGTCCCCCATCTTGTGGCTGGCGCTGCCCTTCCTGGTCATGTGCCTTGCGAAATGCAAGACAGGTTCCCCACGGTAGAGCTTAACTGCTGAGGTGCAGTGACCGGGCAGGTCTGAAGGCAGTTGGGTACGGTCAAACCTCTGTCTTCCCGGTGGGGAGATCCAGTGGGATCCTGGCTGCATTCTGCCTGTGTGGAAACTCTTTGTTTTTCCTCTGCCTGAGCCCTGTCCCAAACATGCCTGCGCTCAGCGCTGCTGCCGTGTTCTGGCATAGCCCAGGTGTTTTGGTTGCCATGGAAGATGAACCTGAGGGGGGGAAACCCTCGTGACCCACTGGTGGGTCTCTAAGCACACCCAGCAAGGCCCTTGGTTAAATGATGCCGCCAAACTGAGCAGCCTCCAAGTCGCAGTGTGTTTTGCAGGCGAGCCCCTCCGGTAGATCCCGAGATTTTGCGCACCATGAAGAAAGTGGGGTTCATCGGTTACGCCCCAAACCCAAGGACCAAGCTCCGCAACCAGGTACCCGCTCTCAGGAGGGGATTGTGTGGGGCATGGGGTACCTCTGCTGGCAGCGGAGGTCTGCAGTTTGGGGAGGGATGGAACTCTCGCTATGTGCTGAACAACCTCAGAGCTTTCTGCAGGGATGGGGACGGGTGAGAGATGAAATTCGCTGGCTGGGGGTATTGCAGGATGCAGGTGTAGAGTGTAGAGGCAACAGCTTTTCTTGAGCAGCATCAGCGGGTGAGCCAGCCCTGGGGGAGGGCTGGAGTCTCCCCCTTGGGCCAGAATCCCAGTTCTATCAATAACTCGCTCTGTGGTAGGAAAGAGTTGAGCTGTCTGGTTTGGAGGTTTATGGCACGTCCCTTGCCCTTGGGAAAACACTGCTGTGTTTTGCCCTTGCCCGCAGCACCGCTGTAGTTTCCCACAGTGATAAGTCCCTTGTAAGAAGGAAGGTGCGGAGGCCTGGTGCAGGTTAAGGGAGGGCCCTTCTCCTTTCTGGTTTATTCCTTTGCTCGTTCGGGGAGGCAGGAGAGCCCAGGAGTTGCTTGTTTCTGTACATGGGACTTCTCTCCACCCCGGGGTTGAGCCGCTTTTCCCTTCTCTTCCCCCTTGCAGATTCCCTATCGGTTAAAAGAGACGGACAATGAGTTTGACAGCTTCAGCCAAGTCCCTGAGTCCCCAATTGGGCGGGAAGAGGAGCCACACCTCTACATGGTGGCCAAGAAGTACAGGAAGGTAGTGGCCTTCTGGGGCACGGCAGGTGGCTAGCTGGGAGTCCCCAGGCTGGGCTTGTCTGCAGCGAAGGACACACATGGGTCCAGGCACCTGCCCGCGTCTGCGTGGGGAGCACCCAGGTGTTGTGCCAGTGTCCCGTGGCGTGGGAGGGTGTCCCTTTAACACATCGTGTCTCTGCTTAGGTCACGATCAAATACTCCAAGCTGGGGCTGGAAGACTTTGACTTCAAGCATTACAACAAGACCCTGTTTGCGGGCCTGGAGCCCCATATCCCAAATGCCTACTGCAACTGCATGATCCAGGTGGGAGACGCCCCAGCCCTGCCCAGACCACCGCAGCCCCTGGGACCTCCCCTGACTGCTCTGTCTCTGGCAGGTGCTATATTTCTTGGAGCCAGTCCGCTGCCTGGTCCAGAACCACCTGTGCCAGAAGGAGTTCTGCCTGGGCTGCGAGCTGGGCTTGCTCTTCCACATGCTGGACCTATCCCGAGGAGATCCCTGCCAGGTCCGTGGTGAGCCCAGGCGTGACATGAGGCCAGCGGGCTGGGCTGCCTGGGGTGGGTCAGAGAGATCACAGAGGAGCAGGATCTGGGTGGTGCCAGGTCCTGGGGTGATGGCATCAGACAGCATGGAAACTCCTGTCACGACCTCGGTGACATGCCGCTCTTGCCCCATCCCCAGGGAAGCAACTTTTTGCGGGCTTTCCGCACAATCCCAGAGGCTTCAGCGCTGGGGCTGATCCTGGCTGACTCGGACGAAGCCACAGGGAAGGTGAACCTGGGGCGGCTGATTCAGAGCTGGAACCGTTTCATCCTTACTCAGCTGCACCAGGAAACCCAGGAGCAGGAGGGACCGCAAGCGTATCGGGGGGCTGGCAGCAGGTAAGTCCCTAGCCTGGGGACAGGGCAGGGAGTAACCAAACCAGAGAGGGGGGCTGGCTCCCAGCGGCCGCATCTGTCACTCGGGAAGGAGCTTTCTTGCCGCTTACGCCTGCCCCTGAGGGCTGCATGGGAAAACGTGGAGCTGCAGGCTACCCATACAGCAGGGTTTGAACCCTGGGCTGAACCTATGTCCCCTCTAAGCCTAGCTTGGGGGGGTTGGGGCTGCGCAGAGGGCACTGGCTCCAGAAGCCCTGTAGCTGGTTCCCAAGAGCTGCTGGAATTTGGGTGCTGGCCCTGAACAGCCCTTGTGCAGCCCGAGACGTGTGGGTCCCCAGCGCTCAGCCCACCATATCAGCCGGCTCTGCTCCGCAGGGATCGCTGGGATCCTGCTAACCCCGGTGCTCTTTTTCTCCAGCAGCTTTGGGTCCTCGGGGGACTCAGTTATCGGGCAGCTGTTCAGCTGCGAGATGGAGAACTGCAGCATGTGTCGCTGTGGCAAGGAAACAGTTCGCGTGTCCTCCACGCTGCTCTTTACCCTCTCCTACCCTGAGAGCACGGGTAAGAGGCAGGGGTGGTCAGGGCAGGGCCTGGCATGTTTGAACGCTGCTGCATTTCTGTGGCCAGGCGGGGTTTGTTATCTGTATTGATGAGCCGTGACTTTACCAAGTGATAGACACCTGCTGCGAGGAGCTTCTGCGGTGGTCTGTCCTGGGCTGCGGCAGACCCAGCAGCCGAGGTCTAGTGATGGGTTTCCAACCAGCCAAGCTTTTGGCTACAGAAAGGCAGATTTGGGGGTTGACCTTCTCGCTGGTGGTTGTGAGGAAAACCCCAGAGGTTTGGCTGAGCTAAGTTGGTAAAGATTTGTGTGTGGAAGGTGACGTTATTCTCCTTTCTCCCTTCAGAAAAGCCAGTCAAAGATTATGAGTTTGCCCAAATTTTAAAGCGAAGCATCTGCTTGGAGCAGAACACACAAGCCTGGTGTGAGAACTGTGAGAAGTACCAGCCCACGGTGAGCCCAGGAGCGGGGTGTGAGCACGTCACGCTTCACAGGCTGTAAGGGCAGGTGGGAGAAGGGTATAAGCACCCTGTGCCGCTGGCTGAGCGGGGGCAGTTTCTCCATTAGTCAGTGGGGAACCTCCTGAGCAGATGCCAGAGATTCGGTTCCTGGCCTGGATGGCAAGCCGGAATGGCGTGGGGTATTTCCTGGGCTGTTCAAGCACGGGAATGCGTCTCACAGGTCATGGGGATTCCAGCCCAATCCCCCTGGGGTAGGGGGCAGAGGGAAAACACCCCAGGAGCTGAGCACGCCTGCTCTTGCAGCACTCCCAGCTACCAGGAACCCGGCCAGGCAGTGGGGAGGAAGCTCTGCAAGCGAAGGCGCTGGAGGAGGGAAGAGGGTAGCACGTGCCAAATCTGGTTTTGAGCCTCTGCAGGGCTCTCGGTGCTGCCCAGTTTCTATTTCCTGCTCTCTCTGCAGGTCCAGACCCGGAACATCCGCTGCCTGCCGGACGTCCTGGTCATTAACTGTGAGGTGAACAGCTCCAAGGAGGCAGATTTCTGGAAGACACAGGCTGAGGTGGGGGAGACACTTTGGGGCAGAAGCAGGCTTGTTCTCCCTGGCACATGGGGTTTGCTGCGTGTCCAGTTCTGCGGAGGTGTTATCACTCTGATCTCGCTGTCTCTAACAGTCTCTTGCTCTCCAGCCGAGCATCACCCTACTTTGCTCACAAAGGACACGTTGGTATTTGGTCATGCTTGTAGCATGAGCCGTGCGTTTGGAGTTGGAAAAGACAAGATCTCCTGCCATGACAAAGCTGACGGGACTGCAGTAGAGTCACACTGTCATTCCCCCAGTCCCCCAGGACCTAGGAGCAGCAAGGCAGTGCCTGCTTCCCAGAGCACAAGCCCAGCAGAGAGTGGGCGGACAGTTGGGTTTCCCTCGCTGTCTTTTTCCTTGTCACCGGCTTTAAAGTCCCTGTCTTTTCCCCACTTCTGGCCTGGCTGTCACCCATGTGTTCTCAAGCCCAGCCTGTCACTCCGCGCTGACGCTTGCCTGTGTTTCGTTGCCAGTATGCCTTTCAGAGAGCCATGATGAAGAGAGGAGGCTTTGAGATCACCAAAGGAAAAGAAATCTCTCTTGGAGAGTGGTAGGTGACCATTCCTGGGTTGGCGACTCTGAGCAGTGAAACTTTCTGGGTTGTTCTCTGGGCCTTGGAGAGCTCAGGGCTATTTCTCGTCTGATAATGATAATCTGATAATCCACCTGTCTGTAGGTGCTCTCGGGCTCTGAACTGGAACAGTCTCATTGCTTCTCTTGAGACTGTGACCCTGTATGGGCACTCTGCGCAGCATCCCCTTCAGATACCCTTGTGGTCCACCTTGTGACCCACTTCTGAGCCCCCAGCCCTCGTCCCCCTTCCCTTTTCAGACTGACAAAAGACCCAGAAGCATGTAGTGGCCCTTTCTGGCCAACATTAGCTGACCACCTTTCCCAGGGTCCTGGTCTAGGCAGGTGTGGGGAAGTGGTGGAGCTCTGGCTTCCCCGTCTGTCCTGCAGAAGGTGTAGGAATGGGCGGGCGAGTGGATGAGTGGGATGGTGGGGATCCTGCCCCGGAGAAGTTGGCCTGGACGACATCTTGTGACTCCCTTTGACTCAGCCTTCCGTGATTCTCCATGCAGGAAGGAGCTGGGGAACCCTGACACAGGGCATTCGTATCCTTCCGTGGAGGAACTGAAGAACATTTGGATCCCCCACGCCATCAAGATGAGGCTCACCAAGAGCAAGGAGCTCGACGTCTGCAACTGGAGTGAGACCGATGAGGTAAAGGCTGACGAGATCCCTCTAGGACTACGTGGTTGTGTGCGCGTAGGGCTGCGGGAGCAGAACAGCTTCAGAACCGCTTTCTGCTGAGTGTGTGTGGGCGAGAGATAATGAGGCTGTCTCAGAGACACCTCAGGTGAGGATGGAAACCTCTGGGCTGCTGGTGAGATGGCACATCCGAGCTCTGAGGTCTGGGTTGGAGGCCTGGGAGCTGCCTGGCAGACAGCCGAGGGCTCGGACATTTCCCCCGGGGCTGGTTCCTCCTGCAGCTGAGCCCGACTGATGACCCCGAGTCAGTGTACATCTACGATCTCATGGCCACTGTTGTCCACATCCTGGATTCCCGCACAGGGGGCAGCCTGGTGGGGCACATCAAAGTGGGAGAGACCTACCACCAACGGAAGGAGGTGAGAAGCCCCGTGGGACGGGTGCTCTCCTGCCCACAGCCACCGTACCCACAGGCTGCTGAGCGCAGCCCTGCTTCCCGGGAGTCCTGCCTTGCCGAGGGGTTCTCGCCCACGGCTTGCTGAGGGATTGGGTTGTTTAACGGGAACCGTTCCTGGGTCTCTGAGTCAACGCTGAGCATCTGGCTGAGCGTGCCAGGCAGCCCTGCACAGCCAGGTGCTGCTCAGGCACCTTGCGGGCAGGGAAGGGCTGAAGGAGCACTCTTCCCACACTTACTCAGGCTGGTTCCTCCTGGTGACGGGCATGTTGCCAGCTTGTCCTTGTGTTTTCAGGTAAGGGCTGGGACATCCTCTCCCTGTCCGAGAAAAGGGGGCTGGTCTGGGCAGTCCTGTTGTCTGGTGGAGATGCCCAAGCCAGGAGTTCCCAGAGTGTGTCAAGGCTGCATCCCTGTCTCTTATCTGTTGCATCTCTGTGGAGTTTTGGTTAGGAGTTGGGCAGAGACTCTGCCTGTCCAGCCCGAGTGCTTCACATACGTGTGGTCACCACCCAGGCCGGCAGGGATTTCCCCACGATGTCCCAGGAAGGGCGGGAGTTCCCACATGGCATCGTCACACCTCTCTTTCCCTGGTAATTGGGTGGAGTCATTTCATTTGCCCGGGGGGGCCCCTAAGGCAGTGCCTGTGCCTCTCCCCCCAGGGAGTCACACACCAGCAGTGGTACCTCTTCAACGACTTCCTCATCGAGCCCGTGGATAAGGTGAGCACTCGGGGCCACGCTCTGGGCATGTGTTGAGGCTGTGGGGACCCCGTGGGGGGGGTTCCTGCTGCCCATGGGAGCACCCCACACCAGGCTGTTGCTGCACTGACCCCCCTCCTCCGCAGTGCGAGGCGGTGCAGTTCGACATGAGCTGGAAGGTGCCAGCTATCCTCTACTATGCCCGGAGGAACCTCAACGCCAAGTACAACCTCGTCAGTGAGTGTCTGGGGTGGAAGTGGCTGCGTGGCCAGTGGTGCCGGCTCGTGGCTAATCCCCCTTCCCCTTTTCCTGCAGTCAAGAATCCCATCGAGGCCAGCGTGCTGCTGGCGGAGGCCTCCCTGGCTCGCAAGCAGCGCAAGTGCCACGCCACCTTCATCCCCCTCATGCTGAGCGAGATGCCGCAGGCGGGTGACCTGGTGGGGCTGGACGCCGAGTTTGTCACGCTGAACGAGGTCAGGCCTCCCCGCGGTGGGGGCTGGGGGGCCGGGGCACCCTCTGGGTGCTGTTGGTCACCCCGCTCTCCTCTCGCCCACGGCAGGAGGAGGCCGAGCTGCGCAGCGACGGGACCAAATCCACCATCAAGCCCAGCCAGATGTCGGTGGCCAGGATCACGTGTGTGCGCGGGCAGGGCCCCAACGAGGGCGTCCCCTTCATCGATGACTACATCTCCACCCAAGAGCAGGTACGGGGCTCCCGCCTGGCTTCACACAGCTCCCCAGCCCCACAGGGAGGACATGGACCTACTCTGCCTCACGCTCCATGGAGAGCCACCTGTGATAATGACAGTGCCCGCCGCGGGATGCTGGCAGGGGAATCGGGGAGGGGGCAGCCCCCCACGGCTGCCCCTTGGCCCTCCCAGCACGCCTCCACAGGCCCTGGTCTCCGCAGGTGGTGGATTACCTGACCCAGTACTCGGGGATCAAGCCGGGAGACCTGGATGCCAAGATCTCCTCCAAGCACCTCACTACTCTCAAATCCACCTACCTGAAGCTTCGCTTTCTCATTGACGTGGGAGTCAAGTTCGTGGGCCATGGGCTGCAGAAGGACTTCCGTGTCATCAACCTGATGGTGACAGTGCTGAGCCCCCTCCCTCTGCCCAGGCGCGGGGGTCTCGGGGTGCGGCCGGGAGGTGGTGGCAGTGCTGGGGCTTGTCCCCCTGCCGTGGCCCTGGCAGCAGGACCCTCTCTGCTTTCCAGGTGCCCAAAGACCAGGTGATCGACACTGTCTACCTGTTCCACATCCCGAGGAAGAGGATGATTTCCCTGCGCTTCCTCGCCTGGTACTTCCTGGGTCAGTGGCCAAACCCTTGGATCTGGGAGGGCTGGGAGTGGGGGCAGATCCCCCTCACCGGGGGTCCCTGCCAGCCCCCTCCCTGACCGGGGCTCTCCCTGCAGACCTGAAGATCCAGGGGGAGACCCACGACAGCATCGAGGACGCGCGCACGGCGCTGCAGCTCTACCGCAAGTACCTGGAGCTGAGCCCGCAGGGCGCCGAGCCCGAGGATTTCCGCAAGGTGCTCAAGGGCCTCTACGAGAAGGGACGCAAGATGGACTGGAAGGTGCCGGAGCCCGACAGCCAGAGCAGCCCCAAGCGTAAGGCGCCGCCGCAGCCCCCAACCCCACCCCACCCCCCCCCCCCCCCTCACCCCGCTTTCTCTCCGGCAGATGGGGCCGTGTACCCCCCCGTGCTGGCCCTGTGAGCGGACCCCCCGTCCCCCAGCGAGGAGCAGCCCTGGGACCCCCCCGCGGGAGGCGGACACGCGTGGAACTGGAACCAGCAGCGGGGACGGGGCTGTCGCCGACCCTG
>JAVJGI010000042.1:3466407-3501641 GCA_035590275.1 Ibycter americanus
ACCCCCGGCCCCGGGACCCCCGGCCCCGGCAGGGGTGGGACCCCCAGGACAGGACCCCAGCCCTCCCTGGGGTCGCTGCATCTCCCGCTACTGCCCCCGTGGTGCCCCCAGGGGGCTTTGGGGACCCTTCCCGGGGCGCAGGGTGCCCCCAGGGGGCTTTGGGGACCCTTCCCGGGGTGCAGGTTGTCCCCAGGGGGCTTTGGGGACACCCCCAAGGTGCAGGGTGCCCCCACGGGGCTTTGGGGACACCCCTGGGGTGCAGGGTGTCTCCCACACCAGGTTTCAAGGCAGCCCCCACCACCCCGGTGCCAGCGGCACGTGGCCCTCGCCCAGCTCCCAGCCCACCCGTGGGGTGGTCTCGCTGGGGACCCCCATCCCTGAGCATCCCCATCGCCTTCCCCCGGCCAGGAGCTGCTCCCATGGCACAGCCGCCACTGGTGACCCCGCTCCCTCGGGCTCCATGTCCATACCCCGGCACCGGGGCAGTGACCCCGGCATCGCCTTGGCTGGGGCATCCGCGCTTCCCTGCGCATTTTCCATAAACTCCCTTTATCCACCTCAATTTCCGAGATGGGGGCTGCTGGCCCCTCGAAATGAAGTATTTATGCCTGCCCCTCGTCTCCTGCTCCTGCGGTATCGTTAATACAGCGAGTGTTTAAAGGCTGTCAGGGTGGATGAAGGAGGGGAGGGGTGAGGATGAGGGATTGATCTGTGATTTAAATAGAACTTTTTTTTTTTTTTTTGTAACCAAAACATTTAGCTTTCCCTGTGAATGGTGGGTGGGTGTGTCAGACCCAGCACTGCTGCAAACCGCGCGCCACTGAAGACAGCTCAGGGCATAATTACCGTCTGCGATTCTTTTCCCCATTTTTTTAAAAAAAAAAACCTTTTTTTTTAATGTCTAACGAGTGATGCTGAGTCTGCTGCATTCCAGGGGAATGACTCATGTGTTCCCTCTGACCTGGGATGTGTTCCCCGTGTTTAACTGCTCTTACTTTGATGGTAGGGTGAGCAGATGAGCGGGAGGTTGGCTGGGCGGCAGGGACCAGGAGGGATTGCCATGAAAAGGAAGCTCTGTTGCTCCTCTGAGAGGTCAAGATAAGTGGGGCTCGCCGGTTTTGACCGTTAGGTCTAGTTTAGGCGTGTGGGCAGAGCTGGAGGGGTTGTGCTGGGGCTGCCGCGGCTCGCTTGGGGTCACAGCACCCTGGACTCGCCACGTGAAAAGCAGCGGAGGCTCGGAAAGCCGGAGCAGGGAAGCGCCGGGTTTGGCAGCGATCGTGGGGTGCCAAGAGCTGAGCAGACCTAGAGCACCGCGGCCTCTGCCCCAAAGAACCTGCTGCATGAAAATGGCGGGTTTAGGCCTGTGAAAGAAGGAGTGGGGTGCGGGGTTCTTGGGTGGAGGTCGGGCAGCACCTCACCCACCGACCTGCCCTGCTGTGCGCCTCGGCGTGGGGAGCTGCGTGCTGCCCCTGGCCCGGCGGCAGCCAGGAGGCTCGGGCAGTTCAGACCAGCGGTTCTGCAGCCCACGGCACCGGCTGGCTCCGTGACCGGGGCTGGGGCTCCTGGCGCGTACCGAGGTCTGCTGGGTAACTTCTCTGAGATGTGGGCAGCAGGAAGCAGGAGGAGCTGCAGGCTGGGCTTTGCCAGGCTGGGCTTTGCCCGGTTCTTGGTGGCATTGGAGCCAGCGTAGCGTCGTAGGTGTTTCTCAGAAGACAGGAGACCAGCAGTAGGTACGCAGCCCTCTGCAGGAGAGCATGAGACGTTGCTTAGTTGTGCCTTGGGAAACCTGATTCACTGCAAAGACCTGTCTCAGACCAGGAGACTTTAGCCAGCTCGGAGGGAGGATTTTCTGGCTGTGGCTAAAGCTTTCGATAGCAGGAGCCGGACCTGGCTTCCCGTGCTCGGGTGCTGCACGTGGAGAGCTAAGCCGTGCCATGGGTGCACTGCTGGAGGCTCTGCAGGTGGGCTGCCGGGGCTGTGATCAGCGCTGCTCCCTGGATTCGCGAAGCGGAGAGGCTTTTCCAATGATTCTTTGGCCTGTTCACCAACAAACAACTGAGAAAAGTGCCTTTGCTGGCTTGAAAATTGCTCCCTGGTGCTGCCTGAGCCACAGCTGTGAGGAAGCTGCCGGTGGGCCGGGCTCTGGCAGCAGCAGGCGCGGGGGGCTCATTTGTGGAGCAAGGTCCTGGCTGAATCAGGCTGGTGTAAAGTCTCTGACACGCGGTAGCGCTGCCGGTTCTCCTCCCTCTCGCGTCCTCCATGTGGTGCCACCTTCATGACTTGCTTCTTTTCCTTTGTAGCCTCCTCTGGTCCAAGCCATCTTCAACCGCGATATAGAGGAGGTGCGGTCGTTGCTGAATCAGAAGGAGAACATTAATGTATTGGTGAGTGCTGCCCGGCCGTGCTCGCTCCCCTTCCTTCACCCAGCTCTCCCTGTTTCCTTCCCTGCAGTGCAGTTCTGTAGCAGAGGGGAAGAGGGAAAGGCAGAGGCTCAGTGGGTGAGATGTGTGTGGGGGTCTTTTTGGCGAGGACGGTCAGAGCTGGGGTTTTGAAACAAAAGATTTCTGGATTCTGCTCCCGGCTCAGCTGCCATTTGCTGCTGGGCTTTGTCCGGTTGCCTCGATCTTGCCATCTGTAAAATGGGGCATGTGGAAGACCAGGACTCCTTCCCCTCCCCAGGAGATGCTGAGAGCCTCCTAAAGCTCTGGGCTGTGCAGAGCATCACTGAGAGGCTGTGGGCTGTGTGGGAGGACTTTTCACAGAGGCTTAGCTTAGCTGCCTTGCCAGTTTACCTTTTTCTCCTTTGGGATGGCAACCCAAAATAGTTTGGTGTGAACGCAGCAGGTCTGGCTTGAGATAAGGTTGTTCCCCAGAGGCGAAGGAGGATTTGAGCTGCTCAGCAAAGCTGAGTTCACCTCACAAGTGTCAGGAGGGGTTTCCACTGCGCTCATCTTAAGCCTGATGGCAGAGAGTCATTTTGACGCTTCTTCCAGAGCGGGTGGGGAGGCCAGGAGAGGCGGCCGCCATTCGGACACATCCCTCCGGGTCCCGCGAGTGGCCAGGCTGGCTCCTGGGGGAGCAGCCCTCGGTAGCCCCAGTCTGGTGGCGGTGAGCGTAGTCTGTCCTCACGTGGAGCGTGGGGCCCAGGCTCCGGCAAGGGAAGGGGTGAAACCTGCCTGTGAGCGTTCCCGTCTGCCTTGTCAGCCTGCCTTCCCTTGATCTGGTTTATGAGCTTCCCACTAACACATCAGCGGCAGATGTGCAGATAAGAGACGCAGCCTGCTGCGACGCAGGCTGGCGGGTTGGTCAGCCCTGACTGCACCAGCCTGGGTCCGCCTGACATGGTGGCACAGTTGGACTGGTGCCGGGTCAACAGTTTCTGTGCTCTCAGCCCAAAAGCTGGGCTCGCTTCTGAGCCCTAGGCAAGAGCAGCCTGTTCTGGTTCACCGTCTCTGAGCTGTGGCATTAACCGGGGCTCTGGTCCGTGCTGCTCCCAGCTGTGCTGCAGGCACCTGCCGGCTTTTTGGCATGCTCCAGTTTGTTTCGCTGAGCGCTTGGTCAGGGAGGTGGCCTGACCCAGCCTGCAGAGCTGAGGTCGCTGCGCACCCCTATCCTCGTGGTGTTAAGCCCTGAGGTCAAGGGCAGGCGCTGTGGACGCTGGCCAGCGTCCCGGGAAGGTAAGGACGTCCCTGCGCTGGTGCCCGTGTGCCAGGAGGACTAGTGATTCGATTGTATCTTAGGTTATTACACAGAGAGAGCATGGGGATTTTTTTCCATGACTGGTTCAGTTGGAGACCCGGCAGCTCTTCGTCCTCTCTTGTCGGGAGAGAGGGTTGGGATTGTTTTGCTGAGCTCTCGCACAGCTGCTGAAGGAATAAAACCACAATTGTTAACACTTAATTTCCTTTTTGTGTGCAGGTTTAGAAATGTTGTTGCTTGTTCAGTGACCTGCCAGCTGGGTTTCACTTTCACATCCTCCTGCCTGGTTGTGCCAGCACAAGTTGTTACCAAAAAAAAAGAAACCAGCACCATTTTTCCAAACAGTTTTTAACCTAATGAAAAGCAATTACATTCCCCTCCCCAAACACAAAATCTGGGGCTTGAAACGAGCTGTGCTCGTCTGGCTTTCTACTTGTTTGCTTCCTGGCTTTAGTACGTGGCATGTTCCCCAAGGAGGGCCTGAACCAAATGCCTGGAAGCAGAGGTTACCCAGGGCCCAGCCCTGAGTAAACAGAAGTGAAAGGTATTTTTTCTTTGGCTAATCCAATCTAAGATCAGAGAGGGGCTTCTGCACCTTCCTGGCCTTCAGCAGCTGGCAGGTCTGAGTCTGGTTTCGGAGCAGTCTGTAATTCTGAGTGGTTTTTATTGTTGGCCGAAAGGATAAAAGTGTGCGGAACGGGACAGCCTGTGCACTGTCAGAGCGCAGCCAGACTTTCATCTCCGGTCGCAGAATGCTTTGTAGATGCTCATTAAGTCCAGTAGCACCGGAGCCAGGTCGGGCTGGTCTCTGGGGAGTCAGTGCAGGGGTGGAATGAGCGGCTGGAGCTCTCACAGCATCCCTGTCTCATGCTGCGGTCGTGGCCCAGGTACCCTCTGCTCTGGCCACCAGGTGCACCCCAGCACCCACAGAGCTCTCAAAGGGCTGCACACCCCCGCAGCGCCCCAGGAGAGTGCTGGGTTTAAGCAGTTTTCCCTGTGTCCTGAGGTGCTTCACGTGCGTACGGGAGGTGTTGGGGCAGACTGGAGCGGAGGAGGGATTCCACCTGCCCTCAAAGCTCACGGACACTTTTTGTTTCTTACATCCCTGCTTAGGACCAAGAAAGACGAACGCCGCTGCATGCTGCTGCCTACATAGGAGATGTTGCAATCCTCGAGCTCCTAATACTGTCAGGTAAGGGCCAAGGCTCAGGGCGCTTGGCTCGACTGCTGGCACTGCCTTTAGGGCGTCTTTCTGATCTCTGCTGGCCTTAGGGGTGCAGAGCGATAGGTTTTGGTCACCCTCCAAGCAACCGTGTGCTCATGCTTAAGCCCGTGGGGTTGCAGCCGGGGGAAGATTAGGAAATGTTGCCATAATCCTAAGAGGTTTGTTCAGGCAGAGAAGCGTCTTGGAACTGAAATAGCAGAGGTGGAAACCAAGCCAGGAGGGGGATGTGTGCAAGGTGTCCAGTGTTAGGAGGAGGTACTGGAGGAGGGCACTGTGGGGATGCGTGCCTCTGAGATGCCTTGAATGGCAGGGTGCTCAGGGGAGTAGAGTTTCACTTGCTCCTGGAGAGGGCTCCGCTAAAAACCAGGGGGTTTTGCTCAGTTTCGGCTTGTGTTACTTGGCGTAAAGCTGCCCTTCGTTTCCCTCTAGAGACGCTCAGCCCTGCGTTTGGGTCCTGTGTCCGTGTGGTGCAGACAGGGGAGTCTCCTCTCTGCTGTTCACCAGTGCAGCGCCTCGGGGCACTCTGGGCTTCACAGCCGCTTGCTGGTGGTGTGGGGGAACCCTGAGGCTGGCATGATCTTACGTGACCCTGACAAGGAGAGACTTGGGGGACATCCTTTGCTGAGGGCTTGTTAAACAGGATTGGGGATGTTCAGCTCTGTCTGCAGAGCATGGGATGCCCTTATGTGCCCTGTGTTGATTTTTTCATGCCTGGGTGTTGAGTTCTCAGCAGCAAAGAAAGGCAGGGGCTTCAGGGGCTGTGGGACCTAAGTGCCTCGCACAGTGGTGCTGGGGTGGTCATGTCATCTTTCCTTTCTAGTACAGAGACGCAGCCCACAGTGACCACAGCTCTCATCATTAAATGCTCTGGGTTTTTTGTCTCAAGCAGCCTTGATTTGAAGCAAAGAGCAGAACTGCTCGCCGGGTCTCTGTTGTGTTTTTTTGGCTTGGTGGGGAAGCTGGCACTCTGGGAAATGTATTCTCTTCAGTCTGTGCCTTGCCATGTCCTTTGCAGTGCACCAGCACAGTCTCCCAAGGGAGAGCTTGTTCCTCTTGCACTTCACAGTGTCTGTCCCACCTAAAGCTCCGCACAGGGAGCAGCAGAGGATCTCGCAGCAGAACCGACACCTGCCCGGCGGCTGCCTCAGAGGTGGCTGCAGACCTGCCCTGGGACTCCGGAGCAGGGGCAGCCAGTCACCGCTCTGCCCCCTGTGACCCCTCCTTGTGTTCCTCCTCAGGTGCTAATGTTAACGCAAAGGACACTGTTTGGCTCACCCCGTTACACCGCGCTGCGGCTTCTCGTAACGAGGTAGGTTCCCGCTGAAGTGCCCTCTGCCTCTGTCTGCTCCTTGCATGGGGGTGGTGGGTGCCTATGGGAGGAGGGGACCGTGCTGCTTCTCTTTTCCATGGTGCCTGGTTTTGGCTGAGATGGGTGGTCTCGTTAGAGTGGAGAGGGGATGAATGCGTAATTCAGAGGCTGAATATGAGAGCTGGAAAAAAAATCCCCTTGGTTCCCTTCCCTCCATCCTTCAGGAATTAGCACGTGGGTTTTCCCCACAACATCCTCCTCCCTGCCTTTCCCCCTTCTCCAGGGCTTCGTGTAATCCGGGTTTACATTTCTTTGAGGGATGGTGGGGCTCTCACCCTTTCTCTCGGGAGCCGATTCCGACAGATCTTGTTGGAAAGATTTCCTGACGTTTAGCTTTTGTGGGCTTAACTTCATCCCACTTAACTTTGTCCTGTTTGGAGTTGCTGGAGAGCAAGAAACTCTGTGGTCATGTCAGTTTGAGCCAGGGGATCTGAAGCCCTGACTCTGACATGCAGGGCAAGTTACCACACATCGATGGGTTGCGTGAATTCTCTTAATCAGCAGCAGACATGGGATGAAACACATTAGTGTAAACCCCTACTGAAGGCATTTGCTGCGAACATGTGTGGACGGTTACTGTGGGTCGCTAAAACACGTGGAGCTCAGCAAGTCGAGACTGTGTTGCTGTCAGGTCCGAAGCGCTGCTTGCCTGTGAATTTGAGAATGCTCGTTTGCTTCTCTGCCTTGGCTCAGATGTGCTGGAGAGTCACCTTCCTCGTTCTGTTCTTCCCCGGGGTGCTTGGCACAGGGCCGTGCCAGTGCCCTGCATGCCTAGCTCCTGAGAGGAGCCTTCCCGAAATGCCTGTGTGCTTCACGGCTTTTCCTGCCTAGAACCTGCTGTCTAGGATTGCTGGGTTTACGTACTGCCCAGCTGTTTCACGTGCTTCCTCCAGCCAGGAGGGGTATCTGTTAGCCCTGGGAGAAGAGAGCAGAGCAGTGAGCCGTGGGGCTGGGGTCACTGGGAAGCGCTGCCCCGATGCTGCGTGTAAGTGGGCAGCCTGTAAACCGTAGGGAGGAAAACGTGGGGTTGTGGCAAACAGCCTCTACCAGCAAAAGGGGGAAATAATTATCAAATATAGGTCAGTGGGTCGCATTTGTCATCCCCTGGGCGCTTTGCACCTCGTGAGTCATGAGAACACTCACTCCAAGTTAAATCCCGTGGCTCGGAGGTATTTCTCCCGTGCCGGTACCCCCATGCAGCCGCGTTTTGCAGTTGTACTCGGGTGGGATGAACCCAGCTCATTCAGGTCCCAACACCAAACTCCAGCCTGGAAGGAGCTGGAGCAGCCCAGGTGAGCGCTGGAGGATTCGTGTAGGGAAGATGCCTCCTCCCTGCTCCTTCTTAGAGCCTCTCTCACACTGTCTATACCTCTCTCACCCTTTCTCTGTGATAACATGCTGAAACACAGCCATAACGTGGGCTTCAGAGTGTCGTTGGGGACATGAAAGCAAACAGATCCTTCCCTTTGGCAGAGCAGGGAGAAGCCGTGCTTGTGAGCGTGCGGAGCAGGCTCAGCCCCGCAAGGGCTGCCCTGGCTCTCGGGGCTGGAGGCTGCTGTGGATCTGGGCAGCTCCGTGCGTGCGGAAAGCATGGGGTGGCCTGAGCTGCAGCTTCCCCCACCTGGCTGGAGGGCTTCTGCGTGCTCCAGTGGTTGGGTTAGAGCTCTGCTTTCCTCTGCTCCTGCTAGAAGGCACTTCACCTCCTCCTGAAGCACTCGGCAGATGTCAATGCCCGTGACAAGTATTGGCAAACGCCTCTGCACGTCGCTGCTGCCAACCGGGCCACCAAGTGCGTGGAGGCCATCATCCCCCTGCTGAGCACTGTCAATGTCGCGGACCGCACGGGCCGCACGGCGCTGCACCATGCCGTGCACAGCGGCCACCTCGAGGTAGGCAAGGCGGGTTCAGGTGCAGGGGGTCGCCTGCGCGTCCACCTTCCTGGGTCCAGGCTTCGCAGGCGGTGAAGGCACCTCTGCCCGCGCAAGCGGGGAGGAATGGCAGCCTTGCCTCTCTCACCACTTCTCCCTGTCTAGATGGTGAACCTGCTGTTGAACAAAGGGGCCAGCCTGAGTACTTGCGACAAGAAGGACCGCCAGCCCATCCACTGGGCAGCTTTCCTGGGTAGGTTTTCCCCATGGGCATCGGTCCGGTTTCTTCTCCCACGTTGCTTGCTGCCTATGGATTCACCTTTCAGGGTGATGGGGCTCCCCAGAGGCCGCTGTGCCCAGGTCTCCATTTTCCGGGGTCCCCTGGCTGTTACCGCTGTCTCCCGGACAGGGCATTTGGAAGTTCTGAAGCTGCTGGTGGCCCGGGGAGCTGATGTGATGTGTAAGGACAAGAAGGGCTACACCCTGCTGCACACTGCGGCAGCCAGTGGCCAGATCGAAGTTGTGCGTCACCTGCTGAGGCTGGGAGTCGAGGTAAAGACCCCCGTGGCTGCGCGCAGGGTGGGCTCGGGCGCAGGCCGGTCTGGAGACAGGAGTAGGAGAGAGCGCTGGGTGGTGGCAGGAGCCTTGGCTGGTTCTCGGCTGCCTTTTTGTTTTGTTCTTCCTGAATCCCCGAATCCTCTGGGGTTTGTTGCTTCCACAGATCGATGAACCAAATTCCTTCGGTAACACTGCACTTCACATTGCCTGTTACATGGGCCAAGATGCCGTGGCCAACGAGCTGGTCAATTACGGCGCCAATGTCAATCAGCCTAACGAGAAGGGCTTCACCCCTCTGCACTTTGCTGCCGTCTCCACCAATGGGGCCCTGTGCCTAGAGCTCCTCGTGAACAACGGGGCCGATGTCAACTTTCAGGTCTGGCAGCTTGGGGGGGCGGAGGGGGGAGAGAGGACCTGCTGCCCGAGGCGAGGGCTCGGGGAGGGTGGTAGGAAGCCTGATGCGATGTCGCTTCTGCTCTCTGCAGAGTAAGGAAGGGAAGAGCCCTTTGCACATGGCTGCCATTCATGGACGGTTCACGCGTTCACAGATCCTCATTCAGAACGGTGAGTGGCTTCTTCCTCCGGCCCTGCCTTATCCCAGCCGTTTCCTTGTGCTTCTGAGCACCTGCCTCCAGGACCTCCTTGCTTGTTTGCTCAGAGGGTTTAGAAGCTCTACAATTATCACTCAAATCCACTCTGTTCCCTTGGGGCTGTTGCCAGTGGCCCTGGGCTGCTCAGGGGGTGGTGGGGAGTATGTGTGCCCTCAAGGGCAGCGAAGTGTAGACCAGGGGACTGAAATTCCAGCCAGGTCAGAGCAGCTGTGGCCAGAGAACATTCCCACTTCTGTGTCCAGCCTGAAAGGCAATATTCTTGTAAGAGGGCTGTAGGTTTGGCAGACACCCTGGGGGTTCAGCCAGAGACCTCCGTGGCTGAAAGCATCCCCTCCTGGGGGAAGCGGGAGAGATCTAATGCCCCAGGCTTGCAGGATACAAGTGGGATCTCAGCTCAGAGAGCAGTTTACAGTTCTCCTTCTGCATGATGCTGAATGGACTTGGGCTATCAGCTGTGTCCCAAGATGGGGATGCAGCCCTTGGAACAGCCTGGGCTGCTCGGGGCTAGAACACGGAGACCCACTGACAAAGCGCTTGGCTTTTCCTTTCTAGGCAGTGAGATTGACTGTGCTGACAAATACGGCAATACCCCCCTCCACGTTGCTGCTAGATATGGCCACGAGCTGCTAATTAGTACTTTGATGACGAATGGTGCTGACACTGCAAGGTAAGGAAGGACTCTTCCTCCCTTTCCCTGCCCTGGGCTGGAGGATGCAGAAATGATCCATCCTGACTCCCTTGTCTTCTCCTGGCAGGCGTGGGATCCACGACATGTTCCCTCTGCACTTAGCTGTTCTCTTTGGATTTTCAGACTGTTGTCGTAAGCTACTTTCCTCAGGTGAGTGCCTTAGCCCCCCCTCCTGCAGTGGGGACAGTCGGGTGACCCCCGAGCTTTCCCCTGACTCCCTGCCCCTCCTGCCACCCAGGTCAGTTGTACAGTATCGTCTCCTCGCTGAGCAATGAGCACGTGCTGTCTGCAGGCTTCGATATCAACACGCCTGACAACCTCGGGAGGACTTGCCTCCACGCTGCTGCTTCTGGAGGGTGAGCCGTGCACGGGGCGCTGGTCCCACCCTGCGTGCAGGAAGCCCCCAGCCCAAACCGCAACCCTCCTTTCTGCGCCTGAGCTGCAGCATGGGCAGTGTTTTGGTCAGGATTGGGAGCTGGACCCCTGGGTGCTGTTCCTGGTTCTGAGAGAGAACAGAGACCTGTGTTTAGAGCAGGAATGAAAATGGAAACCTTCTGGCCCTGTTCTGCTGCTGACTGTGTGACTCATCCCGGTTGCTCCCCTCCGTGGCTGTTCACCCTTCTTTAAAGTGGGGCTAAAATGCTTCCTTGGCTGGGGCTTCGTCAGGGGCTCAGGAGCGGGTGCCTGAAAGCAGCAGGGATTTAGCTGGCGGTGTAAATGCCTTGTATTGTTTGTCGGGGAGTTTGATTGCATGCGGTGCGTTGAGAGCGAGCAGGGCTGCAGCAATACGGCAGAGGTGTAGGGTCCCGTGGAGGACCTCATTTCTGTTATATCCGTGTGGTGCTTGAGAGCCAGTCGCGGAGGTGTCCTTCGGCATCGCAGCGCCGTTACCCTGCCTGAGCAGCGGGAACAATGCCCTGACGCAGAAGGCAGAAATCCTAGATCTTTTTTGTAGCATAAAATCCAGTGCGTCAGCTGCGCTAGTGCCGTGGCGAATGTCTCTCTATAATTGCCTGGTTGTTTGAGAGCTCCACGCAGCGCAGGATAGCGCTGGTAAGGCAGGAAGCTTGAAGGGTTATTTCACTGGAGAGCAGGGAAGAGCTTTGTGCACGCAGCATCCCGCCATGGCTGCGGCTCTTACGCTGCCCGGTGATGACAAACTAAATTGAGCTTCGGCATGTCCGGGCTGTGCGGGTGAGAAGCGTAGCTGTCTTGTCTGCGACTAGGAGGAGTTTGCGTTCCTGCTGTGGTCTCTTCTGATCTGTGCGTAACTCATCTCCTTACCTCCTGTAGGAATGTTGAATGTCTTAATTTGCTGTTGAGCAGCGGTGCTGACTTGAGGAGGAGAGATAAATTCGGAAGGTAGGTGTGCTGTGGGCCTTGCAAGGGAACAAGGGTGATTCCTCCAGCCCTAAAATAGCCGGAGCGCACTGAGCCTGGTTTGGCTTGGGCCATTCCTAAGACCTTTGCTGCATTTGGTGTCTACAGCTGCTTCCTTCACCCCCTCTCACCCCACGGGGTCCAGCTCTGGCTCTTCAGAAGGAGCTGCTGACCCAAACCCTTGAGCCAGAGCTGGGGGGGTGGCTGTTTCCCTGGGTCCTGCCTTGCTGCCAGGCGAGTTTCTGCGACAGGCGGCGCGGCTAAGCTTCCTTCTCCTTTCCCCCTTCCCAGGACTCCACTGCACTACGCAGCTGCCAATGGCAGCTATCAGTGTACGGTGACGCTGGTCACGGCAGGAGCCAGTATTAACGAGGCTGACTGTAAAGGCTGTACCCCCTTACACTATGCTGCTGCTTCGGACACGTACAGGAGGTGAGTGTCTCGGTGGCGTGCACTCCTCGCGGCTGGGGCTGGAGACGATGGCACACTGCTGGGCGGTGATGCTCTGCTGTTCCCTGGCCAACCCCCCCTGCAGCTGGTGCTCAGCAGTTTGTGAAGAGGGGAGCGCTTCGAGGAGCGTGGGTAGGAGAGGGTAATCAGCAAACTGATGCAGGTCTCTGACCTTTCAGAGCAGAGACTCATTCAGGAAACAGCCATGACACTGATGAGGAGCCACTGAAGGAGTCCAGGCTGAAGGAGGCATTCTTGTGAGTCCGCACTGCAGCCCCATCTGGCAGTTGTTTGTTGTTTATCCCTTCCCCAGACCCCTGCACGCAGTCGCTAGAAATACCTTGCTTCTGCTTACGCTGAACTGAGCAGTGATGCCTTGGAGGAAACATCTGCTGATTTGATTCTGGAGGCAAACCTGGCTGTCGCTTCCTGGCCCTCGCTGCCAGTGGGCTTTGCATGCGCTCCGTGTCTTGAGGGGATTAGCACAGCATCTGCTCTGAGATAAATCGGGGGGGGGTCCCTGCAAAGCTCTGCCTCTGCAGTATCCCCTTTCTCTTGCTCGTTGCAGTTGTTTAGAGTTCTTGCTGGATAATGGTGCTGACCCATCCCTCCGGGACAAGCAGGGATATACCGCTGTCCACTATGCAGCTGCATATGGCAACAGGCAGAACCTTGAACTGGTGAGTGAGATGGAGAAAACCCTCTGTGCTGCTAGGAGAAGCAGGGGGTGGAGGGGGGCTTCCCCTTAAGGAACGTGTCAAGCCTTATGGCGTCCAGGTCTGGCTAAAGGACTGTACGTGTTGTAGGCACTACAGTGTCAGGGTTTGTCCAGGAGGAAGGGAGATGGGTTTGATGAAAAAGCATGGGGATTCCTGGGGAGCCGTTGTGCTGGGAGTACCACGGAGGAAAGACCTGTGCCTGAGTGAGATGCCTGAGAGAAAGGAGCTGTTGCCCGGCACAGGAGGACATATGGATGTCTTGTGTAAACCCCTGGCAACAGAGCAAGGTTTGGCTTTTAAAAGGAAGCCTGGAGACCTGTGCCAGAGAAGAGCTCTTGCAGTACAGAAAATGCCTTGTAACCCTGTCTGCAATGCCTGCATTGTTACAGGGCGAGCTTGCAGCCGTGTGCGCGTAGGAAATCGTGTGAGTAGTGGGGGGCTTCGGGACAGCAGGGACCTGATGTGACTGTCTGTGCAGGGCCCAAAGCCAGGCTAAGGAAGGTCCCATCCTGAAATTCAGATCATTCTGAAGCAGATGGGCAGGTTTTCTAACCCTGCTGCAGCCTGCTGGTGGACAGGGTGTCTGTCAAAGCCTCCGTGAGTCCAGGGTCAGTTACGGTTTTGTTGTTGCCGTTGCAGCTCCTGGAAATGTCTTTTAACTGCCTGGAGGATGTGGAAAGCACCATTCCAGTCAGCCCTTTGCACTTAGCTGTAAGTACGGCTGGCCCAGCCCCAGGGTTGCGGAGGGCGCTTGGCTCCGTGCGGGCTTCATGCTGCGTCCTGGAGAGGTGCCCACTCCGGGGCCGCGCGGGCTGGGTCCCGGCAGCTGTTGGTGCCGAGCGGGCCAGGGGAGGAAGGCACCGGCGACTGGGGAGCAGCTTTCCCCACAGGCTGTTGGTCAAAGTCCCTTTGATTCGTATGTTAAACTCCTTGCTCTTTCCAGGGCTTTCTGTTTGCTGCTGTTTGGAGCCACCTCCCTTGTCTGAGCGTGGGCAGGGGTGGGAGTGGGCGAGGGCTTTGTGTGGGACCGGAGTGCCAGCGAGAGGCGATGGCCGGGCACGAGCCCCTCTGGCTGGAGGGACCCAGGGGGCAGGAACTGTCCCGGGAGGGGGGCTGCTGAGTGCAGCCTCTCCAGGCACCGCTTTAAATGTGGTCTGCTTTGTCCTCAGGCCTATAATGGTCACTGTGAAGCCCTAAAGACACTTGCCGAAACCCTCGTGAACCTCGACGTGCGGGACCACAAGGGGCGGACGGCGCTGTACCTCGCCACGGAGAGAGGCTCCACGGAGTGCGTGGAGGTGCTCACCAGCCACGGTGCGTCCGCTTTGGTGAAGGAGAGGAAGAGGAAGTGGACCCCTCTCCACGCTGCAGGTGACGGAGGGCAGACGGGGCTGGGGGTGGCGAGGGAGTGTGTCCAGAGCCCCTCCAGCCGCTGGTGCCACTGCTGCCAAGGCGGCCCCTCGCCCGGCTGCTGGTCGGGAAGAGGGAAAGGGCTGTGGTTTAGGATGATGCTTAAGAGGCGGGATGGGACCGGTGCAGCCTGCTGTGTGCCAGCAGAAGCGGAGGGTCCAAGCGGCTCAGCAGCGGGTGGGAGAGAAGGCGCCGGCAGCTTCTGCACACACACGTGTCTTCAGCTCAGCCTGTGCACGTGCTAATCAGTCCTGTAGCCCAGCAGCCACATAACGAATCTGCTCAGCCACGTGTGCCTGGCTGCTGGGCACGAGCCCCTTCCTTGGGTTTGCGGCGGTGGCTGGAAGGAGGGGACCCATCCGAATGTGTGTGTGACTCCTCCTTTCCTCATGCTTTGTCTCCAGCTGCCAACGGGAACACTGATTCCCTGCACCTCCTGATAGACAGCGGGGAGCGGGCGGACATCACCGACGTCATGGACATCCACGGCCAGTGAGTTTGCCTGCTGGTTTCTCTTGGGATCTGTGTGGGATGGGGTCCGGCCCCTTGCAGGGTGGCTGGGGCAGGGGGGAGAGGGCAGTACTTGAAACCAGCTGATTTCCAAGCCCACTCCCCTCCCTGCTGCCTTTCAGAACCCCGCTGATGCTGGCGATCATGAATGGCCACGTTGACTGTGTCCACCTCTTGCTGGAGAAGGGATCCACAGCTGACGCAGCGGACAAGAGGGGGAGGACTGCCCTGCACCGAGGGGTGAGTGCATCCGTGGGACCAGGGGCCTGGAGCCCTGCAGCTTCTGCTCATCCTCCTGCGTGGAGGCTGCTTAGAGGGCAAGCGGGTGGGTTTTTTTGTTGCAAGAGTCCTCAGTGAAAGAGCCTGTTTTCCCTTCCTGAGATGCAGCATTTGAGAAGGAAGCTGTGGAAGAAGGGGGGTAGTTCTGTTGCTAAGTGACTGAAAGGTGAGATCTGACCTCCTGGTCCTCCCTCCTGACCACAGGCTGTGACGGGCTGTGAGGACTGCCTGGCTGCCCTGCTGGACCACGATGCCTTCGTTCTGTGTCGGGATTTCAAAGGCCGGACCCCGATCCACTTTGCGTCGGCCTGCGGGCACTTAGAAATCCTGAGGACCCTGCTGCAGGCAGCTCTCTCTACTGACCCTCTGGACTCTGTGGTGGACTACAGCGGTTACTCACCGATGCACTGGGCTTCATACAGTGGTAAGGACCCGGGCTGGGCCCCTGCCCACCTCTGCACTGCTCTGGATGTTGATGGGGAGGAGGGAGCCAGGAAGAGCCAGGTTATCCCTCTGTCCCCCACTGCTTTGGGAGTCATCAGCCCAGCAGTGAATTCAGCCTGATGGAAAAGGATGGCAAAAATCTGGGAGGGAGGGAGGCAGGGAGTTTTTCTCCCCCTGCCAGGCTCCTTAAAAAAGGAATGAAATATGAAAACAGCTATTATAGAACAGCTGAGGCTGCTTCCTCCAGGACTGCTGGATTTATAGGATTGCTTGGCCGTCACCCTGGCTGCAGGGGGTGATGGGACTGATACGGCAACAGGAAGGAATGTCTCAGTGTTTCAAAGGGAAGCGAGCAATGTGGCTATGAAGTCCTTCAGGAGATGGTGTGAAATTAGAAACCTCCTGAAATGCAGCAGCTTTGCTGCCAGAGAGGAAACAAACCCGCTGCCTCTGTGCTGGGGAGTGGGTTTGTGTGGGCACTTTGGTATCGTGGGTCCTGTGCGACCTCTGGGGCCTCCAGCTCCAGACATGGGGAGAGCCAGAGGGGCCTTCAGTCCCTTCTTGCTCTGTTACAGGTGAGGCACCACAGGCTGGGTACTGTATTTCTGTCCCTCTCTCCTCACAGGGCATGAAGATTGTCTTGAATTGTTACTTGAACACAATCCGTTTGCATACCTAGAAGGAAACCCCTTTACTCCATTGCACTGTGCAGTGTAAGTGGCGCCTGGGACCTGCCCTGGGTTCTTCCCAGCCCAGGTGATGTGGGAGAGGGGATACGTGGTCCGTGTGGAGGAGCTCCTAACCCTGCCCTTCTTGCCAAGGGCTCTTTCCTGGGTGGCAGCAGCCCCTCAGTGTGGTACCACCTGCTCATTCCAGCTCCCTTGTGGCAGGGAGGTGGTTGCTGGGCTGCTGGAGGTCCTCGGGGAGCTGTGAAGCAGCTGTCTCGTTGGCTGCGTGCCGCAAAGCCAGGGCTGTCGTGTACCGGCCTGCCATGCCAGCAGGCTTTCAGCTCGATGGAGCTAATGGAGCCGCCAAGGGCTGGTGGCTCAGCCCTTGCCGGCCCTCTTGGATGGCTCACCTCTGCTCGTTGGTTATGGAGCATCTCAGGAAATCTCCTGCCATGAGGCTCTGGAGATGGGCTCTGGTGGGAGAAGGGCTCCACGTTGTCCCCAGGCATCTTCCTCGGAGGTGTCTGGGGCAGTGTGAGCATGATCCTTGGGGTCCCACTGGGCACAGAGGGGTTTGGGGCTGACCTTGGTCATTCCTTGGCTCTGCACGCCGGCAGAGCAAGGAGTGTGCTGTCCTCGGCAGCTGTGGAGGGATGAGGAAGGTGGAGGTGTTGCCACGTTCTGCCTGGGTGGGCTTGGAGTGTCCTTGGCACCCCTAGCAGCGGAGGGATGGGCAAGGCTGTTGTCTGGCATGGTGCTGTGTTTCCCTGATTAATGTGGAGAAGGGTAAAGGGGTGTTTTACCCTAAGCAACTCCAGACCAGCTGCTGTTTGCATCCGAGCCCCAGGAACACGCTGCTCACTCCCATTGCAGACGTGCTAATGCTCCTTGGTCTTGTTCTAACTTCTTTTCTCATCCTCATCGCAGAATTAACAACCAGGACGGCACTGCTGAAATGCTGGTGGAAGCATTAGGTGCCAAGATTGTTAATAGCAGAGATGCCAAAGGAAGGTGAGCGCAGACTCGTCCCTCTCTTGTCACCCACTCCCTGGTGCTGCTGGGTGGTGGCTGTGACTCCCGCAGTGATCCCCACGTGACTTCCCATGGCACGAAGGGACTCTGACGTCCCCAAACGTGTCTGTAGGCCTGGGCAGTCTTGCTGGGGTGGGTGCTGTGCCCTCCTCTTTACCAGCTCTCTCGCCTTCCCAGGACACCCCTTCACGCTGCTGCCTTTGCAGACAACATCCATGGTTTACAGCTGCTTCTGCGCCACCAAGCCGAGGTGGACACGACTGACAAGCTGGGGAGGACTCCCCTCATGATGGCTTCTGAGAACGGGCACACCGCAGCAGTCGGTACGTGGCTGCCAGCCGCTTTCCCCCGTACGGCGTGTGAGCCTCCCTGTGCCTCCTCCACAATGGGGTCCCGTGGGAGCTGGGCTGTCCCCCTCCTCACAGGCACGCTGGGACAGCTGCCCCGCTCCTGCCCCACGCTGCCGGGCTCTGTGCTGCTTAACAGCAGCTGTCCCTCCTCGTTGCAGAGTTCCTGCTGTACCAAGCAAAAGCAAATATAACTGTGCTGGATGTCAACAAGAACACAGCTCTTCACCTGGCCTGCAGCAAGGTAGGGAGATGGCCGCTCACAGCCCTCGTTGCACTCACCATCACCTTCAGCCTTGCCGCCTTAATGAGAGAGGTTGTCCGCCTACTCCTGCCCCGCCAGAGCAGAAGCGACGGCCCTGGGCTTGCTCTGCCTGCCTGCTTACCTGTCTTGACCTGTACAGACGCTCCTGATTCAGTTTTGAGCAGCTGGGGTTGTAGCACAGACCCAACTGTGCTTTTCCTGGGGACCCCCTCTCTGAGCTGGGTGTGCTTCCAGGGGCGCGGTGGGAGCAGAGGCTTGTGGTCAGCGTGTCCGTGCAAAGGAGGAGATGCTGCCGAGGAGATGGAGGGGACAGCAGCTTGTCTTGTCAGGCCCTGCCAAAGTGGTGAATTGTTGTAAAGGTTGGGTTTAGGGAACGATTCCGTATCCCAGGGAATCACATTCCACTCGGACAGCACCAGGTCACCTCCACCGCCCCTGCCTTCCTCCTCGTGCGCTATAAACAGCCTGCTCTCCTTTCCAGGGTCATGAAAAGTGTGCCTTGTTGATCCTGGGGGAAACCCAAGACCTTGGCCTTATCAATGCAAGTAACAGTGCTCTGCAGATGTGAGTATTTGGACAGCTGGTGCCAGGGGGCACAACCAGGGCTCTGCTGGGTGGGGGTGGCGCGCTGGTGGACGGGCGGTGGTGGGAGCTCTGCGCTTGCAGGGGGCGAGCAGCGAGCGCGGGGGCGGGTGGGCTGAGGGGCGGTCGAGTGTCTGCCCTCGGGGCTGCTGGGGGCTCCGCCGCCGGGTCACGCCACCTTTCCCTCTTTCCCAGGCCGCTCCACATCGCAGCTCGGAACGGGCTGGCCTCCGTCGTCCAGGCCCTGCTCAGCAGAGGTGCCACTGTGCTGGCTGTGGATGAAGAAGGTGCGTGTTCCTCACGGGTGCCCCGGGGGGTTCAGCGTGTGTCCCTGGGGGCCGGGGGCTGCCTGGGGAAGCGCTCAGCCAGGATCGGAAGGATTTCTGCATTCTTGCCACAGCTGAGCAGCACGTTAGCTCGTGGCGTCGCACAAACAGCCTGGGTGAGGACGTTAGCACCCCGCGATCCCCTGTAAAAGCATTTCCAGGTCCCGCAGGTGTTTGAAACGTGTCTTTTACCCCCCGTGCATCTTCTGGTGGCTGTCTGGCTCTCCTGCCAGGCTCTACCTGCCCAGCCTGAGCCAGCAATAAGCTGTTGACTCACTTGCAAGTTGGCAGAAACTGGTTGTTGTGGCCAGCAGCTTTTTCTCCCAGCAGTTCTTGCTCTGCTGGAATACCTTTAAGTTGTGAAAAACATCGTTGTGTCTGCCGTGCTGCCGGGGCTTCTCAAGCCTTTTATTCGGCTCCTACTGATCCTGGCACACTTCAAAGCGGTTGCTGCAATTGCCGGTGCCCAGAAGCAGGGTCTTTTGAGATAAAGACAAATATACGTCCTGGCCACTCAACGCAGGGGTGAAAACCACCCACCCGACGCGTTCCCCGGGGAAGGCGCCCATCTGGGGCGATTCCTCACCCCTGCATTTCTTCCAGGTCATACCCCAGCCTTGGCATGCGCCCCCAACAAGGACGTTGCCGACTGCCTGGCACTTATCCTCTCCACCATGAAGCCTTTCCCACCTAAAGACGCCATCAGCTCTTTCAGCTTCAACCTCCTCAAGAACTGCGGCATTGCAGCCAAAACCGCCGCCTGCGGGGCTCTGCCCAACGGCAGCACCTGCCCCTACAGCAAGGACCGGCACAATGCCATCGGCTTGGACGGCTGTTACTCGGAGTAGCTTAAACTATGGGTGACCTAATATCTTATTATATTTATTTAGAAATTCTATAAATATAGGGCACTTTAAAGGAGAACAAGACTGGGCAGGCCTTCTAGCGTGGCCGGATAGACCAAGAGTTCAGAGCTTCCTCTTCTCACTGGATTGCCAGCGTGGTGCCAAAGCTGTTAATTAGTTTAACGAGCAGCTGGCAGTGCCGTTCCCATCCCCTGCCCTTTCTCAGCCCTCTCCCCGTCAGCACGTGCTCGCACCCCTCCGACAGCAGGGCAGGAGAGGGATGCTGCAGGACGAGGGCTTTGCCCGGCCGAGACGAGGCGGGTGCCACCATCCGCCGGCCCGCGGATGGAAAGGGGGCTTTTCCCCCCAGCCTTCGGGGTGGGTTGAAATCAGTTCTGGCATTTCCCAGTGCCCCATGCCAGCCTCCCGCCCTGCCTTGCCTCCAGGATGCCCCCGGGGCTGCCCCGAGCCCCCGCTCCCTCCGGCTGGGACGGGGAAGCCTGAACTCTTGGTGGGATGGGGGGTGGGAGTCTTTGGGAATTGGCTGGTCTTGCAGGCGCTGGGGTGGGTGTTAGCTCCTGGCCAAGTGCCACTGTAACTGCTCCTCTCTTGCAATCACTTTTTTTCTCACGCTCATCCTTCGATTCCAATACAAACACTTGAATCAAGATCTACTGTACCTGGGACACTAAAATATCCTTTTGGCAGCTGTCATTTATATGCAAAAACGGGTGCTGCTGCCCAACCCCGCGGTCGGCTGGCTGCGGATGCGCTGCTGGAGCCTCCCTCCCCACACCAGGCACTTTAGGGATTCTGTTGGTTGGTTGTTTTTTTTCCTTGGCAAAATGTCGGATCCTAAGAAACGATTCTTTTTGGAATTTTCGTTCTCTGTTTTGCGTGGCCGTTTCCATGCGAGAGTCAGTGTTGCTTTTTTTTTTTAAAAAAAGAAAAGTTATTTATAAAGAAACGAGCATTTACCTTTAAAAAAACAACAAAAACCATAAAAAAATTCTGAAACTTTTAGCCTTTTAATAAGGAAAAAAATGCACTTCAAAGTCCTTATTCACAACCCTGAGTAAGTCTGTGTTTATTTTTCTAATGCAGCATCTTGACAGGTTTATTAGCGTGCGTGTATGTGGGATCATTGTTTTTTGTTTTGGGTTTTCTTTTTTTAATTTTAGAAATCATATTTATAATGCAGGTTTGAAGCATTTGAGAACGTTGCACTGTTTTTTTCCGTTGGTTTTTTTTTTTTTTCTTCCTTCTGAATTACTGTAACAGTATCATGTGCAAAAAACAATACTCTTTCTCCATATCATGAGTCTGTTCAAAGCCAAAGACTGGGATGCAGAGAATGAGAACGGGCTGACAGGGCAACAAGCATTTTGGGAACCATCTTCTCCCCCGACCTCCTTTCCCTCCGCAGCCTTGCCGAAGGCGGGGAGCGCGGGGCTGGGGCTCCTGCCCCGTGGCCACCCCCGGGGGCATCCCAGCGTGATCCCTCTGGGATGGGAGCAGGGAGACAAGGATCCCTTTCTCCCCACCGAGTCCTCGGTGGCCGCTCGCCTCCTCTTTGCCGGCAAGACTGCGACGGGACTGCACAAGCCTTGCGCTGCGGCTCTTCTGCCCAGCGTTTCAGAGAGAAAAAGCATTTCCATAACCAAAATAAGGTATTACGTCTTTTTTTCTTCTTTTTTTTTTTTGTTTTTTTTAATTTTAAATAGTTTCTAAATGAAGGTGGCTCCTGTTAGCGCGGTGTTTGTCGGGTTTAGGTTGTGGTGTGCAGCGGGCATTGGAGCCAGCCGTTCCCGGGGGAGGCTCCCGGCGGGCGAGGGTGCTGCTGGCAGCCCGCAGGGAGCGTCCCCTCGCACTGTTTCTTTCTTTTACCAAAGCCAAACTCTTAGAACCAAATATGAAGTTTCAGTCTTGGCCTTTGGGTGATAAGCACATTTTCTTCATGTTTCACGTAGGAGTTTTTCCCAGAGGGGAGCAGGGTCGGGGACTTCTTGTTGCTCTCGCTCGGCACCAGCTTGCCGGCGGAGCTCGGTCTCCCTGTCCCATTGCCAACCCGCACTTCATTCAGCAAAGCACTTGAGAAATTTGCCCTCGGTGAGATCTCGGAGCAGGAGTGATGGCCAGCCTGGTCCCCAGAGGGCTCCGGTCCCTGCCGGTGGGGTCCGGGGCGCTTCTGATGGGCAGGGCTCCTCTGGCTGCTCCGGAGGGATTTTCCCGTTCCGGACCACGAGCCCCCTCTGCCCCGCTCTCGGCAAGGCGGCGGCAGCGGCTTGCTGGGCCGGTGGGTCCCCTCCTTTGGTGCCGGCGTAGGATCGTGTCCCTGGCCGATCGCATCTCCCCCTCCCCGCTCCCCCCCAACCCTCTAGCTTGAAAGAAAGTGTTAACCTTTCTGCACCGAATACCTCAGTTCGGAACCAGAATAAACTCACGAAACTTGAATAAAAAGATCCTTTTTGAAGATCCTTTTCAGTATTCTACAGAGGAGAACTGGAAAAAGAGACTTGTTTACATTGCTGTCGAGTCCGCACTTGCCTCTTGCAGCTCTTTCCCTTTCTGGGAGGAATTTAGGCATCACTTTATCTCTTCTTCTCGCTGCTGGCCCTCACCCTCCCCGCAGGGCAGGAAAATGGGTCCAAAGTCCTGAGCTGTCGTCTTCAAGGGCTAAAGTACTTTTTCAGGCACACGGAGGGGCTGAGCTGCCACCAGCCTTGGCTCCTGACCCCGGCGCGGGCGGCGATTCCCAGGGACGGGGACGGGTTCGCAGCGGGGCAGAGCCGGGGGCCGTGGCAGCTCCATCCTCTTGAGCGATGCTCCGGCTCTCCCGGCGTCAGCTGGGGAAGGCTGGGAGGCACCGGCAGAGTGGGGCCATCCCGTGCTGTGCCCGCTGCGGGAGGGACGCGGCTGTGCCCCTCGTGCCCTGGTCCTCGATGCCGTGTGGCTGCAGCATCGCCGGTGGGGGACGGGACTCCAGCACCATTTCACTTGAACACAGCTTTTTCCTGTAGCCAGGGTGAGAGCGTTCCTTAGAGCACATGGAGAATGCTGCTTTTCCTTCACCTCCCCCCTTATTTTTTGGACTATTATTGTGGTTTTCAGTTTCTTTGTTTAGAGAAGAAAACTGATCTCTCTTTTGGCCTTGTTTCTGTGCTATGGCGTGTTACCTTCCGCTCAACATGACGACGAAAACTATGACGAGACAATCAATGTGATCTCTGTAAGGGCTTCTCCATTTCTTCTCTGCGGCACCATGCTTTATATATGTGTGTTCTTTGCTCTTAGCGAGGATCTTTTTCTCCCCTCCCCTTGTGTCTTATTAAAAATAATAATAATAATAATAAATAATAATAATGATGGAGGGAAATGAGGTTTCAGCAGCGCATCCGTAGTCTCGGGAGCACATGGGAGGAAACATGGGGTGGGGTGGGAAGGGGGACGTGCGGCCAGTTTCCTTGCGGGTACCAGTCTTGTTCTCCTTTAACGCTGTATTGTATACATTTGACAGCACAGCTTGACAATTTAAGTAATAATCAAAGTGTTTGGTAATAATGCATTATTTTGCTAAACGAGATTTGTGATGGTTTCCCTAGTGCATTGTAAAGAGGGAGGGAGGGAAACTTCCGCTGCCCTGACCACCCCCCCCCTTCGCTGACCCCTCGTGGGGCGACGGACGGGGGCTCCCCCAAATCTTCCTTCCCATGGACCTTTATGCCAAAGTTGGACCATTCCCGCTTAGCGTTCTGCCGGCGCCCGGCATCCATTTGGTGTAGCTCTCACCAAGCAGCGACTTTTTTGGCTTCCCCCCACCCCCAACGATACTTCAATCTCTCGGTTTTGAATACGCAGGCACCGGATCACCCGTCCCCTCCGCTGCCCCAACCTCCGAAAAAAAGGAAGTTTCTCTCCGCCCCCTTGGTCCAAAGCACTTGCTTCAAGTAATAAGCACTTTTGTTAAAGCATGAGTCTGGATTCCCTTTAGCATCCCACGGGATAGAGAGCAGCAAGAGCGGAAGGGATAAGAGAGTGTCTTTGGGTTTATTTTTTCATTTTTAATTTTAAAAAGTTTGTTTCTAGGGAATGAATGAACAAAGGGAAAGTTGTGTTTTGAGAGAGAAGAAAAGAAAAAAGAAAAAAAAAAAAACAAAAAAAACAAACAGCACAAATACATTTCAACTCAAAAGGTGTATTTGCACTGCCATTGCTAGAGCAAGGGGCTGCCAGCCCTGCGGCCCCGCTGAGCCATATAAACTGCTGACAAACACTGAATGTAACGTCCTTGCAGAGGGCAGCCCAGGGAGGCTGGGATTGGCTTTATTCTTGACGGGCACTTCAATGAAAATTCAAAAATAACCTAATGACGATGAGAATCTGGTTGGTGTTTCTTTGTTGTTGCTGTTCCCCAGCTGCAGGCAATTTGAAACTTTTTATTTCTTTAGGAAAATGTTTCCCCCTTTCCCGTCCCCTTCTCCCCCTCCGCCCCATCCCTGCCCCGGACGGAGCGAGAAGCTCCCTTGACCAAAAGCGAGATGCAGATGAGACCCCCCCCAGCCCCATCCACCACATCCTGGGGCTGGAATCCGGCAGATATAAAAGTAGCACTAAAAACAAAGCAAAATCTCCAAAAATATGGAACAAGTTTTGTTGGTTTTGTTTTTTTTTTTACTGTTTGTTTTAAACACTCGGAGTGTGATTGCGATTCTGTAGGTCCCCCAGGGTCCCCCAGCGCGCGCGGGGTGAGGTGTTCGTGAGAAACAAGTGAAAAACCAAAACAAAGAACAAAACTGCAAAGACCCGAGAAACAATCTTTTTCTTTGATTTTTATTGTGTTGTTCGGTGGGGCGGGGGGATGGGCCCAGGGAGCTCCCCCGGCTCCACCCCGAGGGTCCCCGCGTCCCCCCGCCTGCCACAGGGACCACAAACGGGGGGACCTCAGGGTCCCCCCGGGCGCGAGTGTCGGGGTCGGACCCGTGCAGACTGCCAGCCCACACGCTCACCTTTGCCTTCAGTAAGAAACCAAAGGAAAAACCAACCCCTTCCATTCAGGATTCTGGCACGGACATGCGGATTCTTTGGTTTGGGTTTGGGGTTTGTTTTTTTTTTCTTCTTCTTCTTCTTCTTCTTTTTCTTTCCTTTTTTTCCTCCTTTTCGTTGTTTTTGTTTTTCTCCAAGGACGCGAGGAGCTGTTCAAACCTCTTCTCCTGGCTGAATTTTTCTGGGCTCAGCAGTGCTGGGTGCGTTTGAAAAGAGAAAAAAAACCCAACAAAGCCGAGACTTGGCCGAAGTGTCGGCGGGAGCTTCGGAGCGGGGAGGCAGAGGGTAACGTATACACGAGGCGAGGGACCTGCCGGGAGCTCTCCGAGGGGGAGCAGTGGCTCTCTGCGTCGCGGCTTTTTAGTTAAACTAAAATCTGCGGAGTCGTGGCATGAGGCTGGAACGGGATGGAGTCGGAGCCCCCGAGGGGCAGGGCGGGGAAGGGGGATGCATCTCGAAGGACTCGAAGGCATCTGTAGCAAGCTCTGTGTCTTTACAATATCCTATGTGTAAATGCTGCACCTCTGTATATTATGCACATAAACATTTCTTTGAATAAGATAGGACAGACCTCATCAGCAGTCAGGTATAAATGACTTTTCCTCTTCTGTGTCTCGGTGTTCTGGCGTGCGTGTGTGTGCAAGCAGTTCACGTGCGGGTCCGTGTGTCTGGGCATTGTCTGAGCTTCCCGCGCAGGGGAGGAGGAGGGGAAAAAAAAAAAAAAGGAAAATAGCCTTACTCGACCCAGTCGTATCGATATTGTTCATCAACTTGAAAATAATAAAGTAAATGCATGGAAACCTCTAGCTGAGCCACGGTGCGCGGCCGTGGGTGTGATGTTTTGGAGATCCAGGATGCCCAGCGTCTCGTGCTGTGCATCCCAAAGCTCTCGGTCCTGCCGGGGTTTCTCCTTTAGCTGCAGAGGGTGGGCGGCTGCTGCCTCGCACGCCTGGTCCTTCCTCCTGTCCTTTCATTTATTTTCTTTTTTTCCTGAAGCCGTAGGGAGTGAATTCCTCACGGCTTGACCAAAACTGCCGTTTCTTCGGTGCTCCGCACTTAGTTTCCAGGGGTTGTCGTCGGTCCTCGGAGCGCCGGGGTGCTGCGGGTCCCCGCCGTGCTGCTCTGCCCGCGGAGCCGCCGCTGGCTGCCTCGCCCCGGGAGTCAGCTCTGCCGCCGGTGAAGGACGTGGATGGAGCCGCCGGTCGGGTTAGTCCGGGTCAGCTGGAAGGCGGTGGCTGTCCCCGCCGGCGGGGCCGGAGCCGAGGGGTCCCAGCCTCACCGCGCGTGGGGTGCGGGCTCCGGCCGGTGGGCGGCATTGGGGCGCCTGGGTGCTGGCAGTGTCTTTCCGTTCCTGAATTTTGCACTATGTGAAATGTGGCCAGTTTGGGAGGGGGGTGTGGAGGGGGCACGTTGCCTGGCTCCTGCCTGCGAGAAACCTGGCGGGGGGTTGACCAAAAGCAAAATCAAAGGCGACGCAGGCTGGTCGTGGGCGAGAGGGTCCCGACGCGCTGGGAGCTGCGGTGCGGGGAGCTCGGGGGGCGTTAGGACAAACCCAGAGCCCATCCTGAGCGCGGGACTTGAGAATGTTCTTCCTACTTGAAGGTACTGACCAAAACAGCTGCGTTCTCCAGCGTCCCCCGTCGCGCGCCGGAGGGGGGCTGGGGGCCGGCGGGGGGGTGCTGTGCAGGGGCTGTGAGTGGAACGGTGCTCGGCGCCGGTCCTTGTCCTTCTGCGTCCCAAAAAGCTCTCACGTGCCCTGTCCCAGTTCCCTTCGCCCTCACCAGTGCGTGGCTGCGCGGACGAGAGGTGGGGTGGGCAGAGGGAGGCTCAGGGCAAACCCTGTGGCCCAGCTGGTTTTGCAAGAGGATGGAGCCTGAATTCCAGCCCTCTGGCAGGCGGGTCCTTGCCCAGGGTCACATCCTTGCTTGTCCCCCCGGGCCGGCATCCCACGGCGGCCGTGCTCCGCTGCAGCCGGTGGGCACACACGTCCCGAAGCGACCTGCTACAGCCGTGGCGCTCGGCAGCCGGGGCTTGAGAATTGCACTGAAATCCTTATGTGCCGGTTCCTCCTCCCGCTCCAGCAGACCTGGATTTCTGTCCGAGTCCTTGGTCTCTCCTGCCAGCCTGCGTTCCCTCTCCTGCGCGCCCCGAACCCGCCGAGGCTCCTGTCCCCAGCAGCGAGAGCCAGGAGAGCCGCTCCAGGGCAGAGCCGCTCCCAGCGGAGCTCCCACCCCATCCCAGCGTGGCAGAGCAGGGACTGGGCAGGGAGCTGCCGGGCCCATGGCGGAGGGGGTGGCTGGGCTTCGCGGCACTTTCCTGCTCTTTCCAAACTTGTTTGTGTCCGGGAAACGTCATTCAACGCGGCAGGCATCGAGCTGGATTCCATCGCGGGCTGGGATGTAGCGTGAGCTCGGAGCGGTGAGCTGGTGTTCGGGCAGGGCTGGGCGTCAAGGAACAGCGTGTGTGCGCCGGGAGGGTCCAGCGCTGCCGGTCGGAGACTCCTGGCTCCCGGCGTTCCTCGCCCTCTCCAGGGTCGGGAGCGTGGCTGTCGGGCGTGTGGGTCCTTACACCCACGGGCGCGCACCGGGTCGGTCTCAGCAGGCGCCCCCTTAGCTTCCAGGATTTCAGAGCCCTCTAAGACCCCTTTCAAAGTCCTTTTAAAGTCATTCAGGCGGTTCTTTTCCTTCCTTTTTCCTCCTTGATACGTATGGAAGGGAGTTTACGGAGATTTGCTTCATTTCTCACCTGTCCCGCGGCAGGGAAGCACGGGCTGGTAACGAAGCCTCGGACCCCCGTCCCGCTGCAGCCGGGTCTCGCACGGGGCGACCCGCAGCCTTTCGGCCAGTCCCACCAGCCGGTCCAGGTTTGACGTCTGTAACATCCCTCCTGGACCATATTTTGATGCCCTCCGGCTGCTCCGGGGAGGCAGCGGTGGCTCCTGTGCCCGTTGCCGGTTCCTCGTGCGTGCCCAGCGCAGCGGGTATCGGGAGGGGTCTCGGGCATCTCCGCATCCGGCTGCGGATGTGCCAGGCGCGGGGAGCGGGTGCTGGCGCTGGGCAGAGCCGCTCCTCGGGCATCCCTGAGGCAGTCGGCACCCGGCTCCCCTTGCGGGAACTGAAGCCCACCCGCGGTCCCCGCAGGCTGGGGAGCTGCAGGGACAGTTGCCCGTCCCCTCGGCTGCCCCGGGGCCGGCTGCACCCCAGAGCCGGGGGCACTGCTGGTGCCTCGGGCACTCCAGTCCCTGGCGCTGGTTTTTTGGCTGTTTCAGACCTTTGGAGGGGGCAGAGCGCGACGTTCCCAGGGGAGAGGACCTGAGCTGGTTCCTCTCCCAGCTCCGTCTGCTCTGGGCCCCCTGAGCCCCTGCGCTTCAGGGGTGCCCCGGTGCCCGAGAGCCCAGGGCCCGGGTGGCTGCCGCGGGGCCGGCCCGGCCGTCCTCTCGCCGATCTGGGATCCAGCCTGGAGCCAGCCGGAACGGGGCTAATCCGAGCCGGACGCGGATTCCTCCGAGCTGGGGGGTGGGCTGGCGACCCCCTCCTCCTCCGAGTCCTGCGGGCAGGGGACAAGGTCAGGGCGGCACGGGACAAGCTCAGGGCAGCAGCTCGTGTTCCCCAACCTCTCCCACACCCCACAGCAGGGACAGGGTGGCAGCAGTGACTTGGGGACACGTGTGGCACATGGACGGGCCGCCCACACCACCGCAGACAAGAGGTACCGGAGGGTCTCGGCCCCTGCAGGGATGGGAGGAGTGGGCCACCTCCGTGAGAGACAAACAGAGCGTTCCCGGGGGGAGAGGGGCCGGGAGAGCCCTACCAAGACCCCTACCTCCTTCTTGCTCTCTGCAGAAGAGCTCTCGTCGCTGGAGACAAATTCCTTGCTCTTGAAGCTCTCGTTCGTACTCTTGGCAGAGGACTTGCTGGAGGACAAAGACCTGGAGGCGGCGCCTTTCTTCTCCACTTTCCCCTTCATCTGCTTCTCCTGCTTCTTCTTCTTCTTTTTAGACCGCTCCCTGCACGTGTGTTGGGAGGGAAGGGAGAGGAGAAGCGTTACCCTGCTGACCCCACCAGCCCCCCTCTCTGGCGCCTCAGAGCTGAGGACCTTCTTCACATTGCCCCCAGCCCTGGAGAGGCCCAGGCGGCGTGATGGCTGCAGAACAGCCCCAGTTCAGGGGGGCCAAGCCCCGGCAAACCCCAGCAGCCCTCTCTGCTCAGCACACTCACATCCTGGAGCTCTCTGACTTGCTGCCCACGCTGTACTCCTTCATGGCCTTCTCGTAGTCCCTCCTGGCATCTTCCGCCTTGCGGTCCCATTCCTGCAGCAAGGGCACAAGGGTAGCGGGGCCCTTCTCTCCTCCTGCGCCACCAGAGCCCACCGTCCCCAGCCACACTATGCCCACGCCCACGCCCACGCCACGTCCCTCATCCCTCACCGCCTTTGATCAAGCCAACACCCACCCAGAAGCCCAAAGCCATCGCCTCCCCACTGCCACGCTCCCCTCCCGCCTACAGAGAACGAGCTAGAGCCTGCCAGGCCCCCTCCTGCCCAGCCTCCTCGCCCAGGCTCAGCTCTCCCCGCCAGCGGAGCAACCCGGATGCCCCATCCCTCACCTCCTTCTTCTCCTTGGACATGGCCTTCCAGAGCTCCCCAGCCTTCTTGGACAAGTCTGTGATGCTGATGCCAGGATGGTCTGACTTGATCTTCTCCCGGTTGGCGTTCAGCCAGAGCATGTAAGCTGACATCGGCCGCTTGGGAGCATTGGGGTCTTTCCCTTTCTTGCTCTAGGAGGCGGGGAGCAGAGAGAACAAGCGTCAAAGCCTCAAATGGCACCACTCACTGAGGACCTGGGGACTCGGGGCTGCCCCAAGATGAGGGGCTGGGTCTCCGCTCTCCTCCTCCATCCCACCAGCAACATGGCTACGCCATCAGGTGAGACAGGTTGTCAGGTGACACCCACGCAAGCTGTAAGAGCAAGTTGTTGGGGAAAAGTCCCCCAACACCCAAAAGGACTGTCCAGGGCACACACAGGGGCACAACGCACCCTTTGGAGGAGTCTCAACCCGGACTCATCTGCAGGAGGCAGCGAGTCAGGCTCGGACAACTGACCCAGCTGGGACAGAGCGCAGCGAGGTGACGGCACCAGATCAGACCGCGGCAGAGGGCTGAGGTGAAGTGCAGCTGATGGGCTGCAACCTGCATCTCCCCACTGTTGCTCCCGACAGGGAACAGCCACGCACGCTCCAGGAGCGGATCCTGCTCTCCACAACCCCACCAGCAGCAACCTCTCACCTCTAGCTGCTTCTTGCGGGGTTTGCGGTCTTTGACAATCTTGGCCTTCTTGGCCGGCTTCTTCTCGTCCCGGTCGCTGTCGCCATCACCACTGGAGGAACTGGCCGAGGCATTGCTGTCAAACCTGCATGGAGGCGCTCGGCTTCAGCGACAGCTCAAGACCCCCACCCCAGAAAGATGAGGCACGAGGTGGGGGAGGCAGAGCAGCCACAAGCAGGCAGCAAGACTTGCCCCCGAACTCTCCCAGCCTCCAGCAACCCGTAATTCAGAGACTTCCTGAGCTGAAGCTGTTGTTTGTGCTTAACAGCTCTCAGGGGATTCTCCTTCCACGAACACGGCTCATCATTTTCTCACTTCCTGTAAATTTTAGGCACTCACACCACCACACAGCTCAACTCCACCAAGATCCACCTCCTCCCATTGGGCTCAACCCAGCTCCCGCCAGCACACACACTGGCTCTTCACGCTGCTGCAGAGACTGCACTTCCCACCCACCCGCTCCCCCAACTCAGGATTTTACAGAACTGCATCCCATCCTCCTCCCGCTGTTCTCTCTTTTCCAGCCTGAACAGCCGAGGCCTCATCCAGGCGCCATCTGATCCCCCCAGCCGCCCTTCTCTAATCTTTCCAATTTGTATAATGTCATTATAATTGAGCAAGCCCAGAACTGCACTTACTTCTCAAGATTTTTAAGACCAGGGATTTATAAAGCAATACCGGCTGTGCCTGGAACATTCCCCAGTGTTCACGCAGCCCCACGTGACACCCTCAAACAGCCCCTTCCAAAAGCCCCCCGCTAGACAGACGCCTGACCGGTCTCTACTCACTCTTCAGCCACATCGTCATCCTCCTCGCCAGGGTTGAAGGACTCATCTGGAAGGAGAGAGCATAGGGATCAGCTTATAGCAAGGCAAGGATGGACAGGACTCCACCAGAGATGGGGGGAGGAAGCCTGAGCACCAAAGACAGCCCCCCCGGCAGGCCCTCACACCCACCCAGCCTCAGCCCTCACCAGTCTCCTCCCCAGAGCCATCGCTGCTGTCATTGGCGTTCTCCTCCCGGATCTTGCCCTCCTCCTTCATTCTCTCCAAGTAGGCATCGTGCTGGTCTTCGTCAGAGTCGGCATATTCGTCGTAGCTCTGCTTCATGCCCTGCAGGAGAGACAGCGTGAGAGCTGCTTCCTGCGCTCCCCCCACCTGCACACACCCCGCTTCTGGGAACTGCAACTCCTGGCATGCTCCTGGGGGGGCACGGCCCCCGGGCAGGCCCCAGTCGCATGCACGGGGCAGGGAGGACGGGAGGCCCGCCACGTCCCCTCCTTCTCCCCGTCAGGGCTCTGGAGAGAGGGACAGAAGAGTTATCTGTGTTAGGGGGCCCCTCTCATAAGTCATGCTGGAGTTACTGGGTTTAGTCGGGGACCACCACAGCCATGCAGAGGAAACCTGCACCAGGAGAAGGAAGAGGAGAAAGAGGAAGGGATATCGCACGGACCTTTTTCCTCTACAAGGGCAAGGAGAGAAAAGAGAGGTGAAAAAAAAAAAGGGGGGAAAGCAGCAAAATTTTGGAGAGAAAACAGCCCCCCCACCCTCTCCCCACCCCAGCTGGCGGGGCAGCGGTTCCAGCGGGGCGCAGGGAACCAGCCCTGCTCAGCAGGTACCTCCTTGAGGCCTCGGTTCTTGATGTTCAGCTTCTTGGCATTGACAAAGTCAAAGAGCTTCCCATACTCCTCCCTGCAGGACAGGCAGGGGGGTCAGGTACGGGCAGCAGCCAAGGTGCCAGCAGCGCAGAGAGCAGCCCGGCCGGCATGGGGAGAGCTCGCCCCACACCCCGCACCCCCTGCCCACCTCTCTATGCTGCTGAAGGTGTACTGCGTGCCCTGCTTGGTCTCAATCTCGAAGTCAAAGGAGCGGGTGGTGGTGGTCCCACGGGCAAAGTTGACAAAGGAGATCTCGTCAAAGCGGATGTGCACGGGCGGCTTGTGCACGTAGATGAAGCCACGCTCCAGCGGGTAGAGAAGCCCCGAGCTGGCCTTGTAGGAGCAGGTGATGCACTGGGCTCCAGAGTGTCTGTGAGGGCAAACACAGCCATCTTACACCTGCTGGGAGCAAACACCCTCCCTGTGCCCACCCCCACGGCAAGACATAGGACCCCGGCAGCCCGGAGGAGCCTGGCAACTGCACCCCCGGCACGAGCCACAAATCCCAAAGAGCCCCATTTCCCTGACCACAGGAACAAGAGAGAAAGAGAGCGGCCAGTCCTGCTGCCAGAGTCGGGGAGGGATCTCAAACAGCTGACCTCAGGCTATCAAAGCAACAGCTTCTCCTGTCCTGGGGCGGGCAAGGCAGGCTTTGCATCTCTCCCCATCTCCGTGCCCCTTCCTGCAGCAGGAAGATCCCACGTTCCGCCATCCGCACCCCCCTTGGCTGGCAGTGGCACACCTCACCCCTGGAAGTTGCCGGGGACAGTGATCTTGCGATTCACCAGCGCCTTCATGACCCGGCTGACCATCTCGTAGAGGGAGCCCGACATGTTCTTGGTGAGCCGCCCCTCGAAGCGTTTCTCCACCTCCTCCCTGCGTAGCCAAAAGAGAGGGCAATGGTGAGAACAGGAACCCGGGAGGTTCGTTACCTCCCTCCCAGCTCCCCGCAGCCCCCCATATCCAGGGAGGGGGTCAAGGAAGTGGCCTTGCAGGAGAGGAACTCACTCGTTCATGTTGAGGGTCAGGGAGATGTCCTCGTCCTTGGAGAAGAGCAGGATAAGGAAGTGGTAGCGGGTCTGGCCTTGCTTTATCGGGGGGTCCAGGCTGATCTAAAAGAGAAGAGGAGGCGAAGACCTGAAATCCCCTGAAGCCATCATTTGCCTTCCCTAGGGGAGGGAAGGCCCCGCATTCCCTCCTCACCACAAAGAACATCTGCCGTTGGTCCTTATGTGGGAGCAGGAAGAGGCGCAGCACGGTCGTGTAGGGAATCTTGTAGTCGAAGGTCTTGCCGTGGAGGTGCAGGAAGGTGGGGTAGATACGGATGTCATATCGCCCACGAGGCGTCAGACACTGCAGCTCCCGGAAGATGCAGATGGCATCTCCGGTGGCCTGGATCACGTCCGCCTTGGAGAGGACATTCTGAGCGAAGGCCTGCAAGGGAAGGGAGTTATGACTGGGTGAGGGTACCCGGCTACCTGCCCCTGCCCGACCTGCTGTCCCTGTGGCCACTCGCTCACCTCCACAGGGTCCACGCCATCCTCCTGGGTGGGCGGCACGTAGAAGCGAACCTCCATGAGCGAGACCTCAGCGTCATCGTTCTGGTGGAACTCCAGTGTCACCTCGTTCTTGCCCGTTGTGCACTGGGAGACGTTGCTGAGGGGGATCTCGAACACCGGCTGCTCCCCGATGTCAAAGGAGAGCAGCTGCCCTACAGCAGGTGGGAGGGGAGACGCAGCTTGTCACAGCAGGATCAGAACCACCACGCTACAGGGCACGGGTAAGGTCCCCACTGCAGGGCAGACCCGTGGGGTCCTCCTAGATCCCATCTCTAGCAACAGCCTCAGTCTTCTCCCAAAATCCAGCAACACCTCTCCTCCCCCGCGCCCCCCCGCAATTCCCATGCTCCCTCCCAAATCTGCAGGCTTTCTCCTTCTGATTATGGCCCTGGGAGACAGACACTGATCAGAAGTGAACAGGAGGGAACTGTCTTTTCCCGTGTTCCCCTGGACTCAGACCAGGGGGGAGCGTCCACCAGCTCCCCTGGCTCCTTCAGGAACCAGCAGGCTCGGCCAGACGCTGGTGGCTCCCATGCCAACCTTTCTTTTATGCTGAGTGTTCCCTGCCTGCAAAACCTTCCCCCTGGATTTGAGGCCTGCAGGTATCTCCTGCTTTCCTGGGATGGCTAACATCCTCGCTGTCCCCAAGGATGCCACCAGAAAGCAGGATGCTGCCCAGGGGACCGGCTGGGTGCTGCAGGAACAGCCATGCTGGTGGGAAACTATCCCAGCACCTCTGCCTCGGGCTGCACCTGCTGCAGACATTCCCTTCCCTCAGCAATGGCATTACAACTCACCTCCGAACCTCACCGTCCCCCAGTTCCAGCCCTTCACACACAGATCCTTCTCCGCCAGCTCCAGGCAGTAGTGGGCCTTGAAGAAATCCGAGAGCTTATCGAACTCCTGGACCACAGCAAGAAGGAGAGAACAGCCATTAGACACCACCATGTACAGGCGCTGCCCTGAGCCCGTAACCAGGACACAGCCTCCCCAGCACAAGGGAAGCGGCAAGAAAAATGGGGGTCAGCGCTGTTCTTGGGGGGCGGTCAGTGCCATCAGACTTGCAGGGAGTGCAGCTTGACACAGGACAAGCAAAAACCAGCAAGCGAATAGACGCCAGCCAGGGACAAGAACAGGACAGGCATGCAGGGACCAGGGGACTCACTGATTCCCGGAAACCATCATATTTGTAGACGTGGCCGTTCTTGGTGAGAAGCTTGAGGCCATGACCCAGTGCCACGCGCCGCCACACGCCCTCGGCCAGCTCAGAGGCCTGGATGTTGTCCACCTTCCCCGTCTTGCTGTTCTTGAAGATCACGCCCTGGCGGCTCAGCCGCAGCCGCCCGTCATTCTGGCAGGAGAGTGGCAGGTGTGAGGCAGGGGCAGCCTGCCCTGCATGCAGGGGAACAGCCCAGACAACACCGACAGGCTCTGGAGCTGGGAACTGCCGGGCACAACAGGCGGCTGCGCAACCCCTCCGGGCAAAACCGGGCGACTTCCCCAACTGCCCACCAGTTTTAGTCCTCATGTGCCTCCGCCACCCAGATCCAGGATTCAAGTGGCCACAAGACTGTTGCCAGCACCCTCGGTGCCGCTACGTTGCTGTAGCTCCCCTGGGCTTTTGGGGACAATGTCCCAAAAGCCAGAGGGTTACGAGTGACCCAGAAACACTCCACACCAGTGCAAACCACCACACACACACCCCCGTGACCCGCTCCCCGCACCAGAACAGGCTGATGGGCAGCACAGAACCCTCCTGCAGCAGCTAGGGTGGACGCGCACAGCTGGCATCCCTTCTCCCTCCTCCTGGAAACATTCCCAACCGCAACCTCGCTCGCTCCACAATGGGCTGGCACTTAAAAGCCCCCGTTGATGCTCCAAAATGCTTCAGCCCCAGAAACGAGGCGCCTGCGCTCCCTGCTTCCAGGTGAGATCAGCAAAACACCCTCTGCCAGGACGAGGCAGCGGAAGAGACGCTGGGGCGGGGGCAGCACCCGCAGCCTTTCACTGAGAGCAGGTCACAAGGCCACGTGCCACCCGCCAGGGCCGAGGCGGGTCTCCCCAGGGACTGACCCCCACCCCAGCTCACTCACCATGGACCCCTTCACCTCCTGGTAGATCTCGTTGAACTCCAGCGTGTCAGCCATGGCGGCCGGGGCAGGCGGCAGCACCGGGGCCGCGGGAGGGGAAGGAGGCCGAGCGCAGCGAGTGGTTCAGCTCCCGCCCCGGCCGGGCATGCCCCGGGGCAGCGGCAGCTGGGGACGAGGGCAGAGCAGCTGCGGGGGGAGGAGGAGGGTGAGCAGAGCTCAGCCAGGCGGCTGCGGGGGGAAGATGGCTCCCGGCCCTCCCGCAGGGCCAGGCTCGGCAGGCACGGCCGC
>JAVJGI010000042.1:3512003-3532831 GCA_035590275.1 Ibycter americanus
GGAGGCCCTTGGGGCTGGGGGCGGCCTTAGGGGCACTGAGGGGGCAGCACCGGGAGCCGTGCGGGGGTGCGGCCCCCGGGGGGAGCACCCGGGGGGGGCCGGGGTCTCGGGGAAGGGCCTTGAGGGTCCCTATGGTGTCCGGGGCTGGGCTGGCAGGAGCCTGGTGCTCCGGGGCCTGTGCGACGTGGAGGCCGGGCCCAGGGGGGTGGGCACCGCTTTGGGGGTGGGCGTGAAACCCCCCCCAGGCCGTGGGGGGAAGCGGGGAGGGGGAAAGAGCGCCGAGAGGGGGGCACGGCCCCGGCGCTGCGGGGTCTTTGTGCGCCCTGGGAGCCCGTCCCTGACACCCTCGGCTGGGTCCTGAGGAGAATCTCTTGGCTTTGGCCTCGGGCAGCGTGTCCTGTCCCCCCCCCACGCGTGTGCCCCCCAGTGGGCTCGGACACGCTCGTGGGGCTTGGTCAAAGGGTGGCCAGAAAGGTGGAGTGAAACCCAAAAACCGCCGTGGCCTGCGAAGGTGCTGGTCCCGCCCGATCACCCAGCGCCGTGAAGGCACCCGGGCTTTGCCGGCAATTCCTCGTCTAGGCGCTTTTGAAGGGAAGACTTTAATTGTGCCAAAAGTTGCTCCGATGACAAATTATTTGCAGCCTCTGGGCGCTGCCGTAGCGCAGCGAGGATTCGGGCCGGGGTGCTGTGGGGTGAGGGGTGGGGAATCCCCTGCACAGCCCGGGAAGGGGAGCGCCCGACAAAGGAATGTGGGGAACACACGCAGCTTCCCTCTCCTCGGAGGCCTGACCTGCAGAGCACATCACAAGCTTGTCTGCCTGTTTGAGGAGGGTAGGAAATAGAGGGAAGTCGGTAATTAAATGGGATAAAGCTTTATTTGCGACGAGGTTTCGCAGAGCAGGCAGTGTCCTGCTGCTTGTCTCGACTGTAAGCACCTGACCTCAGTGGCATCTTGTCTTACAGGAAGGGCCTCAGCCTTTTTTCGTACAGTTTTAACTGATAAATGTAAAAATGTACAAAAATACAACAGCATCAGGTAAACTTCTTTGTTACAATAATAACAAAGCTGCTTTTGGGGGCCGGGTGTCCTGGTGCTTGGTTCTGTGCGGTGGTAACGTCCAGGGGTGTTTCTGAGCTGCTTTTATCCTTGTTGCCAAGACCAGCAGATGAAACCAAAGCATCTTTTCAGATTCAGGCTTCCCTGCTGTCAATTTTTGCAATGCTAGAGCGAGCAGAGGAGTTGCAAGAAAAACTTGGATTTGTGTCAGAAGATCTTAAGGTGGCATTTGGGGAAACTATTTTTAGCAGGATTGCGTAACTTAAAAGCTGAGATTTTACCTACTGGGCAAATATTTCTTTCCCTGTGCACGAGGCACTCCAGCAGTGCAGCAATCCTGCTGGAAACTCCTCTTGTTCCAGCTTTTCCCCTGGCTGAGGGAGTTGGGGGTGTGAGGCAAGTGGAGTTCTGGCCAAGGGCCGGAATTCCTGAAGCAAAGTGCCGCGGGGAGGCAACTGATGTTTAGATCACTGGCTTGGTCGTGTTCAGCCTGACGAGGAGGCTGGGATGCATGAGGACTCTCCAGGACTAGGGGGGGCTCCAGAGGGACCCTTATTCTTTCTATTTAAATTTTAAAAATTACTCTGCCTCACCTTTTTTTTATGTGGTTGGAAGACAAGGAAAGGAGCGGTGTGAGGTGCGCTGGTGGTTCTCTGTTCTTGTGACCAACTTTGGACCCTTGTCCCCAGGGGAACATGTGTCTGCGTCGGAGGCTCGTGTTGCAGGGGGGTTCTGCACAGTTTATTCTGCTTTTTAGGAGTGTTGCAAAGGCTCCTCAGGAAATGCAGGTTGCCCTTCTGTGTGGCTGAAGGCCTGGGTTTGCGTGTGGAGGAAGAGAAGGTGTCTTCATCTGGGCCCGGAGAGGGAGTGAAAGGCAGGGCACAGCCTCCCACTTCTGTTTTTACCATGCTCATCTTTCCTTCCCCCTTTTTTTTTTTCCCCCCCTCGTGACCAGATCTGTCCTGTCTGACCTTATGACTCCTGCGTGGCAGCGGCTCTTGGCCCTCGAAGAACGACATTTTAAACTGTAGAAGAGGAAGGGGAAAAGATGGGCCATTGGGAGCGTCTCCCTGAAAAGAGTAAACCCAGCCCAGGCCTGCCTCTTTGCTACTTGGGGAGGAATTCTGCCGCAGAAGGTAAATCAAGCACCTCTCAAAATTTTATCCATCTGTGCACAGGGGATGCGTTTAAATCCTTCCTCCGAGCACGTGGAGCCTCCGACACGTGAACGGTTAGAGTTACATCAGCAGTTTTCTGGGGTGTTGCTTTATATACACTTGCAGGGCTTTCGGTTGGCTGCTGCCAATAACTTTGAAGTCATTTATCTGAAATCTTTGTTTTTGCTCTGTTAACAAGGAAGGTCTCCGTCTGTCCTGACGGTCCCACTGTTGCAGCTGACAGCGCAGCGGTTACGGCTGTTCTCACAGCTTGTGGCTGCCTGATCTCTCCCCCGGCAGATTTGCCTAGATCACCGTTTAGAGATCGCAGCCTGCTATTCATGGGTCTGTGGAGGCTCACAGTGAAGGATGCAGCTCTTGCTCTAAAGCCGTTAAAGAACCTTTGTTGTAAATTAATGTCTACGGGGAAATAGCAAGATCTTCCTTAAATTTCAGAGGTTTGACATAAGTCCTGCCAAACTGGCTTAGAAACTGCCCCTGCCTGATTTCTGTATCTCTTATTTCACTTGGTGCTCTAGAAGAAGGGCAGAGACTGGAATTCCCAGAGCAGTCTTTAAAGAGCGAGGTTCCCCGTGACTTGCAGGGAAAGTGCTTTGTTAACGAAACCCACTGATGAGTCTGGAGTTCTGGAAAGGCATCCCAAAAGGCAGCAGAGACAGCTGGAGGCAATGCAAAGTGAGCTTCAAACGGAGCTAAAGGTACAAGCACGCCGCGAGTTGCGCTGCTCAGCGGTCTCTGCCTGTGTTTTCTGGCTGATCAGTCGCCTTGGTGACTGGCCAGCTGCTGGGGCTTCGCAGCTTGTGTGGGCTCCTCGCCGCAGAAAACAGGAAACACTTCTGACTGAATAGGATCTGTGCTGTTCTGCTGCGAGGACGGGATTATTCACTGAGTCTAAAGAGATCCCTCACATCCAAATGCTTTAGACTGAAGGCAAAAAGCTCTTTGGTCTTCTTGCGTTATGATTTCCATGTGGCAGCTGGCCGGGGCTTGCTCGGTACAGCGGTAGCGCAGGCTGTCAAACGTGGGTCTGACCGGGAGCGCGGAGGCTCGGCCGACCTGCGTGGGCCAGGCTGCTGAGCTGTGTCAGCGAGGGGGCCCGGTTCCACCCTGGGCTGCGGGGAGTCCTCTGCTCCCATCTGAGGAGCTGGGACCTCTTGGGGTGCTGCTGGTGGGGGCAGAGGCTCCTGGGTGTCCTCCTGCCTGCCAGGTCTGCCTTCCTGCAGCAGGGACCGGGGCACCACGTCGGCCCCTGCTTAAACAAGCCACCCAGTGTCATTTCCTTTGGGACAAGGCATCGCTTCCACTGCTGGGGGAGCAGGTAGAGTTGGGAGGGGACAGGCTACTGATGGAGCAGCGGTGTGGGATGCTTTATCTGAGTGTGCGTATTCAGGCGTTTTGCTGGTTGTGACTTGCATCTGCTGTTTCTGGGGCGGGGGGAAACCCCCAAACATAAAATAGTTTAACTTCAGATTTAGGCTTTTCATTTTCTTGGTGTCTTGGCACCATCAGAAACAAGACTGGAAAATAAAATGCCTGGCAGAGCCGGGTAAAGCTGCGCTGTGTGATTCCAGCGTGGCCCCAGCTGTTCACAAGCGGCTTGTTCCACTTATCTAACAAAGGGAAGCCCCCCTCGCAGACCCTCACGTCCTTCTCTGCCTTATCTGTAGCCACAAACACTCCAGAAAAACCACGTCTCGTGAGTGCAGGGCCTGGCATGTGCATGGGGCCCCATCCCGGTCCGAGCCTGCCCGTGTCCCTGCCGTCGCGGGTGAGGAATGTGCAGCTCCCCAGAAGGAGGCTGGGGCCGGTTCCTGCCTCTGGGCTGTCGGTGTCTTCCTCCGGTCTTGCTGCATCCGCCTGTAGACACACTGCGAGCTGTGGCAGCATGCTGCGCTGCATTCCTCCGTGATTTCTGGGGTTTGTGGGATGTGTCAGAGCTCAGGCAGCAGACGGGGAGGGCAGCCAGTGCCTCAGCAGCTGGTGACCTGAGTAGTTTTTAATGGGAGCTGGGACCCCAAGTCACAGGACCTTGTTTAGTTCCTGCCCGGGTTCCTGGTAGGCAGGAGCTGTTGCAGACAGAGCTCGAGGAAAATAAGAGACTTTGCAGTGTCAAAATGCAGCAAGTGGGAAGAATATTCTAAGCTCGTAGCACAACAAAACCCGAAATGTGTGTTTCTGCCTGGATCTGGAGCGTTTCCCTTCTGACAGTCTTGGGGTGCTGGAACCTGAGGCTTGGGAGGCTGCGGTTCTGCGCGTACCCTGTTCCTGAGTGTGGTCTGTGACAGCCCTCGTGCTGGAGGGGGAGGCCGTGGGGAGGGTCTCGCCCTGGTGCTGCAGCTGGGGTACCGCAGCCTCCACAAGGCAGGAGACAAAGCGTGGGTGTAGCCGTGCAAAGGAGTGCGTCCCCCTCCTGTTGAAGTATTTTTGGAGAAATATAATGCTGTTTTGTGGAAATCGGCCACAAGGTTTTCTTCCCCAACACGGAAGTGGTGCTGACCTTTGAGTCTTCTCCCAGTCATTCCAGTGTTGTTCTATATCTGCGGGGTTTAGTGTGTTATTTCCACCCCTTTGGCCGTCTTGTCTGTGGCATCAAAGCCCCTTCACAGCGCTGAGCTTGAATTCCTGACCTTTGGAAGGACGTGATCTGAAGAAAGTACAGAAGGGAGGTGGCAGGAATTGGGTGGGAAGCTCAGTAGCTCCGGGTCAGGCCACCCTGTCAGAATGTCTTAATAAGAGCAGGACCTCGATGTTCCCAAAACAACGTGTGATTTTTATTTTTTTTCCCCCCCAGAAGTCGTTGCCATGGCTTAGCAACCTGCAGCAACAAACTGCGTTCCCCGAGCCGCTTTCGGTTGCGCAGCAGAGGCTCGCAGTCAGCTGCGGTTCTAGATTCTGCTCTTCGTAGGGCTGTAGGACTCGACACAGCACCGAGGACGTGGCAACCTGGGAGATCTTGTCACGTTCCTTGCAGGCTGAAGGTAAGGGTAGAGGAGCAGGGGTTTCATCTGGTCTGTGGGTGTTGCTCCTCCTCATCCCACAGCTCTGGAAGAGAGCTGTTCTTTCAGTTTTCCGACTGTGGAATTGGGGATGGGATGGATAAAAGCTGTCTTGTGCCGAGCGTGCACCAGCGAGTGGGCTGTGCTGGAGGCAGGAGGGATGGGGCACCGCAGAGCTTTACCTGGCCTGCTTGGCTGGCTTTTTTAGATGAGCCTTGCCCAGTCCGAGGAGATAATGCCCTCGCCCCACGGCTGCGCCCACGGTTGTCCACCTCCCTGTTAGATCATCCTTCGCTTCTGTAGGTGCAGAGGTGACGCTGTCCGCACAGTGCGATGTCACCTTGGTGTGCCAAGAGCCGCTCTGCTTTCAGCAGCTGCCTCAAGGGACTTCCCAAAGATTAGGTTTTTTTGCTTTCCTTTCTTGAGGTGGCCGATTTCCACAGTGAACTATTCTGCCTCCAGCCTCTTCCACTTAAATCCTTTCAATGCATTAGAAGTATGGAAACGGGATGAGTTTGTTGGGTCCCAGCTGGGCAGAGACCGCAGACCAGCTGTGCTTTTTTGGTACCGGTAGCGTTGTTTCACATCGTGGGATTTTCAGGTGCTGCCAGCGCTGGGCATGATGCCTTAGGTGTTCCCAGGACTGTCAGTCGGGCTTTAGTGATCCAGAAGAGATTCCCAGAATAAGGAATGGCTCTGCTGGGTGGCAAACCCCTCTAGCCCGATTCTGCAGGGGTTAAGCAATAGGCGCTCCTCAACAGGTTGTTTGTCCTTCCGCCAGCTACCGAAACGAGATCTTTAACATGGGTAGGGCCTCAAGATTGATGTGTTTTCCTCCTATTATACAGCTGAGAATGATTGTTTAACCCTGCTTTCCTTTTGATCTTGTTTGCCTGCGTGTACTTGGGCAAAAGCTTCCTTGACTTGTGAAAGGCTTTTTGGAAAAAGGGATTTTTTTTTAAAAAAAAATTTTTCCCATTGGGAAGTTTTGTTCCCTGGCTAATTTCAAACAAGATCAACACTGGAGAAGTCTTTATGGGAAGAGCTGTTGAGATTTGTACTCTCAATGCTTTTGGCTTTTAATTAGCAAATAATGAGTAATATTTTTATGTGTTTTGCCTGTGGCCTCTTGAGTCAAAACAGTATGTACGAAAACTTTGGGGATTACAGTCAGCCATTCCTGAAGTCTCTGCTAAGTCGTTAAAACACTTTGAAGAAACACCTCCACCCAAGAAAAGTTTTAGGCCTGGGGGATATCGATTATTTCAGGTGTGGGAGGGACGGCAGTGAGCGTGCTGAATCTGTCGGGTTTTCTTCCTGCTGAAGGAAACACAGTTTAGAGAAGGAACGAATTAACTCATGTCACCATTGTTCCAAAACAAGTACATTAGCTCAACAATTATGTTGAAGCGGGTGGTAACCCTTTAAAGGATTAGTAAGCAAGAATCAAGACAGTAGTTAGTATTGGGTAAATCAATCAAACCCAACTCCTTGCTGTAGTTGTTGGGACTGAGCCTGGAGAGCGACTCTGCTGCGGTAGCAGTCTGCGTGCGGACTTGAACGAGTCGTGCTGCCGTATCGCAGAGCGCAGGGGCTTGCCGGGCTCTTCCCTGAAGCTGGAGTTGCTGTTAGGATTGCTTTGCTGGCTTTTCCTGCGAGTGGAGCGTAAATTACTTTAAATTGCTGTCTGCTTCCCGGGTATGTGCAACAGCAATTAGAGGCCCTGTGCATTAATGCTGGAGAGGAGCGAACGAGTCACGTTTCAGCTGAGGCTGGCTGAGTGATCAATTTTCTTTTTTGGTGGGGAGGGAGTGCTGCTGCTTCGTGGTGTCATTAGTGGGGTGGTTAATTATGCATATGCCGAGCAGGTGGTGGTTACTGGTGGTGTGCATGCAGGCAGAACTGGTTTGTTGTATCTCCTGCTCTTCACCAGTTACTCTCGGTGGAGAAACTGAAGTCGGGCAGGTGAAGTGACTGGCCTGGCCTGCAGACCAGCGCTCTCCTCTGCGCCAGCGGTTTTTTAAGCTTGTGGCCTGTAGATGTCTCAAACACATGCAGGAATTCCTGGGAAAACCAGTAAACCATGTGGGCTCGTGCCACACATGCAGGCAAGCCAGATGCCAACACAATGGGAAGAAGCAAAGGAACAGGCAGCGCGATGCCCTGAATCTGATCCTGCGGCCGCTGCGATGCCCCTGTGGACCTCGCCGGTGGGGCTGGGGATCACCCATGCGGGGCGGACTCTGGACCCCGCTCGATTTTGCTCCTGGCTTTTGCAATCGGATCCACTCTGTCGAGCAGTGCGTAACACGGGTGAGCACAGGGGTGTGATTTTTGTACCAGAAAAGTCAGGGTCATGATCAGAAAGACCAGGAAGGTCTGACGCGCGTCAAGGCTATAAACGCAGTCGCTTGGAACAGTCTGGCCAGGTCTGCGGGGCTTGGCAGAGCTGGCGAAGCCCCGTGCAGCGAGGAGAGCGCAGTGTGGAAGGTGGCTGGCTCCCAGCCTGTGTCTCCTGGAGCCTGGCGCTTGTTCTCCTCGCTGCCTGCATGTTTCCATAACGCACAGCCGTGTCGCTCCCAGCCGTGTCCCTTGCTGGGTGTGCAGCCCCGGACAGAGGAGCCGTGGGGGATATGGCACTGCTGGTGTTTCCAAAGAAGCTATGGGATGTAGGTTGTGCTGGCTCTTCCTTGCTGGTAAATCCTAACGGGGCCTGTGTCTGAGCAGAGAGCTGGTAGTGCCAGATTAGGGCAAAGTTTGGATTTGTGCTCGGCCTGTGCACCAGCAAGTGCCGGCTTTGGTTCCGTGCCAGCCCCGGCAGCACAGGGAAGTCGCTCTGGCCAGGAATGCACAACACGCACTGGGCTTGTTCCTGTCCTGCTGTGTTTAGAAACTGGGTCGCTGGACATCTAGGTCAGGCAAAGGGACTTCTAGCCAGCTTTAGATTATGCTGCATGTTTGGATTCAATATTGTTCTTGTTAATCTTCAGTTTCAGACTGCTCTTCCTTTCTGCTGTGACACTGGGGCTGTTCACAGCACTGGCTGGCGGGTCCCCAGTGCCCCACAGCTGCTGGATGGCTCTAACCCTGGAGCAGGGTGGCCAGTGCTGGGCGCTCATCTTGAGTACGTGGCTTGCAGCAGCCCTGCAAGTTTCACAGCTGCTGAGCACGCTGTGCTCTAAAATGCACAGACTTCAGATGCCGGGAGATGTAGTGAGCAGTGCTGGCAGGAGGGCAGGCGAGTAATCACCCGGGCTTGGCAAGCTGCCCCTGGCCAGCTGGGCTGCACTAACTGGGTCACTCGCAGGAGAGCAACAGACTGTGGCATCTCTGCGCGCTGTCGCTGCGCTGGTGAATCCTCTCCCATCCTACGGGAACAGGCTGCTGCCACCGGAGCCAGCCCTGGCTGCTGACGTGAGGGTTTCCTGTGAAACTTCCATCGTCTCAGGTCAGTTAGGAGCCGCTTTAAAGCTGCGAGGCACAGACGTGGGCCCAGCTTCAACACTGATGACTCTTCTGTCTTCAATCTGCTTGTCAGACCGGCGATCTGGCTGAGCAGAGCCCTTTCGCCTGCGTCCTGGCGCCAGCCCTGATCCTATCCGAGCAGCCTCCTCACCTGGTTGGGGTACTGGAGCCCAGCAGATGCCTTCTGCGAAGCGCTTCAGCCAAACGTCAGCCCCCCTGCAGAGCGCTGCGCTCCGTCCTGGGTGCCAACAGGGCGACTGGCTGTCTCAGGTCTTCTGCTGTCCCACCGGCGGTGCGGGCAGCCGCTTTCCTTGGTGTGACCTGGACTCCTGGCAGTGGAGACTAGCTTACATGGGTGCAGGTCCTGAGGGCTGGTAGCCAGTTGCTGCCAAATTCTGGCTTCTTTCAGTTTCTGGGTGACTTTCCTGCTCCCACCCTGCTGGAAACTTTCCAGTGGCAGTGAGGCTGCTTCAGAAACCGTGCAGCGCCCCGGAGATGTTATGTATTTACTCACAGCAGGGAAACAGAGACAACAAAGCGTGGTGCCCCAGAACACACACAGTGCAAACCAGTGAGAAGATCGCTGGTGTCCTGGCTCCCATGCTGGGCTTTAACTGCTACAGATCAGCCCCTCTTGCATCCATATGTTGTTTTCTCTCCCTTTCCTCCCCTCCCCCTCGTTTTCTGGTTTAAATTCTATTTCTTTTGGCTCACAAGGCTGATGAAATTAGGAAAGATTATTAAAAACACCACTGCTCACAGGACAGGTTTCTTCTGAGCTATCCCAGCTGCAAAGCGGCTCAGTATCTGTTGGCAACACTTATATTGGAAATAATGAGAAAATGGTGTCTTTTTTTTTCCCTGAGAACCAAGCAAAGCCTGGCGCTGGAGACTTCGGCACAGGCTAATTAAGTTTGATTTGTTTTGTTTGTTTGTTTTTAATTTTTTAAGGGATTCTGTCTGGTCTTCTGTATTTTCACAGAAGGGGTGGGCTTCCCTAGTGAACTGGCACCAGGTACTGGCTCAGAAGAGGGGCTGGCTGTGTGGATCTGCTGCTAGAAGGAGCGCAGGCAGCAGAGCTGGCAGATGCTGCCAGGGGCTGGTGTCCCTGGGGAGGAGCTGGACACCTTTGTGCTTGAAGACGAGGCCCTGGGTTGGTTGCTGCTCTTCATCCAGTCCTTGGCTCTACTGACCATGGTGCTCTGATTTTTCCAGGCGTGTTTTTTGCCATGTGTTTAGTAGGTAGGTGCTGGCTCTGCTCCGATGATCACATTGTTCTCCCTGTTGTTTTTCATTTGCCTTGGACCAGGTTGCTTTATCTTGGTGAGCTCTAGCTGTGAGTGCAGAGTCATCCCTGTCGCCTGTTCGCTTGGCGCAGCGGTGTGGGTTGAGGTGGGTCGGTGTCTCTTTCAAACCTTCACCTTCTCAGGCTCTGGGGGCCTGGGGAGTTTTGTAGCCAGCACATCGTTCATCTGGGTGAAACTCATTTCCCTTCCGTGCTGTTGTCTGCCTCTGCGCTGATCCTTGCTGGTGTTGCTGACATTCGTACTCATCAGCTCCTGGAAGTGTCTCCCGACAGCCTGGCACGCTGTTCACATGGAGCAGGTGGAGGTGTCTGCTCCTGCCCCGGGACCCGCAGCCAGCACTGCGCTGGTGAGATCTCGTGGAAGATGCTGCTTTCCCAGCAAACCTCTCTAGGGCCAGGCCCTTTCCAGGTTGCTCTGGATCCTTGCCCAGGTGTGCTTGTAGCCTGAAACAGCTGTTGACCGAGGAGAGCTGGCTGCGTGGGTGAGGAGGAGTGTGGAAGTACAACCCTGTGAGCTCCAGATGAATCAGCCTCCCTGTGCCGGTGGAGTGGAGAGCTCCTCTGGAGCCAGTAGATGCTGGCTTGCTCCACAGACTGTGCCTGGAGCAGTCGACCAGGCAGAAAGCTTGGCTCAGCCGGAGTGTCTGGGATCCAGCAGCTCGAACATATTGTGGCAAAAAGGAGGGAACATGTGAACATGTGCTTTGGGGGCTGTGGAACAAGTCCGCGGGCTCCCATGCAGACATTTTAATACTTTTTTTCCAAGGAGGAGGGGGAGCTTTTTTAAGCCATTAATTTCCCTTTTGTCAACAGAAAAAATTTTATCAGCAACGAATTTTCCTCTGGGGACAGGAACAGCTAGTTATTGTGCTGGAAGACAGCACAATAACACTGTGGAAATCTTATCTGTGTTGTTGCTGCTAAGATGAGAGACGGGCAGATGTGCTTTGGGTCAGGGGAGCCCCAGCCTTGCTCGCTGTGATCCTGCACGGCCGTTTGAAGGGCAGAGGTAAGCTCATGCCAGACAACTGAGTGAAACCCCTTTTTTCCTGATTTGGAGCAAAACTGCAATGCGTGGTGCATGTAGGAATGACTGTTCTGTGACCAGAGTAGGGGGAGTTGACGGTGATGGGTCTGCCTTAACTTTCAGATGTCGTATTTGCTTATTTAAATGATGGGTTTGTGGGGAGGGTGGAAGAGCAGCACAAGTCAGGGCTTAAGGTGAGACGCTGGCCCCTCCGTAGCAGCCGGGGAGCTGGGGGATCCCTGCCGTGGGGATGTGACAGGCTGTCCTCGGTGCAGCACTGCTGTAACCAGCTGGGGAGTGAGTTGTCACCTTCCTCTTTCCTCTCCTCTACTTCCCCAAGGGCTTATTAGGAACCTTTGTCTGAGCTGGTGGATGCTGAGGAGGCTTTGGGTAGGGGTAGGAATGTCAAAGCGCTTTTGACTTGTTAATTACTGATCCTCTCTGATACCATCAAGCCCTTGTTGCTATGTAGATCTCTTGTGTTGAGCAGTGTGCAGGCACTCGGAGTCCCCAGGCCAAGAAGATGACAATCTACAAAGATGAGGCAGGAGCCTGATGACAAGGAAAGTCGGAGGCAAAGTGGCTTATCCCAGCTTTTCTCTGTAATTTGGGCAAAACCCCAGTTCTGTGACTGGCCTCTGATCTGTGCAAGCTTATCCCCTCTCCCTGCCCAAGCCTCGGGAGGTGGATGGTGCTGGGGTCGAGAAGCCATGCAGGATGGGGAAGCTCGTTTGCTGAAATCGCATATAATCATAGGTGGCAGTTGCTGTTTACTGCAGGAGCAATTTCCTGTAACAGTGGGTTTGTCTGGGCTCCTGCTCAGCCTTTACTCCCCTGTACTGCGTCTTGCCTGTGTTGCAGATGGTTTGGCTCAACTTCACGCTGGTATTCGAGTGCCTCTGCAAGCCCTTCCAGGAAAGGTATTTTTCGAAGCTCTTTGTGCTTCGGTTCAGCACATGATGGATCCCTGCAGCCCGTGAATCATCGCCCATGCTGAGTAGCGTTGCGCAAGTAGGGCTTGCTCATATTAGCTATGTGATATCCTCTTTGGGGCCATCCTGCAGGTTGCTGAGCCCGGGGAAGAATGTATCCAGTATCCTGTGGGGCCAGATCATTAATTCACCTCTAGATCTAGCAGGATTGGGTTGCCAGCTCCATCTCACTGGAGCATTTGCAGACGCTTTCAGCTCTCCTGTTTCTGCTTCATGATAGCAACAGGGTGCTGCTTGCTTCAGTGTGCTGGCAGAGCCCCACAGATGATCTCTGACAGAAGGGGGAAACAGCTGGGTTGAGGAATGAGGAGAATTCAGAGGCACTCAGACTTGTGCAGGTGCTGAAATATTTTTGGAGGAAGTTTTGATGTGGCTTCTGTTTGGCAGGTGGCAAGGCTGGTTTTCAGTGCTCATCTTTTGCCCTCCACTTGGCTCTTTCCTGGGTGGATGCGAAGACGTTTGCCCAGCTGTTTGCTGGAAGGGTGATGCTGGAATTTGGAGGCTTGGATGCAAAAGACAAAGCAGAGTTGCTAGGGAGTGTGGTTCTGAAGAACAGTGCCCAGTGCAGTTCCACTTTGCTACCCGAGTGCCTGTGCAGGAGCAGGTGCTGTGTCTCCCGAGCAGAAGGAGAGGGAAGGTTGTTCGTGGAGCTGCTCACGCACCCTGAGATGCATTAAGACACCAGGGCATGAACCAGTGCCTGAGCATGGAGCAACAGAGAAGGTCAGAATGGTCCCAGCAGCAAAGTGAAGCACCTCTGTGGTGGGGGCTGGCAGGCTGTATGGGTGCTGTGGCTCAGCTGGCAGCCCGGAGCTGTTGTGCTGGGTCTTCCACATCCATGTTTGCCCTTCCGGTTGGTTTGAACCCAATTTAAATGTGTTGGAGGTGCTGAGACTTGCAGTGTGAGTGGCTCCTGTAGGGGTGGGAAGGAATTTGGGTCCCTTCCCAGTGGAGGAGAGCAGTGTCTGTCCAAAGGCGTGGGAAGGTTTAAGAGCAACCAATACTAGCTTCTTGGAGATCCGTTCTCCCTGCAGCCGTTAATCTTGTTATCTGAATTGCAAACTCTGACAGAGGGACTTTCCCCTCCCCAGCCTCTCTGAGGAGTCTTTTGTCTGTGCCTGCTCTGCAGAAGCAAAGTATCCATATGTACGCGTGGAGCTGATTTATTGTCCAACTTTCAGTGTCCAGCAAATTGATTAAAGTCTGTCCCTGCTGCCCTTTGACTTGGGGAGGGTCCCAAGGGCCAACCATGAAGGATTGCGTTACCTACAGCCTCCCTTTGTCCATCCATCACCTTCTCCCTTGCTGCTGTAGCCGAGCAGGCACGGTGCCTTCCACAGCCAGCTCTGCTCACCATGTCTGTCGAGAGCCAAAGCTCCTTCGGCAGCGGCGAGCTGGCTGGGGACGTACGTGGCGTCGTGTGAGCAGCTCGGCCGAGGTGCAGGAGCTTGGCACCGCTGGCCGTGGCTGGGTGGCCACATCTGGCTGCAGAGCAGCAGCAGAATGAGTTCCTACCTGCCCTCCAGAGCAAGTAGATGCTCCCGGTGTTTGCACAGCTGGAAGTGCTGCCGTGCCGCAGTCTCCTCACCGTGTGGATGGTGGGTTTGGAGCCTCATGCAGTGTCCGCGTGCCCTCGCACCCCTCCTGGCTCCCGTTTGTGTTTGGGGTGGGGGCTCCTTGATCTGGAGTCAAGTGCGGTGTGAATCTGTGTGGCTGTGGTGGTTTGTCACCGACTTTGATGTTGGTGAGAAGGGAAGAGGAGGAGCTGGCTCTTCAGTGCAAGCCACAGGAGCCGGTAACTGCCAGTGTGCGCTGGGGCAGAGCTCAAGGTCGGCCCCTGGCAGACGGCGTAAGAAGCTGGTGTTACCTGGGAATGCTGTCCTTGGCGGGGAGGGAGGGGGACTTGGTGCATGAGGGGCTGCTCCTGGGGCTTTTCTTGGTGCTGTGCACCCTCCGTGCTGGGAGCAGGAGCCCCCCTAGCTCTGGTGAGCTGTGGGGGGGCTCCTTCTCCAGGCGCTGGCCCACATCCCCCTGCTTGGCCCACAGGACTGGGCTTGCTCTGTGGGGGTGCCCCTGTGCTGTCCTGTGCTCTACAAAGCAAACACAACTGTGCAAAAAAAACCCCAAACTAAAACCCAACAACCACCAAGTAGAAAAACTGCAGCAGGATTCTCCCACGTGCGTGGGAGGGAAGCAATGCCAGCAGCGCATCAGAACGGAGGAGCAGCTCAGCACACACAAACGGGTGTTTGTGCTTCGCCCTGCGCACTCCTTCATACCGCACTTGGCTGTGAGCTCCAGCCATGCCTGCGGCTACTGCAACTGGTCACACTGGGAGGAGAGAGCAGGAATTTGGGAACCAGGATGCTCTGAGGGCCGGGATCTGCTCTGTCCAGACACCACAGGATGCTCAGCTGCTCCTCACTGCTGTTCTTTTTCCCTCCACAGGGTTCTGGCATCAGTGATGAGCGATGGGGTATGATGTAGCACGTTTTCAGGGGGATGTTGATGAAGACCTTATATGCCCCATCTGCAGCGGGGTCCTGGAGGAGCCAGTTCAGGTAGGTTTCTGTCTGAGCACTGACTGTGGCTACTGAAAGCCTCCGATTGCAGCTCCAGACTTCTAGATGTCTTGATCAGATGATGGGCGCCACACACAGCGTGTGCATTAGGTGAGCTCAATGGATTCTTAACTTTCCTACTAACGGTTTAAGGCAACAGCACGGGTAAGGAAGCAGCAGCACCAGGGATAAAAGTCTGCAGTTGTGTGGGTTCTGGTGGAAATGAACTAAAGTTCTGGGTTTGGGGGATGTCCTGGGGTCAGCAAGGAGGCGGGAGGAAAGAATAAGCTCGTGTAGCGACAGGTTTCCCTTACTCTTTCATTTCTTACTCCCCTCTTAACTCTACCAAAGCTCAATGCAGCTGCATACCAGTGATGGTGTCCCAAGGCAGAGATGGCAGCAGCTGTGCTAAAACTTGTCCCTTGCTGATGGCTTTGTGCTTGGTTGACTCTCTCTGCTTCCCTGCGCCCGTGCTTCCTCCAAGCTACAGAGCTGATCCGTTTTACGCGCGGCTGGGAGCCTGGCTCAGCTCTCCTGCCACCAAACGTAGCTCGGAGGATGGACAGACCACAGCCCTGGTACCAGCACGCTGCTCTGCCCGGGCCTGGCACAGCTGGGTCGTTTGGGTCCTCCAGCTTGCTCTGCAGCTTGTGCAGCTGCTCAGGGAATGTGGTGTGTGCACGGGGAGCTGCTGCTTCCACTCCTCCCTCCGCTCCCTGCGGGAGCTTTCTTGTGAGTTTTGTTACTCTGAGCTCTTCCAGGGCAGCGTCCCTCCGGAGCACTGCGTGGTCTCTGGCCCCCCTGTACCTCTTGGTGCTGGAAGAGCTGTATTTGTTGCTGTGTCTTGCAAAGCCCCCTTACTTGAGGGGAGATTAATGGAGCTTTTAGCCCCCTCAGCAGTGCTGACCGGAGTGGAGCAGAGCTGGCTTCTCCATGGGACTTTGTCCCCCTGGTCCCTGCCCCTTTCCCTCAGCGTCTGCATGCCACCAGAGCCATGTGCTGGGTAACTGGCTACCCTCTGCATAAATCCAGCTTCATTTGAAATAAAAAGGATTAAAATAAAACTGAGCTAATCTGAAATGTGTGCATAATTATTGCAGTTTCATTGCTTAATAATAAACTGCATCACAAAAGCTGTGATTTGTGCTGTGCTAGCAAGCCGCTCAACGGGGATCCCGGAGGGGCTGGGGCTGTGTGCCATAGCCCTCCCTGTGCTGTTGGGCTGGGGGTGTTTGGAACCACAAACTATTGTAGTTAAAACTGTGTGTTAGCACCTTCCAGCTATGCTAATCTGTTGTGTCAAACAAGCTTTGATTTTTTTTAAAAAAAGAAGTCTGTCAACATATGAACGGGCCATCACATAAACCAGAGGGAAAGTTGCAGCTTTCTTAAGCAGGTTTATTTAAATCTCCTTTTGAGAACGTGATATCACAAACTCCCTTGTTCCCAGGCTTTTCTCGAGCATGTTTAACAGCCTGGCTGTTGCGTGCCAGCCCTCCCGCTTCTGCCAGTGCCGCAGGAACTGGAGCTGCCATGAGGCTGAGTTCAGAGCCAGGCACAAGCCTTGGTTTGAAGGGGGCAAACTTCTGAGGATTTTTTCCTTGTTCCTCCCTCCCAGGGAGGTCCCTCTGCCTGCTCAAAGCAGGGATGCCTCCAGTGATATCTCGGAGGGTTCAGGGCCATATCCATCCCCAAGATTTGAATATTTCCACAGATGGAGATTCCCCAGGGCCCGTCCCTGTGTTATGGGCATGGAGTGACTGCCTCTCTGCAGTGTCCAGTGAAACTGGTTTGATTTATTGTCTGTCACGTCTCCAGCCTGCATTTGGTGATGCTGGGATATCCTGATCGCTAAATCTCAGCCCGGGTGGGCACAGGCTTGAATGCCAGGAGGGGAGCAGAGGAACCAGCTCTGTGGAGAGCCGAAGCCTCGGAGAGCAGGACTTGAGGAAAACACGAGGGAGAGGAGCGGCTGTCCCTGTGCCACAGCCCGGCACACGCTGCCTTGTCTGACTCGGGCTCGGCTGCCCACCGGCTCCGAGGCGCTGTGCTGTGCTGCTTGGCTCCAGCTGCATCACCGCAGAGGCTGCACTAAAACTCCCAAGATGGTCCTGTAGCCTGAGCGGGTGAATCCTAATTCGGCGTATGCCCTGCAGCCGTCGGCTGGTACAAGGCAGCCTGCAAGGCACCGTGCGCCGAGGGAACAGCTTGTAAATGTGGCTTAGCCCTGAACGCATCTGACCTTCCTGTAACTCTGAGTTTCTGCTCCGTGGAAGAAAGCTCAGTGTTGTCCAAAGAGCTGGCGTCTGTCCTGCTCCCCCTCCCCAGTCTTAATACTCTTTCAATTGCGCCTGAACGCAAGAGCAGAGCCCAGCTGTGTAAATACAGTGAAGTAATGTTCCGATCTGCCCTGGAAAAATGTTTAAATTTAGAATCCTGATCGGTCTTGACCTCTTAGGCCCTTTCAGGAGGCAGCATTACCTGGGACGGAGCAGAGCCACTGCTCTGGGGGGTCCATGTCCTGTCCCAGGGAGCTGCTCTGCTTGCAAGAGACCACGTGTCTGGGGGGAAAGGTACCTTGGTGGGGCGGGCACACAAATTAAAACTGGAGGAGGAGGAAGGTGGGCACTGTTTTTTCCAAGGGAAGGGAGGATGGCTCTGCGGCAGCGCCTCTTGCGTTGTAGGGGAAGGTGCTGTGCCTGGCTGTGGTCTCTACAGGTCTGGCTTTTGGTGTCTCATTCCCCTGTGTGGGCATCGTGCCTGCTTTTGTAATGGAGGTGCCTCTTCCCTTTTGTTTTCCTCCCCCAAGGCGGCACGTAGCTGCTGTGCACACCTCAAAAGACTGAGAGCCTTTCTCTGGTCAAGGTTGTCCTGCACGCATGAGACGGCAAACAGTTCCCCGCCGGGTCTGAGTAACGCGTGGCTGTTCTCTGCCCCTCCGCAGGCTCCTCACTGCGAGCACGCCTTCTGCAATGCCTGCATCACCCAGTGGTTCTCCCAGCAGCAGACGTGCCCCGTGGACCGCAGCGTCGTGACGGTTGCCCACCTCCGTCCCGTCCCGCGGATCATGCGTAATATGCTCTCGAAGCTGCAGATCACTTGCGACAACGCTGTTTTCGGCTGTACGGCGGTTGTGCGACTTGACAACCTGATGTCTCACCTCAATGATTGCGAGCACAATCCAAAGCGCCCGGTGACTTGCGAGCAGGGATGCGGGTGAGCCTTGGGGGGCTCTGCCGCAGAGGGTGGGCAGAGCAAGGGCCACAGGCTTGGGGAAGGAACCCGGGCTTTGGTGCCTGTCACCCTTTTGCCCTCTGGGTGCAGAGCTCCAGGGGTGGCAGGGCTTTGAAGGCCTGCAGAAAAGGTTGGAAAGGATAGTCAAACCCATTTCTTTTTAAACTTGGTTCGAAGCCCCTGGCTCTTCAGCTCGTTGCTGGGGCTTATGTGTCAGCTGGCTGCTGGGAACGGGGTGCTGGAGCCTTTGTGAATCCGCCCAGAGCCATTGCAGCCCCCTGGGACAAGTTCCAGGGTGAGCTCTGCTCCCTCCTACGTGTTGCCAAAATCCAGGAGCGATGGGTCTGGCCTTGGCACCTGTGCTCTCGGTGTCGATATCCTTCCCACTCACGTGTTGTAAGCATCCAGCCAGGTGGTGACTGACTGTTGGCTTGGAGACTATCAGATCTCCACGGATGAAGTCAGAGACTGGATCAGGCCCATGGGTTGCCTAGTGTGGGACCTGGTTCTGAGCCCCGAGCGCTTTGGAGGAGGAAAATCCCCATTGCTTGCTAGCCTGGTGGTGGTTTGATCCTGTAGCTCTTCCCCAGACCATTTGGCTTGGCCCCGAGACCTGGCAGGGATCAGGCCTTCCTACGCCTATCGGAGGTTACGGCACTGGGCTTCCCGGGCCTCTTGGCAAGTCCGCCAAGGCTGGATTTGTTCTGGAGACTGTTTATGTGGTTATGCCAAGTGCTCTGGTGTGTAACTTTCCCTGATGTGGGGCCTCCACCTTTTTTTGTAACGCTCCGCAGCTTGGAAATGCCCAAAGATGAGCTGCCAAACCACAACTGCATCAAGCATTTACGATCCGTGGTGCAACAGCAGCAGACGAGAATCGCCGAGCTGGAGAAGACCTCGGCAGAGCACAAGCATCAGCTGGCCGAGCAGGTGGGTCCGTGTGTGCGAGGGGCTGTCTCAGAGCGGTCTCTCAAGGGAAGGGTCAGTCTCGCCTGCTTGGACACCAAAAAAGTTTTGTGGACGAAGAAAGCGGCCGCAGAGCTGCCCCAGCTGAGCATGGTTGAGGCTCTGCTGCTGCTCTGCACCGCTGTCGTCCAGCCGCTGGGATGGTGGCTGAGCCGGCGGGCAGGGACGTGTCACTCCCTGCACGCCGCGCTGGGCTCTGGTCTCACGACGTGCAACCGCGGTGCTGAGCCCTTTGTGCCAACCCCGCTGTGTCCTGCCTGTTGCAGAAAAGGGACATTCAGCTGCTGAAGGCCTACATGCGCGCCATCCGCAGCGTCAACCCCAACCTGCAGAACCTGGAGGAGACCATCGAGTACAATGAAATTCTGGAGTAAGTGCTGGTTCTCGCGCTGCTCGGGGAGGAGCTGGGGAGCCCTGTGTCGGGGTGCACGTGGAGCTGGGGGTCTGCCAGCTTCGCTGAGGGACTGAGAGGGGGCGGGGATGGATTGAGAGGGGGTGAAGTGCCTTCCGAGGCAAAGGCGCGGTTTGAGCAGAAAATGCTGCACAAAGGCACAGGGGCGGTTAGTTGCGGGGTGTTTGTGCTGGGGAGCGGCACGTGAGCTGCTTGCACAATGGGTTGGGAGCATTTTTAGTCTTCCACCTGCATCCTGCCCAGGAGCAGGAAGCTGCCAGATTCCTTCCTCCTCCCGAGAAAGGCTGGAGGAAGCAGCTTCTCATCCCGTCCCTTCTTACCCTCACCCCTGGGGAGGGAGTAGCGGAGCTGAATGCCGCAGCCGGGTCTTGTGGGGGTGAAACAGTGGAGGGAGGTGGGGAAACGGAGGCATTCCCCGTCCAGCCTCGCTCCCGAGCACGGGGCACTTCCCCAGTATTGGTGGGAGCCACCAAAGATGCACAGCACTGACCGCTTTGTCCCCGTGTCCATCACCAGGTGGGTCAACTCCCTGCAGCCGGCCCGGGTGACGCGGTGGGGTGGAATGATCTCCACGCCAGATGCGGTGCTGCAGGCCGTCATCAAGCGCTCGCTGGTGGAGAGCGGCTGCCCCACGTCCATCATCAACGAGCTGATCGAGAACGCCCACGAGCGGAACTGGCCGCAGGGGCTGGCCACGCTGGAAACGCGCCAGATGAACCGGCGGTACTACGAGAACTATGTGGCCAAGCGCATCCCCGGCAAGCAGGCCGTGGTGGTGATGGCCTGCGAGAACCAGCACATGGGCGAGGACATGGTGCTAGAGCCGGGACTGGTGATGATATTTGCACACGGAGTGGAGGAAATTTAAGGACTTTGGAAGAGAAACACTTCGTGCTGACGAGGGAGAGGAGGGGGAAGGTGCAGAGGTGGAGGCTGGGGGTAGCCGGTCAAGGCTGGTGTTCCCCAGTCACTGACGTGGTTTTCTTAGGGCGCTGCTCCCTCGAACCTCTTGCTTCCCGGCTGAAATGATTAAATGCCTCTGGTAAATACTCCTCAAACACTTGGCCCAGCAGTGAGCACACACTGCAGCCCCTCCACGTTCGCCCCTTGCAGATCAGCTTCCCCGTTCGATGTCTTTTCAAGGAGAGAAGGAGCAAGCGCTCCGCACGCACTGCCAGACTCCTCGGACCCATCCTGCCTTTCGGGTGCTGGTGCCTCTCCCAAAGCCCGGCTCCTGCTCCCGCCCAGACCCAAAGGCCCAGCTCAGCTCTTGCCATGGACCGACCCCACGGCCCCCCGGCAGCTCTCGTGTGTCCGGTGGCCGAATCCTCCTCCTTGGGCTTTCTCTGGATTTTCCGCCTCGCTCTCCGGCGTCTGTGCCGCTGTCTCTCCAAGCCTCGCCTCCAGCCGTGCCGCACGGCAGCAGCAGGGTCAGCTCCCCCCATCCGGGGGGCTGGGGAAGGGACTTGGCCAGGGGAGTCTCCAAAGTGGGCACCGTCAGCATCGCCCCCAGCGCCGTGCCCGAGCCTGGTTCCCCCCTGCAGCCACCTGGAGCCAAACCAGCCGCGGCCGAGCCCCCGGCGCCCACCGAGGGGGCACGGGGCGTGGGGGCCCAGCCTGTCCCTGGCACCGCC
>JAVJGI010000042.1:3553051-3576233 GCA_035590275.1 Ibycter americanus
TTGTGGTTTAACCTTTAACTGCTTTTTTTAAACAACCCCGCGTTTCCAGGCTGTAGGTGAATCTGCATTCACCCCCCGCCCCAGCTCTGACTCCTGGATTTGAAGCGTTTTGTGCTGCCCAGGCAGGGGGGCCAGCGCCTCTGGCTTCCACGGGCCCCCCCAGCAGCGGTGGCCAGCACGGGGCCGGCTGTGGCCACTCGTGCCCCTGCCCGCCCCCAGCCCGGCCAAGCCGCCGGCAGATTTCGGTGTCCAGGAGCCACCGTGGATTTCACCACCGAAGCTCCGGGTTGGAAATCAATCCGGAGAAGCCGATGACAAGCGCAAATCCCCCCTCCCAGCCCTCCCCAGGCAGCAGCATTGTGGCAGAGCAGCTGGATATTGGTTTCCTCCAGTCCCACGGGAGGCGAGGAGACCACTGGCCTCCGAGTACAAACACAAAAATGTGCATTAGGAATTTACTCCTCAAATCGAGCAATTTGGATGCGAGCGCCTCGACTCCAAATGCCATCACGTCTCATTAATCTCCATCGCTCACGCAGCTTCCGAAGCGAAGCGTTCCCCAAGTGGCTCGGTGTCGTTACTCCGAAACAAAACCAGCACCCAAACCCCTGCCTGCGTTGTGTGCTCCGCAAAGCCCCCCCGACGGCTGCCCTGGGATCGCGGTTGGCTTTCCAAGCCCAGAAGATCCGCATGGATACCCTGAAGTTATTTGCTCAGGATCCAGCCGTCCAGCCTCAGCCCCTGTTTCAGGGCTCCGGGGACAGGCAGGGGGCAGCGGGACATGGAGGAGCCCGGGACGCGGACGTCCCCCGCTGGCGCTGGGGTGGCTCCGTGGGGACCGAGCCGTCCCCTGCCCGCACGGGTCTCGCTGCCGGTGCCGAGGCTCCTCCGTGGCTCTGCCCACGCCGCGGCGGCGACCTGCCACGGTGCTTTGCTGGTCCGTGCTGGGCTCCCCCCCAGAAGGGGCAGCTGCGGCTCAGGGACGGGGTCCCACGGCGGCTGCAGGACGAGGAGGGGGGCTCCGTTTGATCCATCGCTTTTCCGTTACCTCCTCAAGTCTGGGCTTTGAAAATGTCACCATTTACCCACCGACACGTGCTCGTGTCTCAGATGGACTCGGACGTCCAACGCGAGCGAGGGGCTTCCCGCCAGCCCCCCGCCCCGCTCAGCAGCCCCTAGTGCCTCAGCCACGCGATGCCCAAGCGCCGAGCAAGGCGGGTGCTCTCCTCGCCGCCAGGCCCCAGCAGGAGAAGTTTCTTCCGATGAAGCACAACAAACAGAAAGGCTCCCCCATAACCCAAGCTCCAGGTTAGTTTATTTACTGGGCCGCGGAGCAGCCAGGACTAAAAGGGAGGGGGGTCTCGGGGGGCCGGCGGCTCCCCTCAGCTGTCCCGGGTGTGGGCTGCGGCTTCTGATCTATTTCAGAGCAACGCAGTGTGTTTGATCTGGATTTTAATACCTCACTTTTTTGGACAGCACATCTTCTGAGATGAAAGCTCAGCGTCCCTCATGGGGACGGCATGAAACGCACATGCCTCTAGTTAAGGCAGAGGGAGGGACAGCCAAGCCCCACCGCCTTCCACCCAGGCAGGGTAACCGCTAGACTTTCGCCTGTGAAATCCACATTAAACGAAGGTTTTTCTTAGTAATTAGCTCCCATAAAGACTAATTTTTGTTTGATATGTTGTGATGGCTTGTCCCATTTCTGTGTCTCTTGATTGAAGGACTCGAGGTGAACCTTTCGGTGCCTGGCAGTGGGGAGACGTCGGCGCAGCCGATGGAGGACCCACCTCCGGAGGCTCGGAGAGGGCGAACCGGCACAGCCCGGGGAGGGGATCTTGACCAGAGAGTCCAGTAACGACCCTGTGTCCCTGATGGTCTGGGGTCCCCTAAAGTGTGTTAATTAGGAGAAAGCCCCCAGGAGCGAGGCGGGCTCAGAGCAGGGTCTCGGCAGCCACGGGAGCGGGAGCTGCAGCACGTGCCCCCCGGCTGGGGTCTGTGCGCCCACCTGCACGGAGCAGCGAGCCGGCGTTCCCGGAACGGGGCTCAGCCGTGTGACACCCCAAACCCCAGCACGGAGGGGGCAGGAGGGCTTCAAGAAAGCAAAAACCTGAGACCTTCCTAACGGGACTCTGCTTTGGATGCGACAAAAGATGATTTTTTTCCAAAAATCCAGGAGCCATCCAGCTTCAGAGCATCCGTCCCCTGCCCAACACCCGTGCGCTGAAGGTGCCCGGGCAGGGGCTCGCCAGTGGCACCCTGGAAGGGTGCAGGGCAGAGCCGCCGGCGAGCCGAGCCGGTGGCAGACGGACGCCAAAGCGCGGTGACTCCTCCCCGAGCCGAGGCAGCGCTGCCCAAGATGGAGCGTGGCTCAGCGCGGCCGCTCGGAGCAGCTGGGGGCGGAGGGGAGGAAGACGGATGATGCTGATCGCTCCAGACTGAAGGACTCGGGAGAGCCGAAGGCCTCGAGGCTCAGCTGCTCCGAGCAGCCGCCGTGGCACGTCGGTGCTTTGCGGGGAGCCGGGCTGGCACCGTCCTCCTCACCCTCCGAGCAGGGCGGGAGGAGACGCGCACGCATTTTGCTCTCTGAAGTTAATGACACAAAGGCTTTTGCCTCCGAGACAAGGAAAGAACGGGGGAAAGGATTTCTTTGGCAATTCTCCGCAGTAACCGGCAAAGCCCGCAGCTGCTAACCTCACCTCCCACCCTGGGGCAAAACCGACTCCTTCCCGACCACCTCGGTACCAGAAATCCCACATTCTGGCCAGGCTGGAGAACCAGACAAGAGACCCAAAAAGTTTTTATGCTGCGAAGCAGCTCTGTCCCTGGGCAGCGGGGATGTCCAGAGACAAAACGTGATGGAAAAACTCCTGCAAACCCCTGAACCTCCCCTGTGCGGGCGCCAGGCGAGAATGAGCAGCCCCAGTTCCAGGCTTGGCACTTCGCTCCGGGGGTCAAACCGCCCGGATTCCCCTCCAGCATCTCCCAGATGTGGGGGAGATAGATGTGTGTGGCGGAGGGGGATAAACTCCCAAAAGAAACAGCAAAGCGGGAAGATTCAGCCACAGCTGAAACCCGGAGCATCTCGCCCTCTGACTGAGAAGGGCAGAAAACGGAAGAAGATCGAGACTCTCGGGCCAGGCTGCGAGGGGGGAGCCGGTCTCAGGGTTCCGGGGCCAGGCTGCCATGCCAGCAGACCCTTTGGGGGACAGGTTTCTTCCTTCAAGGAAGCACACAACGCTCATTTCCACGCAGCACTCGAAAGGTTAGAGTCACAGGTGTTCAAAGCCACCTGCGTGAACTTTAAAAGCCATCGCGGCAGCGCCGAAACGCGCCGGCATGCAAATCAAGGGCAAACGATGGCAAGCCGGGGGGGGGCCGGCGGGCGTATTTCACTCCCACCCGTGGCCCCCGCCAGCTGTTACGTCATGGAACCGGCGGGTGAAAACCACATCTCAAATGTCATATTTCAAAAGGACGATGTCAAAACCAACACACAAACCAAACCCCTTGGCGCTCATTTTCACTGGGGCAGGGCACACCCAAGGGTGGGACCTATCTTGACTCAATAAAATCTATTAAACATTTATCTTGCTAAGTAAGAGACGCAATAACTCCCCGGGATGGCTGGGACACAGCGGCACAAAGCCCTGCACAGCCCTCCGGCCAGCAGAGTTCCCAGACACAAACCAGGCACCGCCGCAAGTGCCGCAGGCACCGGCTCTGCCCGCGGCTCGGCTCGGCACTGTGGAGCCGGGAGCTGATCCGACAGCCGTCGGTTGGGAGCTGGAGGCTGGCGCTTTCAGAAGCCGGGCTCAAATCCCCGGTTTTGTACATCCATCCCTGCCGCCTCCTCCCTTCCCGTCCCGCGGCCGGCCAGAGGTACCCACCGGAGTGTGTCCGCAGGTGGCCGGTGAGCGCGTCCCTCCTGCGGCAGGCGTAGTTGCAGAAGGGGCATTTGAAGGGCTTCTCGCCGGAGTGCAGCTTGATGTGACGCAGGAGGTTTCCCTTCTGGGTGAAGGAGGCTCCGCACTGGTTGCAGTGGAACGGCCTTTCTCCTGCAAATCCGGAGCAGCGGGTGAGACTCCGGCTTAAAAGCATTTGCCGGGTCTGCAGAGGAGCAGCTCTCGCAGCGACAGCCCCGGCGATCGGAGGCATTCGCAGGGGCAGCAGGTTGAGAGGGAAAGCCCCAGGCTTACTACCAGACGTAGGGCTCTGGACGTGACCTTACTACCAAATGTAGGGCTCTGGATGAGACCCCCAGGCTTACTACTGATGTATGGCTCTGGATGTGACCCCCAGGCTTACTACTGAACATAGGGCTCTGGATGTGACCCCCAGGTTTACTACCAGACGTGGCACTCTGGATGTGACCCCCAGGTTTACTCCCAAACATAGTGCTCTGGATGTGACCCCCAGCCTGGGGAGTGACCGATCTGCTGCTGGAGGCTGGACAGTGACGAGGAAAGCCCAGTCACACGCGCCTCCCTGCCCCTTTCCTCACTACCCCCTTCTGCCTGCCACCGCCGGGGTCAGCAGCTTGGACCCCGCACCCACCTCCCGCGGCGTTGGCGCCTACCGGCCAACACCCGCTTGCCACCCGGCTTCAGAAATTTGTTTCCCTCCCAGAAATTTGCATCCTGCCCCGGCAGCACCGCCGGCCTCGGGGCTCCACTCACCAGTGTGGCTGCGCTTGTGCACCATCAGCACGTTGGGGCCGATGCACACCATCCCGCAGATGTCGCATTTCAGCTTGCCGTTGGGTAGCCGAATGCCCCCGGGGGAGTGCGGCTCCTGGCCCGTCCCGTCGCAGTAGCCCAGGGGCTCCGAGAGCGAGTCCTCCACGATCACGCTGTCCTCCTTCTCGAGCATCCGGTCATCCTGTGACAGCAGCCGGCTGGCTTCCTCATCGCTGTACATCTCCACCTTGATGGAGTTCGCTACCAGGAGGCAGAAGAGAGAAGAAACAGTCAGTGGAGGGGAAAAAAATAAGTTAAAGAAGTTGGGAGAGCACAGCTTAGGCAAGACTTACTCCTAAAAGAAAGACCGTGACGCATTAAGTGACCTGCTCGCAATAAACGCGCATCATCTTATTTCCTTGCCTACTCAAGAAGGGACATCCAACACGGATCAGACGAGGCTGGGGGCTGGGCGGCCTGTCCGCACACCCCCAGGGTCTCTGCTCTGCGTCCTGCCCTGTAAGGTGCCTGACTGAAGATGATGTTTAGTTCCCTGGATTCAAAGGCAGAGGGGGAAAGAAAAACCACTCGTGCTTGTGAAGTACCGCAGAGGAAGCAAAGACACCCGATTTTGGCGCTGAACCAGTAAAGGCTCCAAGTCCACTGGTACAAAGAGCCTGACCGGAGCCTCTCGGCTGGCCAGTGAACCTCGGCTACCGCAGGAGCTGTGGCTTTGCCACGAGTTTTCACCTCTGCTACAAGACCTGGGATCCACCAGCTACCTAAAGGCAGAAAAAAGACACGGAACAGGCCACGGTGCTGCCTGAAACCCCCGTCCCTGCCCCAGGGGCGCTGACACCCCAGTGCGGCCAGGCTCCCTGCAGGCAGCTCTGCCCCTTCCCCTTCCCTCAACCCCCAGGAGGCTGCAGGAACCGTGGCAAAGGGGGGGATGAACACGCAGGCACCCCTGGGATGGCGTTTGGGCACGGAAAACCCCAAGAAAGCTTGTGTGAAACTCGGGAAGCGGACGTGAGCGATGCCAGGGACGGGGGAAGGTCCCACAGCCAAGGGCTGGCGGCCGTCGGGATCAGCCGCCCCGTGACGGTTCTGGCCGGGACAAGAGCGGAGAGCGGGCAGGAGCCGGAGCAGCCGCGCTCCAGAAGCCCACCGAAGCCGGCCGGCGGAGGGGCGCGCAGCCGGGGCAGCAGGAGGGTCTCCCTGCCGCAGGGTGGGCACTGTGCGCAGCAAAGCCCCCGGGTTTCCCTCCCCGCCGCTACCTTTCCTTCCTCCTGCAGCATCAGGAGCGGAGGCTGGCGAAGGGATGCGCCAGCCCTGACCTACATTCCCGGCTGCTCTAATGATCTGTGGAATGCCACAAATCAAACACTCCCCGAGACAACGGCGACCGCTCCGCTCCGTCTGCTGCCAGCGAGCTGCAGCCCTGCGGGGACCGGGAGAGGGAAGGACGGGGGAAACCTCTCCCTCTCCTCCCTCCGCTACCTTCCGACGAGCTTGTCCACCCAGATCCTGCACGCCTCCTCCCTCGGCCGAGCGTCCGAGCGGCCGCCCCACCTCGCGCCGCCAGCTGCACCCTCTGCTCGAGGGAGAATTGAGGCTGGGACACCCTCGGCTGTGGTGAAAAACCGCCTGTTTGGAGAGCCAGTCTTTAAATGATCGAATTGGAAAGTTTCCTCCCACTTTAAGCCACCGCCAACAGCCGGGAGCAAGAGGGAGTCCCCTGGGGATGCTCGCCGGTGCTCTCCGGCCGGGGACGGCACCTGCTACCTGCTCCCGTAGCGCCGGTCCCGGCGGGCCGGAGGAAGGTGATGATGGAGTCAAGTCGAATCCAGGTCACCCACATGGCAGCACACCGAGGCCAAGGGCTTAAACAAAATATTTACAGAATCCCTTCCAATATCAGATTCTTATTTCTTCCATTTAAAGCAGGAGGCTCTTCCCAATCCCTTAAGAGGAGAACTGTGGGGGCTGGAGGAGCTGAACTTTATATACACAAAGGAGACTCTGCTGCTGCCCGGAGGGTAGGAGATTGCGGAGTCCAAGCTGCCTGGCGGAGACAGGCGTGAGAACGGAGCAGGCTGAGCGCAGCCACACAGAAATCCCAGCAGCTTCCAGATCTGGTGCTGACTCGACCCCTGGGGCTCGTTCAGCTCTTTGTGAGAGCGCGAACGCTCGCCCACAGTCCGGGGACGCCCGCGGCACGCCGACGGGCACGGCGTTCCAGCCGAGGGGATTCCAGAAAAACCTTGGTAACGGCCCCGGTACCAAACCATCCGGAGGAATTGACCTTTAAAAGCTGGGGGGGGGGGCTCTGAACAAACTCTCCCATCAGCTGAGGAAGGGGTGATCCTTCCCGGTGGGCGAGCACGAAGGCTTTGGGTCGCTTACCGGGCAAGGAGGACACGAGAACGCTGGAGAAAGGAGATGGCGGCAGCGACAGTCCCAGACCCGGGGAGGCCGGTGCCTCCCGCTCCCCCGGGAACGGCGGACACGTGGCCCCCGAGGAGCCAGGCTACACGCCCGGGGAGGAAAGCTCCTCTTCCTCGCCGCCTCCGGCAGGGCAGCCAGGGGGGCTCCGGCGCTCCCCCAGAGCTAGGCACCGCTCTGCGAGGGGGATTAACGAGGAGCAGCAGCATGGAAGTGATTCATCCGAAACTGCGTGAGGCTTATTGCCGGGTGAAGAGCCCAGGAATTCTGGCTCTCGCCCGGCTCCTTCCCTTCCTGGATCCTCGCGGCAGACAATGCTGCCTTCCCAGCGAGCTCCAGGCAACGTGAACTGTGCATCCACCCGGCCTTGGCAATCGGAGGCACTTCCAGGCTGTCTGCTGAGCCACCGGCCAAAGCCACCGCTGGCTGCAGCCCGGGAGGAGACTCCGCGGCCGAAGCATGCCGGGGGGGACGCACAACTTTATTTAACGTGTTGGCCGGTGCCACCACGCTCCCCTGGGAGCATCCAGGAGACCCAGCGGCAGCAGACACCTCCGTGCATGAAGCGAAAAGCTCCTCTCGGTGGTGGGAGCTGCCTGGATGGGTTGATGTTTGCTGCACTTTGATTTTCTGGTTGGGTCTTTTTTTTTTTTTTTTCCTCTCCCACTCCCCCAGGGACTTATTTTTTTCCTGGGCATAGAAGGGAGGCCAACTATTGTTCTGTAATTCCCCTTTCAGAACCAACGCAGAGCCTGGTCTCGCTGGAGAGAAGTCTTTGCTGGCAGAACAGGTTATATAATATTCTTGCTCCTCTGGGGCACGATGCTTGCTGGATGAACCAGCTGTGAAGTCAAGTCAGATCAGAGGCAATACCATCACTAGCATCCCGCTGTTAAAGGGGAAGGGATCGTTATTGTCCTCTCCGTCAGCCCACGTGCTCAATGCCTTTTGCTTCTGATCAAGCGAAAAGGCTGCGTTACCTCTCAGAGCTGTCCTCTGCAATAAAGCCAAGATTTTCGTTTCTTTGCAGAGCTTCTAAGTGTTTTTATCGAGCAAATGTAAAATAAATAGCAAGTAATAAAAGGAAAAAATGCCGACAGAGCTAATTCATAATATTACCGCTTCTGAAACCGTCGTGTTTGGGGGTTATTTTATCCTGGTTCAGAAAGAGCAACCTTCAAACGCCAGGACCTAACCAGAGGTGTCCCAGTCCCTAACTGCTGGAAGCCCATGTGGGTAAATTACGGGGGAGTTTCTCCGCTATGGAAAAGCCGTACGCGACTGCACGCTGGAAGGGAGGGAAGGTCAGAGCAGCGCCAGGTTGTCTGTGCCGGTTGAGTCAATCTGGTAGAGACGGCCCAACCGCCGGCCCCTGAACACCGAGAGCGCAACTCAGAGCGGGACTTGCCAACTTGTCTTGTCTCAGAAAGACTTAACGGCAGGTACAGCCCTCGGAAACTTGACTGCTGCCCCGAGAAGGTTGCGACATAAACAGCGCCTCTGCGAGCGAAGCCTGGACCGGCCATGCCGAGCTCACCCAGAGCCGTGCCGAGCTCATCCACGGCTGTGCCGAGCTCACCCAGAGCCGTGCCAGGCTCACCCAGAGCCATGCCGGACTCATCTAGAGCCGTGCCAAGCTCATCCAGAGCTGTGCCAGGCTCATCCAGGGCCGTGCTGGGCTCACCCAGGGCCATGCTGAGCTCATCCAGAGCCGTGCCGAGCTCATCCAGGGTCGTGCTGGGCTCATCCAGAGCCGTGCTGAGCTCACCCAGGGCTGTGCTGGGCTCACCCAGGGCCGTGCCGTTCCTCAGCACATGAGGGAAGCATCACATTCCTCATCACTCACCGCAGCGAGCAACGGGAGCGGACGGCACGCAAGGACGAGGCACAGACTGTGACAACTCAGACCTGTCTTACTGGGGAAGGTTCTTAAATATAACCTAAAAAAGCAGTTTTGTTCATTTTAAGTAAAAAGCAGAGAATTCCACCAGTAGACAAGGAAGGGGATGGAATGTTTCACGCTGTGGACACGAGGTTCCCACACTGGTCCCACTCTGGATCCCTGTCAGGTGCCACCCACCAGCTCTGGGCAGGACCCCCGGGGGCACGCACCCGCTCTGCGAGGTGACAAGGGCTGGCAGAAGAGCTTCCCAAGGAGCACGCTGCCTCCCCTGCTCATTTCTTGGCGGGGGGGGGAACAGACAGAAAGGACAGCGAGACGTGACGGCAAAGCCGGTGGCTGAACAAAACGGCACCGGGCTGGCCGGGGGCGGGCGAAGGCCAGGAGCTGGCGGTGCCTTTCGTCACCCCGTGGCACTCCCGGTGTATCCGAACGTGCCCAGGGGCTCTCCCAATCTACCGCAGCTACACAAATAACTTCCCAACAGGCTCATTCACGTAAAGGCAGAGTCTGCCGCCGACTCCCACCTGTCCCAGCTACTGCACGAGAGGAAGCGGCGCAGCTTCTTATTTCCCACACAGCCATCTAGACGGATATAAAAAATAGCTTATTCCAAAGCGACCGCTGGCTCCGTGGCCCCTCCAGAGCTGCGATCGTTAGCAGTCTGGAACATGCAGCTGCGTGAAAGTCAAGGTGAAATTCATCACCACAAGGAACGACCCCGAGTCCTCAGCACCGCCACGGCCGATTTGAAAAATCCGGGTGCTCAGCCACAGCCGGGACCCAGGACCGGTCACGGGGCAGCGGCTCCACGTGAAGACCAAAGCAGGGTTTTATCCTCTTCGGTTGGAAAACAAAGAGTCAGGCTCAGAGAGAAATCCGTCACAGTGGGAAGTCAACATCTATGTCACGCCTGAGAGAGCACAGGGTTTGGGGACAACACCGGCAGATCCTGGCTTGGCTTTTCCCAGTTAAGTTGGCGTACTCACCACTGAGAGAGCGGCTCGGGGAGGAGTGCTGGCTGTTGGGTGTGCTCACCGTGGGTCCCACGATCGCCGAGCTGAACTCCTTCTCCAGAGAGGAATCCCCACTACCTTTGGGAGGAGGGAAACACAAGTGAGCAACGCCTGAAGCAGGGCTTGTGGGCTCCCACTGGCTTCGCCCCACCAAGCCCTCTTCCCAGTGCCTCTGCTTTGGGAAGGGGCTGCGGGACACGGCTTTCACCCAAGCGGCACCGTCTGCCACGCACACCGGCGGGGTGTCAGACAGGAGCTCGGTGCTTTCTGGGCCACAGTCCTCCAGCTGTGACCTCCTCAGATGCAACAGCCCCGAGCCAGCGTCGTGCCGCCGGCAGCACAAGCTTTGCTCCCCTCGCCGGCTGGCGGGGAGGGTGCAGAAGGGGAGAGGGGTCGGCTGGGGGGCTCCGCGGGTGCTCCGGCCGGCACCGCAGCACAGAGGGGGGCCAGCTGGGGCGGGGGGCCAGGCCACCCCTCACCCATGAGCATCAGTCCCCCACCTAAAGGAGCCATGCCTCCAGCTGCGGGGCTGACCCCAGCGCTTCGCCCAGGTGAGCGGGTCCCTTCGCCGGGCACTGGGGTCCCCCTCCCCGGCAGTCCGTGCTGGAGGGACAATTCCCAAGCAGATACTCACATCCCCGGGGAGCCGAGCCCACCCCAGACGGACCCTGGCAGCCCCTGGAAACAGGCCCTTGCCCATTCACACTGGAAAGCCAATTCAGCAATCCAGCTGCCTACTGCATCGCCTCGAGCCCAAGGCATTCGTGCGCCAGGCTAGACTCATTTTTTCCCCTTCGGGGGCTAGCAGGTTTCTGTTCCGGCGAGACCTGCCGGCTGTCAGCGCGCCGAAAACCCCCGGCCCCCTGCCAGCCCCCCCGCACCCGCCCGAGAGCCGGGCAGCGGCTGCTCCTCGGCGATGCTGTGGGGACGGTGGAGTTTCATGATGGAAAGTGCAGAAGCTCCGCGAACGCCTTTAGCGCAGCTGGGAATGTTATTTCTAAATACTTGCATCTGGAGAAACTCTCCTCTCGGTGCTCCCTGAGCCCAGTTCATCCCATTGTCTGATGACTACTGGGACGCTGAGCTCATCAGCCTCGCCGAGCATGGGAATCATTTATGGTAACTGCCCTCGGTGAGACAGCATCTTCTAAATTGCTGCTCGACCGAGACCAAGCTGGGACACCCCAGCACCGTCCTCACCCTTCCCAGCTCCCCGCGGCAGCGTTTTAAAGAGGTTTCCTCTCCTCCCGGGGGTCACAGTGGGAGAACTTCGAGGACCCTTCCCTCTCCCCTCCCCACGCTCCGGCGAGGCTGGCAAGCTGCTGCCAGCCAGCTCGAGTCACGCGAAGCCGACGTGCACTGCCAGCCACAGCACAAGAGGTTAACGAGAAGGCTGAACAACCAGCCCCGCGGAGGAAAGCACCCTGCTGCCGAGGGGGAGCCCTCCGTGGGCTGGGGGCACGTCCTGAGGCCGAGAACAGTCACTGGGTGGGCTGAGACCGACCCCCTCGAAGGGTCTCGGTACATCACGAGCGGCGTCCTGAGCCTACCTCGCTCATATTCACCTCCACGGGCATCTCAGGGGGGTCAGGCCTTCCCTTCCCTCTCCTCCCTGCCAGCACAGGGGGGGTCAGACACCCATAAATCACCCTCCAGAGTGGGGCCCCTGCCCAGCACGGCCCCCTGCACCCCTGCTCCTCCGCGCACAGAGAGCGAGCGGAGACGGCACCGAGTTATTTCAGGATCCTCCCCCCCCCCGCCGCTCCCGTTTAACTCGCATTATTCTACCTTGCTGGAGATACCCTGGAGTGTTATCACAGCCAACTCCTTGGAAACAGCGCTGGAGCCCAGGCTGCGTGTGCATGTCTGCGTCGCTGGCAGGGCGCACGCAGCCGCTCACCTTCCAGGAAGAGCAGATTCCTGGAAGCGAGGGAAACGACCGTCATTTTACAGTCAGGCGGCAACGGCGAGCGGGAACCCGGGCTGCTCCCCGCTGCGGGGACACGCGGCCGCGGCCCTCGGAGAGCACGGAGCCACGCCGAGCTGCCCGGGGACGATGCTCGAAGGAGGGAGAGGGCAGGGGACAGCGGGGACCAGGGATGCTGCGGGGTCTCCGCTCTACCCTCGCAACACAGCCCCCGGCTGCCCAGGGGCTCCGCGAGCGGGCGCAGGACCCCAAAATATCGGTGGGAAATAGAGGACCTGATGACCGAGGGGAGAACAGCATTGCCCCCGATGTCAGCCCACAGCCAGCGGTGGCTCATTTGGGCTCCGACCCTCCTGCATCCGCAAGGGACGGGGACACTGAAGCCACGGTCCTCAGCTCCAGGACCGAAGCAGAATTAAACTCCCGCAGCCAGCCGGTGAGAGCCCAGAGCACGCCGGAGCCAGGCGGCTCTGGGGCAGATGCTCAGCCCAGAAGAGGCACTTCACACCTTCCCAACGCTCCGCATACACAAACGTATCCGAGAACACAGCCTCGTGCTGGAGCCACACGGAATTTTTCTAAGCAGCATTTCCAGGCAGGCTTACCTTGGCGCGCAATTCCCAAAAAAAGACCCTCCCGGTCCCAGGTTTAACCCTGGAGGTGAGATCAGGGCTCACTAACAGAGCACCCAGGCGATGCTGACAGCAGGAGGAACCTCGCCGCGCTGTTTTCCAACCTGTTCCCAGCTACTGCCGATCTCCGACGTATCGGAGAAAGGTTAAAAACGCCCAAACTCGAATTTAAGTTGAACACTAACGAGAAAAATCACATTAATTTCTCCTCGGTCCCTTCAACCATAAAGGCAAGGCACGGCATCCCGTTGGCAGCTGAAAGCTCAGCTCCTCTGCCAGCTAGCTTCATCCCCCAGATCCCAAAGGATCCTTCTTATCCCAAACGATCCCCAGTCTCCTGACTGGAAGCAGCGAGGGATAAGCGAGCCGATCCTTGGCGCCCAGCCCCCGCCGCAGCAGGGGTCAGGCCAGCACGAACCTTCGCACTGCCAAGAGCCTCGGCTCCCCGGGGAGGGATCGCTGTCGAACCCACGCCGAGCAGCATGGACCTCAGCCAGGACCCCCCCCCCCGCCAGAAAATCACCCCCACCCACGGGGCTGGGGAGGTTTTCCCTCCGTGCAGCAGCGGGTCTGACACAGAGACCCCCGGTAACGGCTCCCACCAGCGGCTCGGAGCCCCGGCAAGGTGGGCAGGCTGAAGCACTATCCCACCCTTGGGAGCAACCAGCGCCTGGTTTCGACGGTCTCTCAGCAATTTCCCTCTCTGATAACTTTTCAGACTTGAGATTTCAGGAAATATTGGGTCACATTTCATTTGTTCTAAAAAAACAAATGGAAACCTGAACGTCAGGCAAGAGACGGTTCGTCTGTCTGTAGCCCAGTTATCCAAGGAGCTGAGAGCGTTTAACCCTGTTCTCGGGCGCCCGGCACCCAAAGCAAAGGGGGAACGTGGCGGAGAGCTGGGCTGTGCCGGGGAGCGGAGACGGGGGGACAGCCTGGAGACACCCCCCGTCTTCCATCAGCCTCCGCCAGCCACGCACACGGGCAACCGAAGTGGCGGCAGACCCCCAACGGCATTCGGCCATCCCGGGGAGAGGACTGGAGCGAGGGAGGGCAGGATCCCACGGGAAAACGTGGCGGGACAGGGACTTCATCCCACCCTGCCTACACGGGACATCCTCGGTCCAGGATGGGGCAGCGGACCGGGCTGCGCTGGTGCCTTCCCCTGCGCGGGGCCACGCCGGCTCGGATGGACCAGGGTGCTCAGCCCTTCCCACCGCCTGCGAGATGGACACCGGCAGGCGAAGGGCAGCAGAGCATCACCGGCGCGATCGAACGCTGGGTTTGGGGCTCAGCGTCCCCAGAAGGACTGGCAGCCCCCGGAGGTGCCCCCAGGAGCCGGCACGCAGCGCGGAGGGGTCTCTTGGCTGCCGCCACCTCGCTCCCACCCCCCCCGGCAGTGACGAGACTGTCTCACCACCAGAGCTCTTTCAAAACTGACTTATTTTCCTGTGAAGAACTCAAAGGAGAAAAAGTATTTCACATGCGCGAAGAGTTTCCGGGCCCTCAGCTGCCTCGCTTTTCCACAAACATGAACTTTTGCTTTTTCAAGAGTTCGTTTAATTAAACAAATTTCACAGAAACAAGTTTCCAGAACTCTGCCGTCTGCCTCCCCGAGTCGTTTCAGATCCGCAGCAGCTCAATGACCTGAAGCGGCTAATTGGCAAGCCTTGACCCTGACCCTGGTGATTAGCCCATCTTCGTTAGCCCTGCCCTGCCCCCCCGGCCAGGCAGACAGGCTGGGCAGCCCCGGACTCGCTCCCTGACTTCCAGGGAACTCCAACAAGCAAAGCCAGCCGGGATGGCCCCGCAGAGCCCCGTCACGCTACTCCCCCCTTCTCCCATCCTTTCACCGTTCCCCTTCCCTCCGAACTCCAGGAGCTGCGTAAACCTGGGACGCCCAGGCCCTCCAGCACTGGGAGCTCCGGGCACCCCGAGGGGCTGCAGGCTGCACCCAGGCCGACGGGCTCTTGCTGTTGCCGCTTTTCCAACCTTCCTTCTGGGCTGCGGCACCTCCACGCTCGCGGGGAAACGGGGACCCACCGCCGGGACCGTGGGGAAAGGCTCACCCGCGGGTCTCCCCGAGGATAAGCAAAGCCACAGCTCCGCAGGCGACGCGGATCTCCGCACCGAGCACACCCCCGCGCCCCCAAACTCGGCTGGAGGAGGGCGGCGAGCGCCGGGCGGACGCGGCTCTGCCGAGCGGAAAGCGGAGCGAAGCCGAGAGCGCAGCCGCCCCGGCCCGGTGCGATCGCCCAGCTGCGGGGAAGCATTTTGTGATTTCACGGAGACCTCCTGGCGACCGAAAGCTGAGCAGCAAACCGCAGCGAGCGCCTTGAGAAGAGCCAAGCGCCTAACCCGAGCAGGGATCCTCCGGGGATCGGAGGAAATCTTCATAGAAAGAAGGAGCGCACAATAACTCCGGGGATGAACTTCGTCAGGACGGGCGAGATGCAGCGTGATTGATGCGCGGGGGCGTTGTGCAAGGACCCCCGTGCAGCTCTGTCAATGCACCAAGTCCCGGGCACCGCGGCCGCTCGTTAGAACAGCCGGGGTCCTCTCTCCCTCCCAAAGCACTTCAACTTCTGACCTTCACCCCCGCTGAGCCATTCACCCCAGCACCCCCAGACGTCCTCCTCGCGTCGCTGGGGCCGGATTAGGGAATCGCCAGAGTTTCTTTCTGCCTTTGCCACTCCTGCACCAGCTCTCGCGCCAAACCCCGTCCCCTCCCGAGCGAAGGTGGACAAACCGCAGCGTTCTCACACCGCAAACACCACTGCCCCAGAGATAAGAACTAATCCCACCAAACCCAGCTTTCGCTCACAGCCCCTACCGGCTGCCAGCCAGGTTTCCGCAGGTGACCAGATAACCTAAATCCCTCCGGTGTCCCCGGCGTCCCCTCTGGAGACGGTCACTGGGGCTGTGACCCCCAGCTGGCCCGTACGACCTCGCCGGTTACAGAGCGGTCCGGCACGCCAGCAGCGAGATCCAGGTGAGCCCCACGCTGCCTCCCCCTCTCCCCACCGGCATTTCGTGGGCTTTACACCAGGAGCTCAGCCTGGGTTCCAGCTTACGGCACCCGGCGAGACCTGCGGGGGTCTTAAACATCGTGCCACCGCCAGCCGCGCGCTCGGCACCGTGCCGCCGGCGCACCGGAGAGCAGGACTGAACCCCCTGCTTCGTGAGCGCAGCCAGGAGCCCTGAAGGAACAACCCACCCCCCCGACACCCCCCGAGACCTCCCGAGGCTGGGACTGCCCAGCCACCGCTGGGAATAGGTTTTCCTTTCAGCTTGCAGCAAGGCTCTGAGATCCCACCTACTGCGCCCGCCAGATCAGCAGGCGAAGGCACAAGCACATACACTTTGGTGTAAACTTCCAACGCTCAGCCTAGGTACCTTCGTTTTTAAAATTATCTGTTTATTACGCCGCGGGTGTTAATACTTCTCAGGTACTGGTGTTCTGAGCACCGTTGCTCAATGCTTCATCCGCCACAGCCTCGGCAAAGCGACCCAGCACAGGACTCGTACCCAGAGGGCGAGACCGAGCGCCTTAACACGTTAGCGACCCAAAAGAGCTGGCAAAAATCAAGATCAGACATACCAGATATGTAAGATCGTCCATTACAGTCTTCTATATCCATCTTTAAGGTACTTTGCTGAAAGAGAAAGCAGAGCTCAGTCAGAGTTAGCCTCCAGAAGCTGCTCGGACTCTCCTCCTCCAGTAAAGCTGCCCAACAGCTTCTGGGAGCAGGCGAGTTACTCACCCCAGTTCCTCCAGCGCTGCTTTGCAGCCCTGGCCTTAACCCCGTCACCACCGACTTCATCGAACCCAGGGGGCCACACCGATCCCCCCGCCCGAGCGCTGCTTTCCAGGCACTCCCCTCGGAAAGCCAACGCCAGAGCGAGCGCTGGGCCCGGCAGCGCCGCCGCGGTCAACGGAGTTTCATCCCTGCCACAGTGCATGGGAAGCGGCGCTGGCTCTTGAAGCCAAACCTGGGACCCTCGGAGCGGGCAGAGACGGGAGAAGAGCAACCACAGCTCCTCCGAGACCACCGAGAGCCAGAAAGTCACCGGTCCAGACAGACGGGCACAGCCCCGGGCAACCAGGTGGGCCAGCAATTTGCTTCTCCCACTCGCGACGAGGGGCCGCTGCTGGGAATCGATGCGCCCGTGCCCAACGCGGCAATGGGGAGATGGAGGCGCGAGCAGGGCACGCACGTAGCCAAAGCACTCGGCTTCGTTTTATTAATGAAAAGAACCAGGGTTTTGGGCAACGAGACCAAACGCTAACGCGCCACGCTCCGCCGGGCAGCCTCACCACAGCCCTTCCAATGACCACACCAAAATAAAAGGGAAATCTGCCTTATATTTTGCTGCTCGGCCCCCCACGGAGATAATGAACATTTTATACATTCAAATGGCTTTTATTTGTCAATTACGCTGGCTGTTTAAAAAACAAAACGAGCCCGGTTTTAGAAACAGGAGTTTTGCTGTTTAGAGCTGGCTCTAATTGGCAGTTGATAGGGTTGGAAACTGAGCGTTTGCTGCAGAGAAGAATTAAAAAAAAAAGTGATAATTTGTGGAGATGGATCGTCTCCTTGAAAAGGAAAGCCAGTGTGATTTGCCGAGTGCGAGCACACAGGAGCAGCAGCGAGGCTGTTCGTCTCCCCCTCCGCTTCTCCAGCGGCCAATACGTGGCAGGCAGCGGAGCTTTCTCGGGGACCTCGGGACCTTCCCCGAGCCGAAAATCAGTCGCTGCCTTCCGACGGTGCCCCTTTTCCAGGCAGATTTTTAACAATCCCTGTTTCTTGAATGAGCCGAGTTGTCCAAGCCTCGCTCCCGGCAGCGCACCGCTCCACATCAGTACAGATGCGGACAAGGCGCATTAGGTCGGGCTTCTTACCCCGTCGGACCCGGCTGCCTGCCTGATGTTAATTAAGAGGAAAAGCTCTCACCGTGCTCCACTTAACCGCAGACCTCACACGGGGGCTCGCTGCTTTTTGGGGGAGGTTTTCACCAGCTGGGCACCCGCTTACACCCAGTCCAGCCCAGCCACACGCGGCGGCAGGACGCAGCCAGGGTGTTTTTCCAGCTGTCCCCATCATGTTTGGTGACGAGGTGAGGACCCCCCCCCTCCATCACTGGTACCCAGGGTCCCGGCACTGCCAGCCCCAAAGGCTGAAGGAGGAGATGGAGACGCCGGCTCCGGTCCCACCCGCAGTGGGACGCAGAGTCCCAGGTCACAAGTAAAAGGTGCCTCTGCATCCCAGGCTGCCACCGGCACCGCGTGAATTTAAGTTCGTTATCGGGGCTGCACAAAATAACGAAGCACGTGGGCTAGTGCCGCGCCGCCCGTACTGTTCCCTGCCCTGTCACCGTGTCACCAAGGCGGAGAGGGACATCCCGGGCCGTACCCAGCCTGGGCAGCCAGGGAGAAGCGGAGCGCTTTGGAGTTCCCCTTCCCACCCCTCGGTGGCTGTTAACTTCACGAGATGAAAATCATTTTGGTTGAAATCTCTCTCCCAAGCGCTGGGGTACACAGGAACTGTGGTTTAAAACGCATCCTGCAGCCTTATTTTTGTTGAACCTGTAATTTTGCTTGTCTGTGTTACGTACACCCGCCCGGCGATCTGTCTGCTTTGCAGAAAGGGCACGGCGACACGCTAATAAAAATTTTATTTAGAAAGCCCTTTCCCTCCTGTACTCTGCAGAAGCCCTTGGAAAGATGAAATTTAAATTAAAAATAATAATAAAAAAAAAGGCCAAGTGCTAGCGACTGTCCGACAGGGACTGTGGATGAACACACGGCACGGAAAGCTAGCGGCATCGCCCCTTCCCAGAGCCCCCACAATCTCCCCGGGACCGAGGCCGGTCCACCGGGATGCCGGTGCCCTCCCTAAGCCACAGGCAGCCAACAGTGAGGAGCAAGAAGAAGAAATTAATTCCCCTCAAAGTAATCAGCTAATAATCAGCCAAATACAACTGAGTTGAGGGGTCAGTTCTGTAACTCCTACTTCCTACCGATGCCCGCGGTCTCATTAACGCTAACGGGATGATGTGCAGTAGAAGAGATGGATTCCCCGCTCCTTTGTATTTTAAAAGGGGACCCAGAGAAAAGCACTGGGAGCATTTCAGGAGCCCCGAGCCACGTGTCAGTGGTTATTTTCCTTAATTTTGCCTGAGCGCAAGGCCTCGCAAGCAGGAATTGCAATTTAAAAAACTGCGAATTGAAAAAAAAACAACCCCACCGAGCTCATGGGAACCTATAGCTCTGCGGTAACGACGGCCCGTAATTAACCTTCGGCTAGAAAACGCTTCTGCCTGTTGTTTCTTCCCAGAATCCTTCTGATTTCAAAAAGCACCGCAAAAAGGCTGCACGGACAAACCCCCCCCTCACAGCCTGGGGGAAAACACATCCCCGGGGGAAAAGGGGCTGCCTCCAGGGACAGGGCTTCGGCTCAGCGCCGGCGTGCCAGGGAGCGCCGCCGCCTCCGAGCTCCCCCTCAGCAGCACTAACAGCCGCCCTCCGGCTCCATGAGGAAGGGCAACCCCTCACCCATCGCCCTCAGCGCCGAGCCCCCCGCACACGGCGCCTGTCCTCCCTCCGGAGGGGTGCCTGGCTCGGCCAGCGCGGCGAGGACCCGGCGCGGGGACAAACCTCCATGTTCGGCCCGTCGGGCGCAGAGAGCACGTCTCCGTCTCTGGACTTTCTTCCCGGCTTTCAGGTGTGATCGTCAACTTGGGAATCGGAGGCAGGAGCGCACTAAAATTAGAGCAGAGTGCCTTCAGCGCTGCTCAGCGCTCTCCTCCCCTCTGAAATAAGGACTTTTCCCCAAGTGGCAACACTCAAGGAAAAAGAAAAAAGTCCTCAGAACTAGCCCAATTTAAAAAAACCTCCATCTCAGCGTGATGCGACTCGTGAACGTCCTTTGCACTAGTAACAAGAGGCTTCTGAAGGCGGCCAGGCCTGGCTGCCCCCCCTGCACCGGGAGAGGGGCCGCGTCTTTGCTTAATCCCGGGATGGCAGAAACGTCCTAGAGCCGGGAAAAGTCTCTCAGATCCCACCCTGCCCAGCTCGGGCTGCTCCCCCGCACCCTCCAGCGAAGGGCTCCCACCAGCTGCCCCCGGAGCCCCCCTGTGAGCCTCGCGGTCGTTAGGAAAGCCAGCCAGTTTTCCTCCCCTCTTAATTTCTCCCCAGTGCTTCTGGTCCAAGCACCGTGAAACTATTCTGAACGCTCAGCACCAGCAGCAAAATGCTCCTCCGCCTCCAAACGCCGCAACGGCAGGAAGAGAGACCCCAGCCCGGCTGCACGCAGGTCTCCGCCAGATTAATTTTAAGCTGACAACATCGGCCCCCACGGAGGGTAAACAGGCGGCTCGCGCCAGGCTCACACGGAAACCAGCCAGAAAATGCCAAAACCAGCCAGAAAACGCCAACACCCTTCAGTCTGACCCATTTCTCCACCGGTCCCGCAGGCAGGGATCGCTCCCCAAGAGGCGCCCGGCACGCAGTCACGGATCAGATGGGACCCTCTGAGCCAGGCAGGAGGATCCCTCGGGAACGGCGAGAGCTCAGCTCTGGCTGCACCGAACACCCGCCTCTCTCCGCACCAAGGGCCAGCACCCGCCGCAGGACACCCCGGCTCGGTGCTGGCAAGACCGGCATCACCGGGAGCCCGCGGCGAGGAGAGAAGCCGTGCGTGCCGGGGGAAGACGTGCTCGGGGTGAACATCTCCAAGCCTCCTGTCAGGGTAAGAATTAGTAAGCGCTGTCAAGGTCCCTGCAGTTTCTTTTTCCCAGCCATTGTTTCCATTAGCTGCCGTTTATTTTCCAACGCGAGGATTTTATTTTTTTTTTTCCACCTTTGCTGTAAATAGAAGCGTGGTGAACGAACCGGGCGCTCAAAAAACCCACAAGTTTGTGGCATTGGAAACGTTTCAAAAGGCAGCGCGGGGGAAAGGCTGGCCTTTGGCGGAGAGCCCCCCCCGTCCTGCCAGCGCACCCCATTTCAACGCCGAGGACGCAGCTCGGCCGCGGCGACCCGGCTCAAGCCGTCCAGCAGAGGCAGAAGCCAACGGAGCCGCCTTTCGAAAGCGCAAATTAAAGTGCTGCGACACGTTTTATCCATGATAAAATAGTTCCCGTTGCCTCCATATTTTGAAATATATGATTTAATAAGATGAAGTGTCATTGCTAAAAAAAAAAAAAATAATAATCTGATTTAATGCAACGCTGCAGCTGGAGGACAGCGGCTGACAGCCTCCCGCTGCCGAGCTGGGGAGACCCCACGTCTCCCCCGCCATCGATGATAAAGGCGACGCCGGAGCGAAGCAACGCCATGCAGCGCTGGCGGGGAGAGGCGACGGGAATATTCTTAGGTTATTGCTTTAGGGACGGGCAGAAAAACTTCCTATTGCCCACCTGCGCCGGGGTTTGTCACGGCAGAGCCGACGCGACCGCCTGCGCGAGCCCAGCCTTGCGGTGGGGCCCTGAATCGAGACAGACCCGGTGTCACCCCCCGGGACCCCTCAGGTTACCGGCCAGAGACCCCCTCCCAGCTAAAACCCATGTTCCAGGTGCCTTAACCCCAGGACTGAGCAACCACGGCCGCAATTTCCATCCTTTTTTCTAAATACAACAGTGGGAAGAGAGAGAAAACCCTTGGAGGGATCCAGCTCAAAGCGAGGTCCTGCAGCGGGCAGGCAGGACACCAAGCGCCGCGTCTCCCATCAAAGCGGGGATGTTATTTTTCCCTCATATTCACCGCCTGGAGAAGCTCCTCCCCGCTGGAACTGCTCCTAACGCTAACACGACAGGACACGAGCCTTGCCCGCTCATTGATATAATTTTGTTTAAAAGCCAGCTGGTGGAAAAAGCACTATAAACCAGCACGGTGTAAAAGGCGAAATCCCTCGTCTTAAAACACGCTCCTGAGATTCAGCGACTTCCACGAAGTTTTAATTCAAAGCAAACCGAGGGCTGTCTCCTACCGCGTCTTTGTTCGGGATCTAAACCCGTGTTGTGCCCTCTGGGCATCACCACAATACAAATAAATAATAACCGTGAGCGACGACGCTGAGCCTACAAAAGATGAAAAGACATTTCAGGAGACCGCCCTGGCAGCGAAGGGAGGGAAGAGAAGTTCCTTCCCCAGCGCTTCCTGGGACCGGCGTGTAACGGGCGCTGGGGAAGGGGCTCCGGCCTCCGAGAAGCGGAGCCGCGCGGCGCGACCAACGCTGTCGCCGGTGGCCTGACTTCGCTAACGACGCTCACGCGCGTTTTAAATGGAACTGATCCACTGAGAGCAGAGAAAAATTAATCCTCTGCTGGATGCTCCCTCCTCACGCCCGTCCTGGTCCTCTGCCCTCGGATAACCCCGCTCCGTCCTCGGGCGCGGAGACCACGTCGGCCCCCGCGGTTCCTGAAATTCCCCTTGGGAGAACAAGCCGCTGCTGTGCAAACAGAATCGGCGCTCCGGGGCCCGGCAGCTCGCCGGCTCCTCCGAACACTGACACCTTCACAGGGGCTCCAGCGCCCGTCTGGCACACCGGCTCGCTGAGGCCGCTCGGGTTTCCTCCAGTCCTTGGAATAAAAGCCAAGATGAGGCCAAAAATCGTTCTCCCGTCCCTGACGGCTCTGCCGCCGCTCGCCCAACCCGTGCAACGGGACACGGCTCAGCCTTCCCACCGCAGCCGAGCGGCACAGGGCGCCGTTTTGCCCAGACCGGGACCCCGGGACGGTACCTGCGAGCTGCTCCCGGACAACGCCGGCCCCACGGCCACCGGCCCCGCCAGGCACAAGGCACAGCACGGGGACACTGCCCGCCCGAAGCGCCGGCATCCGAGGAAGCCAAGACTCTGCAAGGAGCAGCCACGAGCCCGAGAAGGCGTTTAGAGCCGCCAGCAGCAGCTTTGGCCCAAGAGCTTCCCCAGAGCCACCGCTGCCTCTTCCCGGACCCCCCCGGGCTCTCCGGGTCCCACTTCGGCGACCCCAGTGGGGCAGCTGGTGCCAGGCACCGGCACGAAGCCCCCGTTCGGGAGCGATGCCGGACGCGCTCTTGCTCTCTGCGAGCGAAACGCATCGCTCGTTGGCACCGATGCTGCTCTTCGTGGGGGGGCTCAGCGGGGACGGAGGCCACAGCACCGGGGGCACCGGCTCCGGGATTTAGGGAGCAAGCCCCCCCTCTCTGCTTGTCCCTCCAGCTTCCCGGAGCTGCCAGAGCAACGCGCTGCCCCGGGGGGGCAAAAGGACGCAGCCCCCCCGCCTGGGGCAGCACGGGGGGAGCAGAGGGGAGTTCTGGGGGACACGGGGGGGGTAATAGGCAAACGGGGGGGTGAACCCCACGGCCCAGCATCCCAGCGGAGGCTCCGGCGTTAACAGGTCAGTCGGGAAAACTCTGCCTGGAGCCAAGAGCTTCACCCGAAAAGCGGCGTCGGCAGCAACACCCCGCCGGCGGGGGGGGGGTACGGGGGGGCCACAGCGCTGGGGGGACCCCGACCCTCCCCCGCTCCGGGAGATGGAGGCGCAGGGGGGAGGGAAGCGATCCCAAACCCGGGTGCAGGAAAAGCAGCAGAACTTCGGCG